>VWZV01005539.1:86839-418910 GCA_013397155.1 Irena cyanogastra | reverse complement strand
AGGAGATAACCTTTCTGGGTCTGGGGGGGGGGGGAGGTGGGGAAAGTCCAAATCAAAATTTTCAAAGTGAAAAGTTATACTTATGAAGAGCTTTTACTGAAGAATATAGGCAAAAGGAAATAAACTGTAGTTAAAATATATATTGACCAACACAGCAAGCTCAGTGTTTGTGCCCTCTGATGTTTCATAAAGATTAAGACTGCTCTTTCTACAGAGTCATGCTGTCATTTACCACTTTATCATTGGGAAACAGGACTATCGACATATTAGCAGACCAAATAATTTCTCTTAAAACTACTGGTTAAATTAACATAAATATTCATAATATTTATATTGTAATGGAATAAATTATGAGAAATTATTACTCATTCATACTGCCAAATGACCCTGGGTAGAAGTCCAATGATAAAAGCCCTAAAGTATCAAGTACAAGACCTAAAGTATTTTTAGAGCTACCCAATTCTCATTTAAAAAAACGTCGATATGTCTAATGTTCATCAGTTTTTTGTAAATTCAAAACTTAAGTCATTTGGAGTTTTTGCCACATCAAGGCCCCCTTGAATCAAATTCAAGATTTTTTTAATATTTTACTTATTTTTTTTTTCTTTCAAATCAGTGATCCAAATGCTCAATTCGCCACCTGTGCTGTCTGTACTGTGATCTACCACAGGCCCACTGCTACCCTCTGCTTTTGAGCAAATCCCATCCCTTGACCCCAATTGGAGAAGTATTATAGAGGCTTAGTAGGAGCTAAAAAAATCCCTGGATAACATGTCTGTGGGGAAGACATAAGAAGAACAGTGGTGTACTTTAACATCTCAAAACTAAATTTTGGAAGCAAAGGAAGGAATGTGGTCCTATAGATAACATAGATGAATGAGGAATGGGAAAAGAAAGAGAGAGAAAAAGAGAAAGAGAGAGAGAAAGAGAGAAAAAGAGAAAGTGAGAAAGCAAGAAAGCAAGAAAGCAAGAAAGCAAGAAAAAAAGAAAGCAAGAAAGAAGAAAAGAAAGAATGTTTTTCCTAGGAAATTTTTTTTCTGAAAAGTTACTGACCAGCCAAGGCCACATTGGTCGTTCCCAGTCTATTGCTCAGTTGAGAAAACACATGAACATATGGAAAGCAGTGCATTGACAGGGCACTGACAGCACTGTTGTCCTCTGTGCCTTCACAGAGTCTCTATCTGTGCATTAAAAAAACAGTTCAGGATCCACTGCTATGGATTAGGATGAGCAAGAGTTCCATCAGAAGGAAGGATATGACTCCCCATGTTTGGTGGCCGTGCTCACCGAGTCTCGATTTGCGGTCCTACCTGCCTGTTCTACATGTGGGCTCTCTGGTCAGAATCCTCTTCCCTGTTTTTCAGCCACACTCCAGTCCCAGTGATAAGAGGAAACAGGCACAACACAGGAGGTACTGTCTGAGCAAAAAGATACATCTTTTTATTGGGAGAGTGACAGAGCTCTGGAACAGGTCCAGAGATGTTGTGGAATGTCCATCCCTGGAGATATTCAGAAGCTGTATGGACATGGTTCTCGGAAACAGGCTGTACCAGGTCACCAGATGACCTCCAGAAGTTTCTTCCAACCTCAGCCATTCTGAGATTCTATGATTCCATGTGCAACATGATCTTTCCTTGTGCCTCCTTCCAGCACAAAGTGACAATACATGCTTGACACACACCGGACCCAAGAGTTAGGTGTCCTGTGAAGTCATTTTCAGCTGAAGCCCATTTCTGTCACTAACTAAACTCTACTGACTAGGCGTTTACCCTCTACTGTCTTTGAAGTGAGATCAGGTTTTAGGGTGTTATGGTGTTTTATGGTGTTAGGGGGTTTATGGTGTTTTGGTGTTATGAGACTCAAACAACTAAGGTACTCTTTAGCCTAGATAAACCTTGAGGATAATATTGCATTCAAACTAATGATCATTGCACTTAAGATTTGACATATCCTTCTTAACCTAACAGGAATAAGAATAGTTTTGAAAAAAAAACATTGTCCCCCCGCTGGCCAAATTTTTGTCATCAAAAGAGTTTTTACATATACAAAAGAGAGAAACTACATAATATTGAATCTCACTTGCTGTTGCATTAATACTTTCCAAACCAGGAAATTTTCTCAGTATTCAGCATTTTCACCTCTTTCTCTTCTATATTTTAATGACCTTCTGTGAGGTATAAAATGTCCCTCTTTTTAAAGATGAAACAAAAGATTTCACCTCTTGCTCATTTTGAGTTTCTTTCCTTCCTGTAAATCTGTTGTTTTTTAAACATGCCTCAGAAATTTTATGTCAGTATTATCTTTTTCTGTAAGAGTCTAACAGACATTAATAGTTAATTCATTTCTGGACAAATTCTAGAAACCATGAAGAGCTCATTGTGTTCCATAAGTGAAAAATTAAGAAATCTGGTAAAATTTCAAATGTAAAATTCCACTAAAGGTTCAGCTGTCAACATTGCTGTAACATGTCCTCTATTACTTGCTTGTGTTTTACATCTATTGCAAGATTTAGATATTTTTTTGTTACAATTTTGTACAAACTTGTGCGAAACCTGTGGATTATGTAAATTGAGATGCTTTGTATTTACTTACTGAGGAAAGTTAAAATTGAAGTAGGTAATTATGTCCAGATCTTTCTTTCTTTATTTTCATGATCATTCTTCATGCAGCATATTTACTACCTTTTTCAACTCAGAGCCTTGAGTGAACATATGTTAGACAGTAATTCATTTCTAAAGCATTTATAACTTTGTAATAAGTGACATGCTATTTCAACAAAGAATTTCTACCACATGTATTTTTCTTCTATCAGAATATATACAGTTAAAGGAGTCACATATTGGTAAAGAAATGCAATGTAAATGTCTCTCTTATCAGTTAAATCAAAAATACTGCGGGTTTATTTTGGCCTTCAGGTTACAAAAGTATATTTTCAGTCCCTACAGCAGCACCAACGTGCATTTAAATACTAAAATAAAGCCTCTCTCATGATTTGAATCATCACTGAACTTCATTAATTTTTAATTTTTTTTAAATAATGTTGTGGTAGAAACACTATATCATCTTCTAATTCATAACAAACTAATACTTTTCTTGTCTGAATTAAATTACAGTTGGTGATTAGCTAGAGAGCAAGCGCTCTGGATCAGGACCCTTTACCATGCAAAGCAAAGAAAATCCTAAGGGAAAACTGTACACAGTAAAGTGTTTGGCTGGTTGAAAAATACTGAATGTCAAATGTTTTTGATGGAAAGTAAGACTTTTCAGTCAATATGATGGCCAAAAAAAATCCTTTTTACACAGAAGTATCAGCTGGTCTGCAGGCTAGAGCTAATCCAGCAGTATGTGCATCATAGTGTGGATACTAAATCTTGGCGACAGAAATCTTTGTGATAGGATTTATTGTTCTTGAGCAATACATCCCACGATACTCTTTGACATTGGAGTTTATTTAATAGGATCAGTCCCAGATTCTTTCTTCCAGACTCTCCTATTTCATTGCTCACAGTGGGTTCTTAGAAGTTCATTTTCTTACATGTGACTTCTTCATAAATATGAGACAGAAAGGTCTTATTTTATTTGCCATCTGTTTATACTCCTTCAGCGTTTCTTTTCTACATTAACTTCCACATCTGGTTCCACACTTTCCATAGCAGGCCAAAATTATGGCCACATCCACTATCTTCACAACCCCCTCTCAAATTCATGAATTTATCCACAGTAAAAATTGCCAGAGTAACAGTGTAACTAGAAGTCTTTGGGGAAGTTCATTCCTTTTGGGTGCTTTGACTTCAAGCATCTTTCCATTTCTGCCAGACTGAGGAAAAATTGGGAATACATGATTACTTCTAGGAGTTACCATACCAATATTGTCCTTGTATCCCACTTGGAGTGTGGAGTATGTGCCAAGTGCTATGTGCTGTCCACTGTGAGGGCATGTTTAAATGCAGAGGGATTTGCCCACAGAAATGTGACTGAGATCTATGACTCACTTCACGTAATTTCTGCGAATAAACAGTTTTTACATGGCCATGATTTCCCATCCTTGTTAGCTGAGCCAGATTTGCAAGGATGGCCTAGAAACAAGCGTGCCTACTGTGCCGAGACCATCAAGTTAGAAAGTCACTGTTTCCTTCTCCCACCATTCATTGTAATTGTTTTGGATTCTTTTGACTTTGATCAAATGAGACCACTAAAAGTTTTGCAATCTGGCCACTCATGGCTATTCTTTTCAAAGCTCTCAGTTTTCTCAAATTTTTATTCTAATCCTCTTTTCCTGAAAGCTGAACAATGACAAGTCCCTCCCACTGACCTCTGCCCTTGTGTGCCTCATCCCAATGCTGTTCATACATGCTGCTCATGTGAAAAAAATACAGAGATTTGAAGCATGTCAGGAAAAAGTGTTTGATGGAATAACTTCACTGAAGGTGGTCAGCTGCATCAGCAAAACACCTGAGACTCCGAGCATATTCTTTGTCCACTCACTTTGTGTCCCCTGAATGCTTTCCAAGCATTTGAGAGCTGCAGACATATTACCTGAGCTCACTTTTCAAATGCACACAACAGAGGTTCCAATGCTGTAACTGAGCAGCTCCACCACCAAGGGGTTATCCTGATGAAATGTTACTATTTCCTGGTTTAGGCTTATAGTTTTAGTAGTTTCATGTCACCTCTATTTCTATAGGATAATTTTAACTCCATAGCCAGCCTTTTTCTGGAAAGTAGCAAGGCAATCAAGGTAACTTTCCATTGCTACTCAAAATAAACAGTCTATATTTTCTAGCAGTTTCTCAGTGTTTCCTTCGTCTCTCAGTGATTTCTAAACTTCTCAGTTTTCTTTTTAATGCCAAAACAGATTGCCAGACTTAGGGCATTAATTGCACCCTAGGTGCCAATCATTTTTAAAAAACCTGCCCACAGATGTTGCAATGAGTATTTCAAAGTTCCATGAGTGCTTCAGAAATGTTGGCCTTTTTTCAGAATCAAGGAAAAAAATCTGACCATGGGATCTTTCAAAAAATTTACCTTCACACATTGCAAACTATATTTTCACCTTCCTGGGAGAGATCTTGAGACATGCTGCATATATATGTGTATGTGTGTGTATATATATATATATGATCTTCTAACGCCTCCATTCAATGTGTGTTCAAAAAGTACAACATGTTTCTTACTTCTCTGAGTTTATCATACGACAAGGGGGAAGAAAATAAAGAGTCAAAATTTGGTGCTTACAAGAGAAAATTACATTTGTGACATTGTGGAACCAGGAAGGAAGGAAGTTCTCCTTCATTCACTCAAAGGTAAAAGAGCTGGTTTTGATCCTGAGAGCTTCTAACATTTAGAATCATAGAATCATAATTTCTATGCTAGCCAAGGAATTAATTCTGTGAATCCATGATAAAATTATTTAGATTGAGAAAGACTCTTAAGGTCACCAAGTCCAATCGTTCACCACAAACAGTGTACCCAAAAGCCATATCCACATTTTTCAAGAAGTTCCAAGAACACCGCCACTTCCCTGGGTACCTCGTTCCAATGGCTAACCACCTTTTCAGCAAAGAAATTTTCCTAACACTCAATCTAAAACTCCTCTGTGGAACTTAATGGCATTTCTTCTTGTCCTGTCACTTTTTAGGAGAAGAGATCTGGCTACAGCCTCCTTTCGGGCAGTTGTAGAGAGTGATAAGGTCCCCCCTGAGCCTCCTTTTCTCCAGGCTAAACAACTCCAGCTTGTTCAGCTTCTTCTCAGGGCTTGCACCTCATTGCCTCTAGCAAAAACAATAGACAGAAAAAGACAATGAGAATGAGCAGATTGATAGCTCTGCATCCATAGAGCCCTCATAGCCAAGCCCCAGTTAATCACGTTACCTGTGAGGTTATTAACACCATCTGCAGTGACCAGACGAATACAGATGACTGAGTGAAAAAGATCAATTTCAAATACATCCTGCTTTGTTTTCTGTTGGCAGCCAATTATTTTCTACCCTAGTCTGGCAGTGTTTTCGGTAATAATAAAACTATCTTAGGGAATGAGTGTTTTTCAGCATTTCACAATAATTTGAGATCTTTATCACAATTAAGCTTTGTGAACTGAATCATATTCCTCCAGCTAAATCTACATGATATTATGTCAATTACAGTAGTATAGGTATAAATTTTTTAAAAATACTTTGTAACTATTTTTCTTTTACTTTCTGTAATTTTTGAGTGCTTTCTTAACACACATTAGTGGAATTATTGTAGAAATTAATGGAAATATTGTGATGATATGATGTATAGTAAAAACATGCTGAAGTAATTTCTGGGTATTATATTTTCATAAAGTAATCTCTTGTATCATAAAGGGAGCAATTTTCACCTTTTTATGCAGGAAAATATTACATCCAAGATCTGTGATATAAGATCTGAATTAAGTTTGCTCCTTTATGGAGGATCCAACTAGCTTTGCTTTGTCAGTTTCTCCAAACCAATGTGTTTGAAAGAAAAATTCAAACCTAATATACCATTCTTTTGTAGACTTGACAATGTTTGGCCCTTAGTTCTGAAAACAACACTGTTTTGTTGGAAAAAAAATATGTTTTCAGAAGTGATACTTTTGAAGTGATGTTGAGACATCTCACAAATACTTGGCATTAGCTAAGCTCTGCTCCAATTAAAGTCAAAAGATGTATTAACACCGCCTCCAACATGCACCAAATAGAGCCAGAAAGTCTCACTTTTCAAAATTTTATTCAGAGTTTACAAGATAAAAAAGTACTTTTAAAAAAAGAAAAACAAATATTGCCTGGTCTGACAACCACTCTGGAGACTGAGTCAAGTAGGATTATTTCTGACTTTTGCCACATCACCAATACCAAAATACTTTGCAAGCACTTTTTCAACTCATTAACTTTATGCAGCCCCATAATGCTGAAGAAGATTGTACAGCTCTTTCTGATGATGACAGAATCTATCCCAGCAACTAAAGCAAAGCTTTAACAGCATTATGTTCATGCAAAAAACAGTACAGTATCTCACATACCTCTTTAACAAAATTGTGTGTGTTCCTATTCAAGCAGATTAGCTCTAAGTATTCAACTCTAAATATTCATAAGTATTTACTGATAAAACTGTGATTGTAGAAATTTGTCTGCTATTTCTCTCTGTGAACAGAATTCCTCTTAACAATAGGAGGACCTGCTTACACATCATGGAATGAAACAGAGGCACAGATCACTTATAAGTGTTTGCTCATTGTTTTCAGAGCAACAGTACTGTACTGAAGAGTGTGATATAAGAGTCCTACTGTGCCAACCCACATAAGATTTAAAGCGTTATCTTCCTTTCACCAGTCTGAGAATTTAGCTCAAGCTGTGCATACCTCCTTGTGACAAAGCCCCAAAGGTGTGTTGTGCAACTTCTCTACCAGACTCTAGAAGTGGGCATCACATTAATATATGATTGGTTTTGTATGGATTATGTCTTTTTCATAAATAATTCTCTGAACAGAGGCAATACTCACCAGCTCTGATACAGATCCACCAAGGCCAAGCTCATCAGCGAGGATGGTAGCACCTCTAGGATAATGTAGTTAACAGCCAGAGAGAGGAGTGGGAATATGTGAGCTCTGCAGACATCAAGGTTGGTGAAGGAGGAGGAGGAGGAGGAGGAGCAGTTGCTCCAGGCACCAGAGCAGAGATTCCCCTGCAGCTCTTGGTGAGGCAGCTGTGCCCCTCGTGTCCCCATAGAGGTTCATGGAGGAGCAGACATCCACTTGCAGCCTGTGGAGGACCCCACACTGGACCAGAAGATCCCCAAAAGAGTCTGTGACCATGTGGGAAGCCCACACTAGAGCAGGGTCCTGGCAGGACCTGTGTCTCTTTGGAGAGAGAAGCCCACGCTGCAGCAAGTTTCCTGTCAGGAACCCGGGGGGATCCACACTGGAGCAGCCTGTTCCTAAAGGACTGCACTCCATGGAAGGAGCTCACACTGGAGCAGTTAATGAAGAACTGTAGCCCATGGGAAGGACTCATGCTGGAGAAGTTTGTAGAGAACTGTTTCCAGTGGGAAAGACCCCACACTGGAACAGGAAGAGAGTGTGAGTAGTCATCGCCCTGAGGAGGAAGGAGTGTCAAAGTGTGACACAGTCCTCATTCTCCTTCCTCCTGTGCCACTGGGATGGAGGAGGTAGAGAAAATCATGAGTTAAACCTGGGAAGAAAAGAGGACCATGAAGCATTCACATTTGTCTTCCAAAGCAAGAAGCCCTACTTCTCAGGAAGTAGAAGTGAACATGGAAGTGGAAGTGAACATAGAAGTAGAGAACAAATCTTTAGTTTTCCTTAGCTTCTGTGCTTGCCCTTTGCTTTTGGTTTATTAAACTGCCTTTATCTTGACCCACAAGTTTTGTATGTCTTATTTTCTCGCCCCCACCTTCATGCTGCTGAGAAGGGAAGTGATAAAGCAGCTTGGTGTACACCTGGCATCCAGCCAAGGTCAACCAACCACAACATACTAATATTTTGATGAGATAGTTCCTACTCTTTGGGAATGACTCATTTTTCAATGAGTGATGAAAAGAAAATTCTATCATCTAGTTTTAAAGAAGAATTAATGAAGTATTGCATAACTCTTATCCTCAAACACACACCAGCTACCTCACACATTATAGAAATTTAAATATTTTGATGTTATGAGACATAATTCTTGTCACAGCAATCTCTTTTGACTATATTTTTTGCCATGGGACATTTTCTAATCTTATTTTAGTCCCTTTCTTCAGGTAAACAGTAGTACTCAGTAAATATTGCAACACTTTCTAGTTTTGAAATCCAAGGGGTTGAAGAACACACTTTCAATTAGAAGAAGAGAAAAAAAAATCAAACCATAAGAGCTTTTAAAGACTTTAAGGCATACTTCCTTATGTAGCAAGAGATTAATCTGTCCTTTGCATATTTGATGCAGCCTCCTGCCATATCAGACAAAGGTACTGCTCTCAACCGAATCCCGTGGAGCTGAAGTGTAGCTTAGATACACAGACAATGCTGGATTTTGTAAGATCCAGGGATTTTCTTTCCCCTCTTCTCCCGTTGTGTGTGCCAGGGGTCCCCTGCTTCCTGCCTCCAGCTGATAGTGGTGGGATGGAGGAGGGTCAGGGAGAAGGGGAGGGGGCGGCTGGGGGCTGGCAGTGTCTGACAGGCGAAACAGATGATGCCGCGCACCACCTATGTAAACAGAAATAGGCGCTGGGGCTGATGGAGCACAGAGATATGACCCTGCCCATAGAGCCGCTGAGTCTAGACTCCAGATGTGTTCTCACTGTTACCAGGCCAATTCAGATCCAACTGGTAAATATTTCTACCAGATGACAGTGGGCTCAGTTACAGAAATGAGGACAAAGGACAAAAATAGGCAGAAAATGAGTGTGGGGCATTATTGCTGCTTAGAAAAATATTCTGCATAGTTTTGGAGATGTTAAGGGGCAATTATTTAAATAGATCATATACATTCTTTTATTTTCTTACCATGTTCAGCTGAAAAAGTTCCAAGTCAAACTGAAGGCTATTTAGGCAAATTAGTCACTTAAAATGAACTGAAACAGAGGTCTGTAAAGAATAAAATAAAATTTATACTAGGACTTTACCATATGGACATGAAGAAATGAGAAAAAAAACCATAGTGTTGATAACCTCGGGCTGGTAAATACTTTATTGGGAAGTGAGTGTTATGTGATTTATTTACAGAAATGAGTGATTACGGAACAAGGACACTCTACAGAAACAAAATTCAGGACAGAAACTACTGCCTACTGTTGTTTCATCACCCCATATGTAAGATAGTGTCTCCTGGTCCATGTTGTGTTCAGAATGTCATAAAGTGTGTTAATTAAGCAGCAACCAAGCACCACTGATGAAATCAAGGCTCTGACAGGATTTAATATGTTACTGCTTTACCTTTGCCTCAGAAAACCAGAGCAAAAAACAGAGCTCTGCAGTGATCTGGGCTCTTTTCTTCTGCCTTCTTCTTCATATATGGTATCCTGCCACATAACCACAGGCTAAAGATTTGTCTTTTCAGAGAGTTGCAGTTCTAGACAGTTTATGCTAAAGAACTGTAAGCACAGGAGAATTTGCACAAATATTAAAAGGTCCTCTGTTTGAGTCCCATGCAAAAGCAGGAGTCCTGCTTTTCACACTTTGGTTGAACCTTCCCGAGATTGTCTGGCACATGAGTAGGACAAAAATCACAGTACAACAATGAAGGTAAGATATAGAGTTTCAAATATAAAAGGAAATTAATAGACAAAATGGATTTTAAAATTTTCTTTCATATAAACAGGTTTCTATGAATGTTGCTATATTGTTTTGTAAACCATTTATTCAATTAAAAATGTCTCTCGGTATGTATCATACTGACATGTTGTTGAGAAATATATAATCTCAGCCTTGCAAGAGTATTTTGGGGGTGTTTTCTCCTCGCCCCAGTAACTGGCAGCCAAATACTTTTACAACACATATATATGGGCATGCAAAAAGCAGCCAGATCAGCAGAGATTGGAGCCATGATATATATAAAGGCAAAGTTAGAAATGGCTTAGCTATTAAAATGATCACATTAAACAAGGAATAGCTTGGTTCCTCACTTTGGACTCATAAACCAGCAGCAGGAGCTTTGAACTGAAGAAGAAAGGCTCCTTAATCTAAATGTTCTTTGAGAAGACCTTTTAAATAGTTAACCTTCTAGTTATGTTATAACTGCAACTTCTTCTGTGCACACCTGTGAAGCGATTACTTTGTGTTCAAGAGACAGAGTGGATTTACTTACTAATTGGCTCTCCTTGCACTATGTTCCTTTGCTTTTTCTCTTCCCTCTCATCTTCCCTTTGTGTTTGAGGAGCTCGAGCCAAATGTTAAATATTCCTGAGGAGAAGTTTGCAAGCAGTGGTACAAAATGGTTTGGCTGAATACTCAGAGAATATCAGTATATACTCTCTGGTGAGCAGTAGTGTACTGTGAAATTGCTACATTTAATTGGGTTACAGCTGCTGATCATTTTGTGCAGCTATACTGGGGATTTACTAACATTATCTCACTTAACACAGTTTCTTTTCTCACACCTTTTCACCCATATACAAAGGAAAAGAAGATGCAAGACTGAGAATATGTGAATCTAAACAGACGAGACACTGAAACTCTGTCTTTGTAGAAAACCACAGTGCTTCATCCTTCCAGAGAGAGCACACTCTTAGCATTTATCCACCTAATGGATTGACAGCAAGCTTCACAGTACCAAAAATAAACAATAAAAAAAAGAAATACATTAGACATATAAGGCCTGAGGACAGAGAAGACACAATACAAAGCATTGATTTTGGCAGAGAATAAAGCACATTGAGCAGACCCTACAAGAGAAAAACAAAAGCCTTTTGGTCTTTTGGTTTCTTTCACCAGAGGATGCCTTCTCTTCCATCACTGTCTGTTCTCAACAGGAGTGACATCTAAGAATTGACACCATTCTCCACTCCTTTCTCTCCTGAGAAGAGCTTTTTAAACAGTGGAGAGCTCTTTGATCTGCTGGCTTCCTGTAGCTATTCACACCATGGTTCTGCAGCAGCTCCACCTCTCTGACCAGGTCAATGAACATACTTGAAGCAATATCACACAGTACTGCCTACAGAATATTAAAATACAGTAAGTATTTTACTAAGTATTTCACCTTCCACAACCTGTCTCTCAGAAAATCTGCTGACAGATTTCAGCATTCAGATGCTCAGCCTTCCTCCCCATGAATGAATCATCTATTTTTGGCTGTCTGGGAGTAGGTGAGGACCTAGAGTATCAAACTCTAAGAATGGAATGACACATTCTATGTTTTATTTATTAATGGAAATGCTAAATGTTTTCAGCATCAAGATTAATTATTCCTAAGTTGTACACAAACATTTTTAATCTAGAACAAAATGCCTGGAAATTAAAGGATGAGAGAAATAGAGATAGAAACCCATGAGATAATATAAAGCTGAGAATGGGAAAGAGGTGACATTCTCATGTACCATTAATACCTTGCCAAAATATCCAAATTGCCACAAAGGTTTCAAATATAATTACATCAAAAAGTGGCTATAATGTAAGAAGGTAAACATTTATTTCAAGACAATTCTAACCTAGTATCTGAAGGAAGTAGATTTTGTTGTAAGATACTATTGATAACTGTGATGAAAGAGATTTTTGAAAAACTGCCTGAAATAAACTAATCAATTTTTTCAGTTTTGCACATAAATATTTGTTTGCCAATATAAATGCATTTTGATATACACACATACTGTCTAAAGATACTATCTAGACCGTATAAAAGAACTATTGCATGTTATGATCTCTCTCATCTTTTCCCTTTCTCTTTTCCTTTCCCTATTTTAATTATTTTTAATCAGTCTCATAGGTCTTTATCTGTACTTTTAGACTCAAAATCTCTTTAGACATTCAGTTCTGTGCTCATGTACAAGATTTAGGTCAATATTCCTAGCATGTGTATTTCTTCTTTTTCATTTAAAAGTTTTCTCCCAGTCTTTGGCCACTATTGTCATAGAATATTAGAAGGAAATTCACAAAGTAATAGTGCATTTAAGTCTGGGGAGGGGAGAAATATATGCATATATGATTTTATCCAGACAAAAAAAATTAAGTTAAAAAAATGAATAGACATTTATTTTAGCTTTACTCATTTTTATTTGCAAATAAAACCTGTCACAGTAGTACTGCATAAGATTATATATACTTTTTTTTTTTAATGGCTAAGACATCTTTTGATTCTTCTTAAAACAGTTGCATTTTCCATGGATTAAAAAAGGTTGAGAATTGCTGCTCCAGAAGATCCCTACCAGAATGATGGGTAGGTACAAAATAAGGTAATTAATGGCTATATTCATTAGATGGTTAGTATACAAGGGAGAAAGCCTAAATCAGAAAGTCACTTAATTTGCAAGGGAAAAAAAGACCTCAGAAAGTGCAGAATTTCCAGAGGCAAAACAAATAAGCCAAGGCACCAGCACGAATATTTAGAATGGGCCCACACAGGAAGTTTCTGAGCAGAAGACAGGAAGAGATGGGAATTCAGTCATTCCTAGGGGGAGGCAGGAGAGAGTTTGGATTCACTGAGGAACCAGCCAAATTCACAACGAGTTATCCTGGTTCAGAGCTAAATCTCTTTGATTCTGGAGAAAACTCCTGCAGGAAAAGGATCCTGATCTTCAAAAAGCCTCCAGGAAGACTGAGCACAAACCTGAGAGATGATCCAGACCATTAAACATTAACAGAGAAATGAGGATAGAGACTGCATTTTTTGCTTCTATTTTGTGAGCTTCTTTTACTAAAGCATTACAGCTTTATCCCTTGTTTTTCAATTAATAAAACAATGTTTAAAAAACAGAACATAGATCTGAATAGGTGGCTCTAGACTTACTTACAAATTATGCAATGCTTTCCAAAGGCTGCCAGCTGGTAACTTACACTGCTAAATAGCTGCAATGATCCCAGTACGTTACTAGTCCCATCCAGGAGAATGCCTGGGTACAGTGTAAGAGCAAGGATGGGCCAAGCACTCCAGTAGGCAGCTGGGATGGGGCCATCCTGTTTGGAAGGTGGGAGAGTTGAACGGTGTGAACACCATTCAGTTCATTCCAGTTTGCCTCAGTGCCAGTGAGTCACATGACTGATTTGCTCACACAGTTACAGACTCTGTGTGTACATGTGCTGTGTTTATCACAGAGTCCCAAAAAGGCAAATCACAGATCAGCAATATCAGCCCATTTAGTAGGATTATTGAAACTATATGAGAACTGCAAACCATTATAGAAACCATTATAGTAAAAGAGTATTTCTAATGTTTCAATTGAATTTCATTATTTTGGTTTTGCCTATGGCTTCTCATCTTTTAACTGCATACCACTGAGAAATGCATGGCTCCAGCTATTTAGTCTCTCTTCATGAGATGCTCCAACTACTTCATTCTGTTCATGCCCTTTACTCGACTTACTCCAATATTTCCATATCTTTGCTGGGGAGCCCAGCAATGGACCCAGCACTTCAGCTGTGTTTCACCAGGGCTCAGGAGGGAGGAAGGATCACCTCCCTCAAACTTCTGGCAAAACATCAAAAGAGGAAAAATATTTCAGAAGAATTATCTAGTGATTTCTAGATCCTTCCACAAAATTATATCCAAGCGGAAAAAAGTATTAACTCAGTTAACAATGCGCTTCTAAATCGACTTTATGGCCTCTTGTGATTTTTTTAAGTGTGATTTTTTTCTGCTTTTGCATGTGAGACTCCTCATTAGATACCTTACATTCTCGTTATAAGAAAAGAATATACAGATATAAAATTATACATATTAAGGAATAATGAATAAATTTGTAGTATGGATAAAATTATGCTAGTAAAGAAGGAGGATGGATACTGATGAAGAGCTTTTCCAAGGGAGAACTCATGTAACTTGAAATCACATTCCCACTTTTCTAGCACAATAGCCTATACAAATCATAGAAACAAATTATTAATATTTACTACTACACTGCCTGTAAAAGTCTCAAGCTATGTTAACCTTGATTAGGACTTACATACTTAAAACATGGTTTAGATTGAATTAAGTGGTATTTTGGCATGGTTTTGGTTTCATCTTGTCCATTTCTGTTGACAAAGACACAGCAGGATGATCAGTATTTTTGAAGTATAAGTATTTTTAAGCAGGTACATGGATTGCCTCTAGCACTGTTTGGAGTCATTTAGAAAAAATCTGAGGGCTAAAAATTTGGTGCACTTATAACAGCCATTTCCTCTCAACATTTAATTTGGCACATTTCATTAATAATATCAGACTAATGCATTACCACTAGCACAGGGTAACTGGAAGATAATTATCCCTAGATGCCATGCTTGTAAGTCTCTGTTGTTACTGCAGGGATCCCATGGTGTTTCCTGCAGCACTCATAACCACATAGACCAGATTATAACATCTGCATAGAGGTCACCATGACTGTTTTCCATCAGATTCCATCTTCCCTAGACTCCAAGTGTGGATAGCAGGGGAATACGGTGTGCTCACAGTTCTCACCTGGTAGGAGGTCACAGTGCAAAGGGAACACGGCTCCAGCCCTCAGAGCCGAGAACTGCTAATGCAACTCAACATGTGCAACACAAACAACAGCAGACCATTAAACCCTTGTGTTCATTTGTCTAAATATTATTATTTGGCTGTGCTGGAATACCCAGGGTTTCACTGGCAGAGATATAACTGCTTCCTGAATCTACCATCAGTACTTTTCCATCACAAGCAAATTTCCTGAAGGGAGGACAGGGAAGAAGACAAGATGCATAAGACTGCAAACACCACAATGTCTCTCCCACGTAGCATTGGAGTGCACTCAGACCAGGGCAATGCTTCAGACATTTTGCTACATCTCCAGCAGTAAGGGAAACAGGGCCAAAGACATCATGCATCATTTTAAGTGCTGGCACATCCCTGGAATGAGCTTGATCCATGCCTAGCTGGCAACTCCTTTAGGAAACCCCCAGCCATGGCTTAGTGCCAGAGATCATTGTCAGGAGACAGTCCAGCCAAGACTAGAGAGTTCAGCAACAGGAACACCAGCACTGGTCATGCTTTGTGCCCTAGTACAGACACAGAAATTGTAGCAACATATAGTCTTGTTCCAGAATACTAGACATTTACATAAAAGAAAGTTTCTATAAAATAGCCCCTCCCACAAGCCACTGCTGATAAAATAAAAAATGGTGGGAAAGGATTGCCAGATACTCACTATTAACTCTTTTTTTTTTCTTAGTCCACTGTTTCTGTGGTTCTGTGCAGTATTTAGCCCAAGCTGAACATGGCCCTAATATGGGGATGTTGGAGGCTCCAGTAAAAGTCACGCACATAGATCAAGACACACTCTTTATTTAGTCCTCTAATTTAATTGCAGTGTACATTAGGTGCGTAAAAGTTTGAAACTTTGAAGGCTTTTTCCTTCTGGAAGCCAAACTGATACAAGGGTGACTAAAGGCACTATAGTAGATTATTGATTTTTCCTAAGCAACTCTCCCTACTTGTCATGCAAATTAAGACAAAAATTGAGCAACCTGGTCTATTAGGTGTCCTTGCCCATGGCAGAGGGGTTGGAACTAGATAATTTTTAAGGTCCCTTTGAATCTAAACCATTTTATGATTCTACGAAAAATGAAGCTTTATTGTGTGCTATGTTGTGATTAACTGACATCTCCTAGAGTAAAATAGGAAACCTCTACAATTTCCATCTCTAAAGTCTTAAAGAACATAACCGCTATTGTCTTTAGTAATTCAGTTTTAAGTCATGCTGATAGATTTGTCTCTTTGAAAAGAGCATTTTTTCACAGGACTGTTCTACGAAATAGCTGAATTTCTTCCAGGTAATACCTTTCTCTCTCTCATTTCCCCATCAACTTTCCTTTTGTTTTCCTTAAAAGTCGTCATGTCGCCTGTCCTCAGGAGCAACTTCATTACATAGCAATTGAAACTCCATGTTATAATTCATCTTTATAGAAAGAAAAATATAATTCATTTGCACAAGGAATGTCATGGAACTTTGCTTAAAGATTAGCAGAGAAAATGACATAGAAATTGCAGGCCCAGCCATTTAGCAACTAACTAGCCTGACCAGGCTTGACACCCAAAGGTGATCTGGCTGTAATCTGTGAATGTTATATCTTGCACAATGCTCCTCCTTCTGCCTTTGGTAATTATTTCTGTATTGTGATTGAGAAATTTTGATAGAAGCTGGACGCCCTTGTGCTAGGCCTGTGTGCAAACATCCAGACTCCTAAACTGCTACACAGATGTAGAAAAGAGAATAAAATATTAGACCAACATATTTTTGATCCAAAGGGATGTATTCCACGGTGTGGTCATTTGTCAAGCTGAGGAGTGGCCTCCAGCTTGCCATTTTCTACAGCGGTGCTACATCCAGCATAGAGAACTGCCTTCTAAATGCAGTTTGAAAGTGCTTTAAAGAGATTTCAATGAGGCAAGGATGACTCTAGCTCACTGAATTGTCACTTCCATTACAGTAGTATCTGGAGAATTTGTTTATATACATAGCACAGTAAAAAACACAGATCACTTCCTGTTCCACAAGTTTATAGTTAGCAGTGAATAACTGATATGAATTACTAAGCATTCAAAACCATAGTTAGAAGAAGTGGAACTTCCTACTTGGGAAAAAAATAAATAAATAAATCCACCATGTATTCAAGGCTGTTCCACAAAAAATGGACTAATTTCCAGTCAAGCATGATTAAAAGCCCCAAATGTTAAATCCATTTTATAAAGACAAGTTTCTTCAGTCACATAAACCTTCTGGTAATAAATGTAACTTCTGTTTCAGACTAATAAAATTGAATCTGCAAAATAATTCTTTGTATAAGGAGAACTTCCCTGTCACTCTTTTTCCATTAAACTATTTATAATAGAGATCAGATAAAGTGCAGTCTGATGGAGGACAACGCTTTATTCTTTTTTACTGAAAATAACACTGAAGCATTAAAGCCCTATCTTCCACATGATGTGCGTTCATTGGAATCATTTGATACAGATTCATTGATTAAAAACATATGTAAACCCATTTCACATCCAGTATGCTGTTGCATACAACCCACCAACAGACTTAACATCTGTTTTTGCAGCCTGCATTTTGTTCTAGTTTTGTGCATGTGCATCATTAACAAATCTACTATATCAGTTTCCTGATCTGTGTACTGTTAAACACTTTAGAAGAGCTTTTCCTTTGAAATTTGCAATTGCAAAAACTATCATTTCCAGAAGCCCATAGGCAAGAACTCCGTTCCTCTATGGCTTTACAGACTGAACATTTCCTGTTACATTCAAGAAACACCAAGTCCAGTAGGGTGTGGTACACAGACACACTGTTTTGTTGAAATAATTGTCTAGTGTCCATCAAGTAAAGCATAAAGCTAAAATCATGCCTTGAGACCTAATGGAACCAGTGGCTTTTATAATAATAAATACACTCACCAAAAAAAAAAAAAAAACAAAAACCCAAAACAAAACAAAACCTCAGAAACTGATTTTCTGAGGCTTTTTCCTTTGTTGATTTTTTTGTTTCACTTTTGTGGAGTTTTGGGTTTGGGGTTTTTTTGTTGCTGTTGTTAGTTTGGTTTGGAGTTTCTTTTGATAATCCTTCCTTTCCCAATCTATTGTAGAGAATGGAAGCACTGATTACTACATAAAAGTATCTGCTAAAAATATGAGGTCTCAAAAAACATAGGCAATCTCTAAATCCTTAAGGTCTGTCTCATACTTTCTTCAACACTTTCCTGTTTGTTTGTTTTTTTTTTTCATTTAACTGAGACTTGAAACAGAACTTCTTTGGAGTGAAAAACAAGTCAATTCATGTAAACCTGGACAGGACTTCCTATTTTTCTGTTCAGAGCACTAGCTCAGAATAAAATCCATGTGCATTACTATCCTCTGTGAGTAGAGTTTTCATAGTCATGCAGCTGCAGTACATCAACTCAAATTTCTACATGGGCATCAAGAAAAACTGGAGTTGCACCACTCAGGGAACCTGCATAACCCACACACTCACTTTCCCCATTATGCAAATTTCCAAATTACTGAACAAGGCATAAATTTTGAAATCACAGTGATCAAAGAAAGACAAAATATCAAAGGTGTCTAGGAGACAAAAAGTTAGCATCATGGTCTTCAGGTTTGTCTCCAAAAAGGTCAGTAAGATATCAGTTTCCTCAAGCTGTCTAAGTGGTGGGCATGTAGGTGGTTAAAATCTATTTCTCCTTTTATTGACTAATGGGAATACTTATGCAATTGCTAAGGGGGCACTGTCAATGTTTTAGGTGCAGATTAGGTGCATTGGACTATTTCCTCCTTATTATTGTTCCATTAACCCTTGTAGTTCAACATTAATTGAATAGCATTTCATTGCAGTACTACATTAATGTATTTTCCTCAACTTTTTACTGTAATCTGCTGAAATAATAATATTTTGTAATGATATGAAAAGAAAGGAAACCCAGATGTAATGCCAGTGCAAACCAACAAACAATATTCCACTGCACCGTCAAAGGATCTGATGTCTTCTTGTTCTAAGGCATGCTTTCAGTGGAATGGGAAGATTGAAAATGAAAAATAAATGAATGAAGGTAGATCATTGCAGGAAAAGGAAATAATTAGAGGTAACTAAAAAAAGAAAGACGTAATTCACCCTCTGTACAAAGCTGATGGAGAAAAACAGGAGAGAGAAAGAATCACAAAAGGTAAAAATTTTTTATCCGGACAAATTTTTAATTCTCTGTGTACAACTATGTAAGTGTCTACAGGACATAATGTAGGTCCAAATACTCTTGTTCCCCTTTCCCAATGTTCATTATTCGAATGAAAGTTTTTAGGACCCTTTAAAACAAAGATCATCATACTTCTACTAACCTTTTCCTCCTCGGCATCTTCACATGGGGAAAACTTGAAAAGCATTCTCTATGCAGATGATGCCCCTGCAAGGCACCACTGGACATCTCCATGCAGAGAAGATGAGATTCTTCAGCAGTTTTTCAGCAGTCTGCACCTCCCAAATGTGCCTGGAGCAGAGGAGAGAGAAACAGTATTTAACTGAACACCACCCAAAGAGGGAAAGCCAAAGGTCAAAGTGGAAAGACGGAATTATTTTCTTGGGGACAAACCCACTTTTTCTTTGAGGGAGTCTTTCCCATATTAGTATGATTTACAATGCTGACCATGCTGTTACAGATACTACTAAGACAAATCATTATGAAAGGTCTCTAGCCCTAATATATCTTATATTTTAACATTAGCTGTGACAGTCACTCTATGACTAGTTTTCATCCCAGGTGCACTTCTGTCTGTAGCAAGAAAGCTGCAATTCAGCTTGCAATAAATATAACCCAGTATAATAGGTTGATTTTGAAATTTTCACTTTAGATGTAATTTATAAGGATTAGATGCTATAGATCATGGTTCATAGAAACAATATAGAAAAGGCAATTATTATAACTAATTAAAAATTCTCACATCTGGGACTATGGAAAAACACTTTAAAATAACTATTTATCTACCCAAATTGATATCAGACACAGTGAGAATACAAGAAAGACAGATGGATGCTATGTTTCTGGGAACATATACACTGCTAGTGGGTAAAATTATTTTGCTCATATCTCTGTTTATTGTTGGAAAAAAACAGCCCTCAGGTTCCAATAGAGAATGACACAAAATGCGACTTGTGCAAATGTAACATGTTGGTGCAATTGAGAAGACCTCACATATGTTGAATTGACTACAACACGGCATAAGCCACTCGGGGCATTTGGTTAACACACTTAATTTAGCACAGTAATTGCTGTATGAGAGCAAACAAATTGCCAAGCTATTTCTTATACTGTGCTTAAGACTAGTTATTTTCCTTTCTTTTACCATGCCCTATTTACTTTTTATTTTTCCTCTCTTATCTTTGTTTTAAGGAAGTTTTCTGTGACTATGGTAAAAAAATGGGCTCTGTGCTACACTCAAACATAGGAAAGCATTCTTTTCTGACTGTGGTTTCTCAGGTCCATGAAATGGACTGTATTGTAGTTTGAGTAATCCAGTGGCTTTCCCACATAATTTTTTTCTGACATAACTTGTTTATTTGTTAGAATTAAATCAGCAGATACAATCTCCTACCACATTAGTCAAGCCAAAAGAAATGCTTTGAAGTAACAACAATTTGTTTCATTAATATTTATCCCATGAAAACATTTGTCTAACAGCTAAAAGTACTGAGTAGTTCTGCAAGTGCTTCATAAGAAGGACGAATATGTCAAGTCACCTATTTGAGCTCTCTGGCTGCTTTGTATATTATCACAGTGAAAAACTATGAATATAAGCCATGAGATACTATGGGTTTAACCATGATGGAAAAATAGAAAGTTCCTACTCTTGAGTTGACAACCAAGGAAAAATAATACTAATACCTGAACTGAAATAACAGAAAATAGAGGGATAAATAGAATTAGCATCGTAAGCTAATCTTATGTATTCTTAATAGGTTTCGTATATCTGTGATGTCTGCATAGGAACCATCTGCTCACTTCTCTTTACCACAAGTGTAGAGAGATGCATGTGAACTTTAGGATGAGATAAATCCATTATTCCCATCTGACATGACTTCTAAGTGTGTTGGGACTAGCTCAGACATAGCTTCTATGTGAGAAACACTAACATTTGAGCAGGTGTATCCCACTCAGGCTGCCTAATTATTCCTAAGGTTTTTGCAGGTTTCTCGTCAGAGGAAGGTGGTTTCTTTTTAGAGAGAAGTTTTGGAGGAGGACAAGGAAATTGTACTGATGAGGATTATGTTTTTTTCCTCCGTGTACAAACTCTTTAGGAAAAAAAGCACACAAAACATTCAAACAAAAACTATACAAAGATTGACATCAACTGCTAAGGCCAGAAATCAACTTCTCTCCAGCAAATATGAATCAAGCAGGGAGAACCTGGGAAGGGATTTAAAGATCAAGAAAGTGATTTAAAGGGAAAAGGGAAACCACTGAATTGATATAATTTCCTTGGCACAGTCAAATTGAAATCAAGAATCTATGTACCTTTACAAAAAGAGAGGATAGAAACAAAAGGGCAAAACTGTATCTCTGAAACAAAAATATTATTAATTGAGATTAAAGATGTTGGAATTAATTAGGAATGTAAGGAAAAGTGCCTGTAAAAGGTTTTCACAGTGAGGAACAATGAGAGAGAATATAGCTTACACACCTTCCAGATGTTCCAGGAAAGCATCCACAAGACCTGGTGATACTCAAGATGGCAGAACATGGAAAGAGGGCCAAATGAAGAACACTGAATTATATCAGAGACAAGTAGGATGATGTCACAGTGATGAAGAAAAAAAATATTGTGGACAGTTAAGGAGTTAGAACTCATTTTTTTACTCAGATTGACCTTTAAAAACATATGGTGTAATATAGTGTGTAGAATATTTTCTGTTCGTAGAACAGAAGAGAACTTGAAGGAGAGGTCTTGTCTGTGAGTCATCTGAAGAGAAACAGTAGTTGATTTTGCATGTGTTATTCAGAGATACAACATAGAAGGAAAGAAAAATAAGAAAAAAGAGTCTTATTAGTATATAATCAGTAACAAGAAATTATAAAAGAAAAGACTTGAGGAATTACCAGAAATGGAAGAGGGAAAACCAATATATGTTGACACCTCAAAAGATAGAATGATAGAATCTTAATGATAGAATTTTAAGAAGAGCATACTTGATATATCAATGACATCTGATGAAAATTGATAGTATAGGGTATTGAGTATGAGATTTGGCTAACAAGAAGGCATTTGAAATTTTGCAAGAGTAATTTCAACTGCATGAGATTGGTCTGTGCTGGGCTTGAGAACAAAAATGGAGTGACAGGACACAGCATACACAGGACTGAAGTATGAAGTGGTGCAGTAACTGGAAAAGGAAATGGGGACACAAGTGATTTTTTTTAATTAGGAGATATTAGCACAAGGTTCACAAGAAGCATAGGAGAGGAACCATCCCTAACTTTGTTTCTTTAAGAGAAGAGAGAAATTTATTTCCTTCTATTCCTCTCTGGTCACTTGGTACCAAATTTCTTTAGAAAAAATGCCCACTTTTTTAGCCATGCTACTTTATTAAACTGACGTAGCAAAGGGACATCCGAGTACTTTGCTGTTGATTTTCAACCCCTTCCTCCCAGAGGAAGTGCAGGGCAGTAAGGTGCTTTTGCTGGTAGTTAAATATGCACCTCTTTGGATGGTTATATGAATATAACCTGTCCCTGTCCTCCTTTAAGCCAGCAGTGTCTACCCTGGTCAGCAAGCTTCTGGCTCTCTAGCCACAGATGGTCTCTCTGGTAGCATAGCTACTGACTCTGATTTTTATTGATCAGCAGCAAACAAACCTCGCTGTGCACACAAGCTCAACAGCTGCTATTTCTTGAGCAGTTCATAATTCATGCTTTCTAACTTACTTTACCTATAGCAAGCTAACAGATCTGCACTTAGATTTTGTTGAAAGCTGAAGAGAGGGCAACAATACTGATGGCACTGGAAATGGTGACAGGCAGACTTACATTATGCAAGTGGAAAGGTGGCAGAGTCATGCTGAGGTAAGGCCAGGAGAGGGTCAAAGTCAATGGATGTTGAAATAGCCCCTTGTACATGACCAGAGGCCAAAAAAGGAGCAACACTTGAAAACTGTGTTATGTAAACAGCCCTCTGACATGTAAGGGAGAGCTGTACCAAAGCTGGGGGTTGAACAAAGACCTGAAAGAAGCAACAAATATTTGAGGCCTTAGGTGGGTCATGAGTATGAATGTTAGTGTCAGCGATGATGCAGAGAAAAAGACTACAAAGGAAGAAAGAACAAAATTAAGCTGGCATGTAATTGAGTAGAATGAGATAGAGAACAAAAGGTATCAGCATGTTACAGGAGTGGAAACTAGTCAAACAGGGAAAAGTAGAAGGGACAGAACTTGGTGATACAAACCATTAAAATGCATATCCTTCAACACTGTGTTTGAGCTCTGGGATTTGTATCAGACCATATTAAAACATAGTACTTTGTATGATGGTATTTTATGCTATTTGCATGATCTCAGTTCCCCTTCCAGGATATCAACAAATAACATACCTTATTGTTTTCTGCCTGTCCACCATACACCAGCATGACTGCAAGCTCACTCCCTCTTTTTTGTTAGGCTCTTTGTGGGTCAAGCTTCTCTTTTTCTTTTTTCTTTTTCTTTATTTACTTTAAATAAAGATTATAGATTTGTTACATTTTTCTGTTTCTGTGTTTGTTTACGTTACCTCTCTGATGTCATTCTCTGCCCAGTGTTAACCCTCAGTACTCTTAAGAGTGTCTATTCTATTAAATTAAATCTGAATCTGTCCCAGTTCAAGAGTGGTTGAAAATTATTACCATTCTGAAGGCTGCTCAGTGTCCTTTTTGAAATGAACTGTGATCATGATCCAGCTCCTGGTGGATAGTCCACATCTCCTAAGCACTGTTACAGCTGGCACTAATTGGCACCCTCATCCTCAGTCTTAGTAGGCAGGTTAAGCACCAGATTGTGCAATGAATTATTTTCTCACTCCTGTGTGCGAGCTACCTGTGTCCAAGTTGAAGCAGAATATACAGAAGCAGCAAAGGAAAGCCCAAGTAATTACTGCTTTCACTGTGCCATCTCTGTGACTCAGGTCGACAGGGCTTTTCATATTTTGCAATCTTGGAGTCAAATGTGAAACAAAGTCACTGATGAGATGTCCTAGAAAAACTATTTCAATTTTTATAATTTTTCACTGAATGATAGAAATCTGAATGCTAACACAATAACAGGTTGGCAGAAATGTTTTATTACCTTGATTGTGGATGAGAAGTAATTCTCCAAAAAAGAAAGAGGGAACTTATCATCCCACGCTTCAGTGGGATTCTCAGATATATTCCGTTAGAAGCTGAGTGCTATAATGTCAGATGGTGGGTCCCCCAGGCTCCCTGGCAACCTGCATGCAACTAAGAAAGAGGCAACAGCTTGCTTCAAGTATCCTTCCTAGAGATGACATAGTTAGATAAACCCAACAGGGAGTATAGCACGTGGAGGGAGCAGTCTGGTAAGAGGAAACCATTCCCTGTGGGACTGGCTCCATATTGCCACATGAAATGTTCAAAACACTGCTAGCCAGGAAAGTTGAATTTATTGCTTAATGAGCAGAGGACCCGGAAAAGATCATTGACAACTGCAGTGTAAACACAGCCACTTAATAGGGTGTTACTGAATGCCAAGAGGAAATTAAAAAAGTCTGTCCTACAAGCAGCACTTTCTACCATATAGAATATGACTGGAATAAATAGAGAACACAGAAAGCAGCTGTAGAGAACAGATGAGATATTGGATATAGTGGAAAGAAAAGAAGAACTTATATCCAGAAGGCATTTTTTAGACTGCATTGAGTATAAGAGTTGTGTTAAAGAAAAGATGAAGGAAGACAAGCTAGCGTAACGGCAGCAGAGTGACAGAAGTAACGCAAAATGACACTGTGACATTATTAAGAAGCTCAGCAACACACTCAACCTCCATCACAATGTCATCAGGACAGATGGCAACAATTGGCAAAGACAAGGCACAGCATGTCTGGAAAGCAATAAGAGCCTATAGAAGAAAAGAAATCATATGAGCAGCTATGGAAAACACAAGAGAATACTACAGATTTTTGTAGAGGTAAAACAACAATTTACCATCTACCCTATGCGTATTTGTCACAACTGCCTGGTACATATGACATCATTTCCCAGTTTGTCAAAGATTTGCAAAGAATCAGGGCTTTCAAAGAACTCATTACTATGATTTATTATTGTTTTTAGTACCTGTGAGACCTATTGTGAAAGACTGCATCATGCTAGGTACTTAGCTAAACATGAATTAAAAAATAAGCTCTGCAAAATGAGCTTACAATCAAAATACAGCATGAAACTCAATCTTTGGGTGCAGATGCAAGGAGGTGCAGATGCAAAGAGGTATAATGAAGAAGGCTGGTCTTCTAGGAGTGTCAGCAAAGAAGAGAGAAATGACAAAAAGAGGCAAGTAAACCTATGGAGAATGTGGCAGTATTGGGTCATAACGATCTCACTTTTAAAATTAATTAAAAAAAAACAAGGGCAGCAACAACATACATGAAGGACATGAATGTAAGAAATACTAAACCTCAGATAGGAAGTAGAAACTTTAGGAACAAAATGTCAAACATACAGTTATACCTGTGTTATCTAATAGTGCAATATCTGAGACCAGGAAAGTACTAAACAGAAAAATCTTTGACAAACAGACCATTTTAGCCAGAATGGTGTACACACAAAGCTTGTTCTTCCTGCACCAGGGTCATCTGTCATGAAGTTCCCTCAGTATCGCTGGGCAGTATCACAAAAAATTGAGCCTCCATATGTTGAGCTCCTGCTGGAGGAGAAAGTTAAATTCCTCTGGCTAATTGAGCTCCTGAAAAAAAGGTTCAAAGATATCTTCACACATTTGGGCTGTGGGTGGAAGAGGCTTGAAGAAAAAAATATTTTACTAGCCAATAGTTAGAATTACATGGGCTTTGACTGGACACCTTTTGTCTGAGAAGGGCGATCCACATTTTTTTCTTAGTAGAATTTCATATTATTTATTTTTTCCCCTTTATTTTTGCTCAAAGACACATTTTGAACATGATTTAAGAGAAATTTACAGAAAGGTAGAGAGCAGCAATACATAAAAAAGGAATGTGAGAAGCCGTATGTGGCACCAGGCCCTGCTGTTCAATTCCATGTGTGTTGGGTATTTGTTTGACCCTTCCCAGCTGTTGTATACTTCCTGATCCCCTGGATAATATGAGCCCCTTGCCTGATCAGCTTCCAGATGCTATACTGTTCCCAGTTCCTCCTGATCATAAGTCTCAACACCAACTCAGTTCCAGCTGCCATAACTCTCATCCCTCCTCACCGAAGAGCTCCCTACCCAACAGCTCCCCCAAATGTCATAACCTGCCTGACCCTCCCCAGCTGTTGCAATCCTCCTGATCCCACACTGTAAAACCTCTTTGATTTGTCCCCTTCCCAGCTGCTCTGCCCATTACTACTGAAGGCTGTGGTCCAGATCCTATCTCCTTGAAGTGTCCTACGAGTGCAAAAATTTACTATTATAGCTCACAGATTCTTTACAGGATATAACTTTTCAGCCAGATTTCAGAAAAAAATTCCTGCTGCAGTAGATTTACAGTGATAAAAAATCCTGACAATGTAGACATATCAGCATCTGGAATATTATAAAAGTACATGCTATAGTACATACTATTTTGAATACACAATATCAATATTATATTAATTGTATGTTATATAGCCAATATAAAATTATTAGAAGATTATATAGGCTACACACATAAATAATTAAAATTTAATAATGAGCATAGCACAATGCAATCAATATCCTTAAAATTTACTTTTATGCATGGTAGCTGAAATGAAACTGCGCAGAAAACTGAAGCTCCCTTTACTTTACTTAAGAGCTGACCACCAAACCTAGGCCTCAGACATCTTTATCCCATTCTAACAGCATAGTTAAAATTTTCTTAACTTGTTTCAACTTCACATTGTAAAAGTGAAACAAAGAAATACCAGCATAAAGGGAATTCCTCACAACTTAATATTGGGATACAGAATTTTTTTTGTATACAGATTTTTACAAGTCAAGAAAAAGATCACTGATTTTTCAAACAAAACTATTAAACACATTAGGGGAATAAGCTCATTGTTTACATGATTTTGGTATCTCTTTAATATATATTAAAAGGATCACAAGTCACATTTTCACACTATTTCACTTGAATAGTTTTCTCCAGAATTGCTAAAGAGTTCTCTATATACCAATTGTTATGGTCTCCTTCTAAAAGATTCAATTATTTATTTAGAAGGAGAGGGGAAAAGCAAAACAAGACGAAATGTGTAACTCAGATCACCACTCCTCTAACTCAAATAATCTGTATTGAGTACATGGAGAAAGGACCTGTGCTTCAATATCTGTCTAAGCCAGCTGTACCCAAGGTAAAGAGCAGCCAACATAATAATGTCTTCAGCTTTTCAGTAGTGGGGCTGTTCCACCTCTACCCACAATTTCCCTGTTGTCCCATATACACTGTTAAAGGTGCTTTGATAGCTCTATTAGCTGTCCTACCACGTTTCCTCTCATTTCACATCCATTTCATGACCCTTAGCCACACCTTGGTTAAGTAAACACCAGTACCAGCTATGGTATTCCCACCTGGGGGTGGGATGATTCACTACAATGTATGAGCCACAATAGCAGCTACAGAGACCAGGAGGCCCAGCTTAGATAAAGGAATAATGAATCAGTGCATAGTCTTACAAGCAAGTCTATGCCATCCTCTAGACTTTATAGAGGTCGTAGATTTGGCTACATGGATCAACTGAGAAATTGATGCCTGAAACAATCATCATTTTAAGTGGTTCTAGACATGAGGAACTTACAGATCTGAAAAACTGATTTTCTATGATACAGAGGAAATACAGCAATGTAACCTTTCAACATTTTGAAGAGATTCTTGCTTGTTTTTTTTTTATTTTTAAAAGTATGGATTTGCTAATGGTGTTAAACAGCAGTCCCTACAAGTCCCTAAAAGACCATATATGTCTTCTTGTGACATACATGTGAATGTAATCTCAAACACATACCTTCATGCCCCTCCATACATACTGGGAAGAAGTAAGAATAAATTTATCTCAGAATCACTAAGAGTAATTGTAAGAGTAATCTCCTAATTTCACACATTTGCAAAACTGGGCTGTTAATCTCATGACAGACATTTTTGAAATGCTTCCATTTCTGCACAGTCATCAGTATGACAAAGGCAAAAAAACAAAATAGGAAACTGGAAAACAAAAATGACAGCAAAATATTATAAGTCAGACACGCTTAGGTTTTCTTCAAAATTGACAAATTAATTTGTTGCCCTATAATTCTGAATTTGTAGCAAAGTAGAAAATAACTTTAGCAAGGTTTTTTTGTTTGCATTTTTTTTCACTAACAAGCTATCCTAAAACAAATTATATTAATGATATAACAGAGTGAAAAGCTGATAAAGACAGAATGCCTCAGTGTCAATTAAGAGAGGCAACTATAGGGAAATGTGAAAAACAGGTAACATTTCTTTTTCAGGGAAAGATACTTTCAGATATTTTTCCACTATGCCAAATTCAAATGGAATGCTTTCTACCTTATTCTCTCATAAGGACAAGGGTTAGTCATTAAATGGTTTCTTTTAGTTAGTAGCCAGAGTAGCTTTTTAACATCTTTGTTGTATAAAGACACAATTTTTCAGTACAAATTCTCAGAGGAAAATATCTGACAAGGACAATGAAGAGCAGGCAAAAGGTGAGGGTGGAGATGCAAAGAAGAGGCACACTCACAGCTGCTAAGTTAAATGTCTGCCTCAGACTTGACAGTTTCTATTAGCAGCAGTCCTGTGGATGGCAGTTTTATATGTATTGGAGTCTGAGGACAAGTGCAGTTCACAAGTTTGGAACAAATGCAGAAAAATTAATATTTGCACAGGAGTCAAAAAAACACCCATTTTCCTTTGTGTGGGTAAGAGAGAAAAAGAGAAATCCCTAGTAATTCATATCTCTATGCCTCAGTTTCCCATTCATAAAAGAAACAATTGGGTAATTTTCTTCCTATCACAGCATGTATATTTCCTGATGCACAAATATTTGTCATCACCTTTCTTAATGCATTTGTTCTGCATAAAATTGAAAATAATTGTTCATTTCGTTAATAGAATGCGTTTTATAGCATCAGGTACTCCATTAATTTTAATCTCAATTCCTACATTTGAGTTACTGCTGAATACTTATTTTCTAGATAAATGCAACACCTTCCATTTCTGCCTTTTCCTATCCCATATGTGTAGACTAGTTACACTGAATCCCTAGAGGTCAGAAGAGACCAGAAAGCCAGCCTGATTTGTTAGGCCCCAAGGCTTGGCCTCAGGCACAAGTATGTACAGTCTGAGAGGTTCATTCTCATCCTCAGCACATATGTAATGGTTTTTATTGTTAATGGAAGTGATGCACTTACCCTGAAAGACCTGATATTTTGTTGTTTCTCCATTAACAATATCAGATATAGAGAGCAGAATTATCCAACCAGACAAGGACATTTCTCCCTAGGGTTTGTTCCTCCTTTGCAGAGGAGCGAGCTGGGATCCAGCTTTTGAAATGAGAACTATGATGTGTTCTTAACCTGAAATATGCTCGATATATATTATTAGTGAAAGCTTCTCCCAAAACCTGGAGCAGTGCCAATAGACCATTCAAAGAGAACCACACCAGCCAGGTTTTGGCACAGCAGGTGTAGTTGACACAGTAAAGTTGTTTACAAATGAGAGTGGGAAGTATCAATATTAAATCTCAAGAGGAGTTCCTCTGAACTGGATGCTCTATTATGCTTAAGGATACATTTCCTTCAAAGGAGATATGTTCTCCAATTCTGTTCATCCAAGTGAGGCTACCTTGAGTTTGGCACCCAAGCGAGGGAGTAAAAGGAATTGCTACAGGCTACCCAAAATTCAAAACTTGATACACAACCCTTTAAAATCACTGTGTTCCTTTTAAATCAAATCTCTGATGTCTCATGGTACAAACACTCATATTCCACTTCTGTAAACTTTAGTCAGAGGCCTATGTTTATGTTTGAAAAACATCTACAACAGAGATATCAGGAGTGCCACCGGCTCAGTTCAAATCATCCTTAAAGTGTTTTCTGCTTCACACTCACCACTCTTATTTTAAGGCAGCCCGGTTCCAAACTTCATTGTTCAGTCAGGCAGTCTGAGACGAGGAAGAAGAGCAGAGTGGCAGTGCTAACCAGTGACTCCCGTGTACATGCTGTGAGCAAAACAAGGCTGTCCTGGGCTGGGGGGGGCTACTCCACAGCATAACTGAGTTTGTAGCAGCCCATCGTGAGCTAAACTGGCTGTTTCCAGCTCACAAGCCTGCCAGATGGCTGTAGCTGTCTGGGCACCCTTAGCATAGGATGGCTGGGACAGCGACCGTCTCAGCTGGTGAGTCACTAAAGATGGGACAAATGGGAGCTGATCAGGATGGCAACTCCACTGAAGTGAGGACTGCAGGCTTGGAGCTCTCAGCCAGCTGTCACAGCACAAGCATTTATTGTTAGTGAAGATTGTGGTTTGACTGAAAGGTGAGATTTTCTAAAGGTTTGGAAATAGGATTCACTAGTTTTATAAGTCCTTGGATGTAAAAATAATAATTTTAAAGGATTGTCTCATTATTTCACTGACAGGATTTAAACAATTCAAGAGCACATGCAGAGACAAAAAGGCAGACAGAAGCACTATATTTGTATACAAATGACCCTAAACTTTGTGGCTCCGTGAGAGTTTAATCAATCTAACAAAGTATTGTAGAATAGAAGTTGCAGTAGCATTTTCTGGCAACTAGTCCACAGAGAATAAATTACATAAGTTATTTTTTGCCCCTTCAGGATTCAGGAAGAAAGCTGTTTATGAAGGGACAGGGCAGTTGTATGTAGGTTTGGAAATATTATTAATTTTGTTGTTAGTAGTGTTGCTGTTACTGCTGTTATTATTATTATTATTATTATTCAGATTTTTCCCTCAATGTGAACCCCCCCTCACATTTGGATGATTAGGTCGCATTTGGCCAACACTCCACCAGCTAGAAGAGCCTTCCTCCTTTGTATATTCAGAACAAGTTTCATGAGAAGTATCTCAGAAACATCTGCCTTCATTATAATTATATTTCTATTTCAGCTGCACCAAGCTATTTACAGATGAGCCTGTTCATAAAGAGCTTTATAATTAAGCAAACAGAAATATCTTTTTATAGGATGCAGATCTAGGGGTGATAATCACACACAAAATACACAGCAACAGTTGCAAATAGAGTGTTTAATGCTAGTTATATAGTTAGTGATGTGCTCAATAAAGCCTGACATGTCTTTGTTCCTAAATGTAAGAAAATATGGTCTTTACTACACAACTGTGTAAACTGCCTTTTTCATATATAAAAGGCCATACATTTCAGGGGGTATGGCTTGAAAACCCTCATGAAAACAAGCCTTCATGTCTCCAATGCAATATGATTATCAAGCTCTTGGTGGAAAAAGGAGCTGACAGGACATATATGAATTTCAGATACATGACATCTTCCTTATGCATGAACTGTGACCTGATATTTCTGCTGATGGACAGCAAAAGACAGAGAAGTTAAATGAGAAAGTATTGGCAGAAGGAAAAAAGACAATATACTATCTAGCAAAATTACTGTCTAAGAGATTTTCACAGTGTATGTGCTCCAGAAATTCAACTTTATCTCTTCTGAAGAACATATTTGTCATTTACTTCTCTCAAGATTGCAAACTTGCTCTTTTGCAGCATTTTCTTGGAATTTTTCTAACCATTTGTAGAGCAACAAGTGGGTTTGTAAACTGAACTGCTGTGATACACCATATGAATCCCAAGTGTGAGCAACATGCCAAAGAAAACCACACAAAGATTAAATTAAACTATACATGACACCTCATTTTTCAAAAAAAGACTTTATTTGTAGGAATTTTTATAGTGGGTTTTTTTCCATCCTCATATTTAAATCAGCCAAAATAGATGTCTGAAAGAAGACAGCAGAAAGCAGGCCCCTAGATACCACCTAAAAAATATCTATGAACAGAAGTGATGAGTACAATAACATACTTGCTAAGATGTTTGCTAAATCATGTGGAATCACTTTTTTATATATATATATAAATAAATAAATAAATATTTATATATTTTTATATATATACAAATATATATATACATATATTCCAGGTAAACTAAATAGTCTAATTTTATTTTCATATGGCTTTATTTTTAAACCCTTGAACATATTATAAATATTCTGGTGAGATATTCCTAGAAGGATTTGAAAGAAAAATGTGTGGAAAATTTCAGTATTTATCAATATCCTTTAGTATGAGTTCTTACAAGGGTTATTCATTCTTTGTACTTGAAGTTGGTTTTACACATTCCACATGGGTACTTTGCCTCCCTGGAGCACCTCTTCTTTGTCTGTTGACTACACAGAGTGAGGTACAGAGCTACAAGTGTGCAATGAAAATACTCTCTTACATTCAACTGCACCACCTCTAAATTGGTTTCCTCATTGCTATACTATAGATTTCAGAACGCATTAAGTTGTTCTTATAATCATGTTACACAAACAATCTGAATGTTAATGATGGAATTACGAAAGTGTTCTGATGCCTGATTTGTACTTCTCTTTAACTTCTGTTTAAAGAGTCTCCCAGTAAACATCCAAAAATTACTTCATTAAATTCCTTGAAACCAAAATCTAAACAGTAGTTCAGCACTGGGTAAGTTGTGACATTCCCATCTTTCTCCAATCAGCATGTAATTCTCATTTCTCCAGGCTTCTCAACCAAGCTCTTAGAGAAAGACATCTTGCCGTTCTCTCCATCCAGTGAAGCATAATGGAGTCAATAACTGTCACTCTTAGGTGCCACAACAATACAAATTACAAATAGTACAATATTGCTTCATCTGCAGAACTGCACAGGACAAGGAACTCAAATGGAGAAAAGTATTATGTAAACAAGAATAGTATTTCTCTATCCTGTTTTCATGCACTAAAAGCAAGCTTGTTTGTTCATTATCAAAGGGTTTCTGGTTTAAATTACAGAGGTGGGGAAGAAATATGTCTAAGTGAGGTTACAAGATGTTTCTTGCTTACAATGGGGACAGCAAAATCTCAGAGAAAATAGTGTCCGAAGGGATTGATGCTATTAAAAATGTGACAGAAACCATATCTCAAATAAAATTGGGCAAGAACCGAGCAATCTCCTGATGATCAACATGATCAATCCCTGAAGTCTGGCTCAATGTGTGACTGTTAAGCTGTGGGAATGCGTGAAATTTGGCAGCCCTGAAATCTCAAGTCATACACACAGAAAACTGAAAGCGTCATTGTTGTCTCTTTCAGGTTTGTTCCAGTTGTAGCTTCCTAGCATCATTGTCCCTGTCAAACAGAGTCCAAATGAACTGATATTTCTAAAATTAGAGCTACATTTCATTAACGTTTTAGTCTGCAGCTTCTGAGGCTAAGAACAGGGTCCTAGATTTTAGCTGAAATTCCCAACTGGATTAAGTGTGGAAAGAGAAATGCTAAAGAAGATATTAAAATTGATCTTATTGATGGTTTCCATCATCTCTCTCCATATTCTAATATGAAATTGGAAGGAATGAAAACGCAAAACATCTGATTCTTGAAGTCTTTGTTCCCAGAGGTGCTGGTTCTGGATTAAGCATTCACTTTCTGGCTCATTCCCAACTTGCTATCAACTCACATTACTGCACTGTTCCAGACCAAAATCCAACTCCACATAAGAATGTTAAATTATAGAAATCAAGGGATTATAATGAAGCAGCTTTCTATCAATTGCTTTTGATTGTGTCTGACAGCTGAATTTAAATGACTGCTGGCAAGCATCAATTACTGGTGACTATTGGATAGCCTTTCTAGCTGAACAAGTAGCACAGCTAAACTGTGTATACATCAGGTGGGCTAAAGATTTCATGATAACCTCAAAGCTGCAAATGAAGACGTCACTATTAAGCCTGAAATGCTGGTGGATTCTGTGTGAGATGCAAGTGTCAGTACTGTAAGTGCTGTCTTGGGGCCAGCAACATGGCAGGAGGTTTTAGGTGTTGACACATTCTCACATGTCAAATCATCTCCTCCATGTTGTCCTTATGATATGGTCAGAACCTTATAATAGAACTCTTTGATGCAATTCACAGGCTGGATGAAAGAATAACTTGTAGTAGACAAATACAAAGCTTCTTAACTGGGGTCGTGATGCGTTCTGTGTGGGTTATGCTTCATCAGCATATTCATAGCATGTGCCTCTGACAGATCGGAGTTTGAGTCTTAAGATGTGAAAGTGCCAAGCTATCATCAAGTCCCATTTTCCCATGCATCAAGTTTCTCATGTTTATCAGGAGAGGAGAGCCATAAAGCTCCTCAGGGTGGGTAACTTCTACTGTGACTGTAAAAAAGAAGAATAAGAACGAGAGTCGCAGCTGCCTTTATCAGTCCGCAGCCAAACAAGAGGTTTTCACTTAGTTCCTCTGCAAGAAACTGGCAATGGAGCTCCCAAGTTCTTGTCAGTATTAGAAGGAAAGGGATCTAGTTTTTCCATGTCATTTAAAATGACAGAAAATCCTTATGACAGGAAAAAAGGTATGGAAGGAACTCGCTTGGACAATGTATGTTGTTAACAGTCCATCATCCAATTGTTAACGTGATGCGTGTGGTCTCCAATATCTGAACTGTGGGAATAAGAGCAGTATGACAAAAATAATAACTTTTATAATTTCTAATTCATGGATTTCATTTAGATAGTTTTTAAACTACCCTAACAAGAAAACAAAACAAAGAGTTAATTAAGGCTTCAGCTGAAGACTTGGAGAAGGTGAACAGGGATAGCCAGAATCTGAGAATGAAAGATAGCCAAGTCAAAATAACTCTTAAAATCAAGCTCAGCTTATTAGCTGTCAAAATTATGTTGCCATTGGCTAAGGAAAAAAAAAAAGGTGAATTACCAAAGTACATTGTCCTCTATCTAAGGAAGTTTAATTTTAAAAGCAAGAGAAAAGAAAGAAGAAAAGGGCAGACAGACTTGCCATCTTGAGAGCAAAAGATGAACTCAAAAGGGAAGCCCATCAGTCTTCTGTACTACCTGTAAAACCTAGATCCTGAAAAAGCCCAGCATTCAGATCACAAGGTGAACAGTGGTCTGTTGAGACATAACTCAAGATGAGGGGAATTAAACAGATGAGAAATGTCTTATTATGTATGTATTCTACAATAGAAACTGACATTTCATTTACCTTTTCTAAATGTCTCTACTTTTTTTTTTCTAGAGAGCTTAACCCATTGCTAGGCTAATTGTGCTTGTTTAATAGGCAAGTCCGCGTAAAACTGAAAAATGGGATACAGAATAATAAATGATCACTGCAAGCAGTAAGTTTTCAGTTAAGCTGAGATGGCCATAGAATGTACAGTGGGAGGCAAGGGAGTGATGCCTTGTTGTCTAAAATGTCCCTTTTCTTCTGACGTTTGGAGCTCTAGGTTTTTGGGAGCAACAGATCCAGCTGCAGGAAGGCAATACATCTGCTCCTTCTCCTTCGCTCCACCACCCCAGCTCCTTTTTCTGGCACTACCATGGCATGACAACAGCCAACACCCCACAACACTTGCTCTATACCATGGTCAGAAACTGGGAGAGACGGTTCCTTTTCCTCACGGTCAGACAGACTCAGCCCCTGGTGAACCCTAAACATGAACAACTGATGAGTCAGGGACAGGAGCCCCAATGAGTTCATCAGGACAGGGGAGGATATAAGCTAAGCGAACGAGAAAGAGGTTGTGGCAAGCTGGTAAAAAGAACTTTTCTGGACTGCATTAGCCAAAATCCCTTTGTGAAAGAAATTATTAATAACAGATGCATCTGTACAGCAGAATGTAAAATCCTATTTTATCTATATACATTTGTTTTAAAAGAGCAGAAGGCTATTCAAAGCCGAATCAATAGTGGTACTACTGGAACTCATTTGGAATGGACAATGTTTGGCCTATTGTGTCAAATTCCTGAGGGTTTGCCTATTTTTGTATCAGATTACAGCTTTATTAGGTACAACTGTTTTTACATTGCATTTTTGTGATTAATGATGCTAAAAGGATTTTGGCATTTCAAATGTTGTACACAAACCTAATGGGCAAAATCTTCTGTAAACTTCTTCTAAGCTCTTGGCAAACTTTCCTCGGGAGCAAATATTAACTCCAGATAGTGTTTATTAGCTTTTATAAAATAATCACTGTAATAGTGGCATGTAATTGCTAGAGGTAGGGGAACATCCAGGCCAAGAATTAATCAAGTTTGAGCTCCTTAATAGAAAAAGGTCAGGAACAATTTATTTCTTGCTCAGTTTGTATTTAAAATAATGTAATTTTCCTCTGATTTTTGTTTCATATACCAAGAGTGATTTCATACACAACATACCCTGAATAAATTGTGTTCTTAACTAGAGATATGTCTGAACAGCAGAGTTCAGGATCCACTTCATACTCTGACAAAGGATAGAGGCATTTGGACTTTAATTTGCACATTATATGGGGTAGATCAAACAAAACATTCAGATTTGACTCCAGCTCCATTGTCTTTTTAACTCTCTGGCCAAGTTTTGCATGTTCCCTGTAGGCAGGTTTTCATTCGAGGGTATCCTGACAGCATCAGGCAGATGAGAACTTGTCCTTCAAAGGGATCAGCGTATCTAGACTCATTAAGCTTTTACTTGTAATAAATTATAGGGTACAGTTGATTAAAAACAACAAGTCACATCAGGAGGAATACTACCACGGCCTCTTGCATATGGTGCTTTTCATGTAACAGGCATAAAAGTCTCTTGCAATTGCACTCTAGAAAGTAAGTGACGCCCTCCTATTGAACAACTGCGTGCCACTAGCTCCTTGATCAGAAACAGTCTTTTGACAAGAGACATGAGGAAGGGTTAAAACATGACTATAGACATATCTAAGATGATAACAGGTGAAAAAAAGTCTAGAACTGCTCCCAAAAAAGGACTTCTGAGTTTAGTCCAGTATAAACACCAATATATAACTTCACAATTTGGGATACTAAGTAAGGTAGATTTATCATTTAGGGTTGATGTTACTTCAGACACCTCTAGTTCCCACTCTGTGTGCAGTGAAGCTGTTAGTCATGCTTTTCTTTGAAGTTAAAGCCATAGCATAAGTTGCATATCAGGAGATGTGATCTCAGGCATGTCAAGCTGCATTAAGACATCCAAGTTCAGCTTCAACACAGACAAGTTATTCTTGTTAGTTCAACTGATATCTCTGCAAAATCAAACATGCTTGGAACCTTTGACCACTGAGGATGACAAACTTAGAATGGCCTGTGTCCGTATTTGGCTGTCTTACCATCCAAAGCAAGGTGGTGGCATCTAAAATGCTTTCTAGGTAAAATCAATTCTGCATTCCTATCTGGAAATTATCTGGAAGAATGCCAGTTTGCTCAGGCAAAGTCCATTCCTGTGATCAGACCAAAGATTTAACAGCATGGATAACTGAGCCCTGGTAACTGGTTTTGTATGCTGAAGCTGGTAATTCAGTAGGAAGCAGAAGCTTCATGTGTAATTATTCGTAGGGGATTGGTTTGTCACTTTGTTCTGGGAAAGAAAGACATCCTTAGTCACAGGCCAGACCTGGAATCTGCCATTTTTCTGTTTGAAAAAACAGTGAGAGACTTGTCATGGGAGTTTTAAAGCAAGGGTCTTACCAACAGTATGAAGTGCTCTGCCTGGATAAACAGGAATCAAAAGCACGATGCCTGCAGTGTGGAAATCCATCCGTTCTCTAGTGCTAAATTTCGTATTTCTATTTAAAAGAGCTCACAGAAAGTAGTCCTTTTATAATCTGTTGAACATCAGCCATCAATCATATTTAATGTATATAAACAGCTCTGCACAAAATCATAGGGGATTCTAATTCAAATAAAACTATTACCTATAAGCTTTGAAACTCCTTTTTTATAATCATAAGATTTGCCTTTAGATTTGTCCCGATCAAATCAAAGTTATTTCAATGTTATTATTTTCCTAACCCTAGCTTTCTAGCATATACTGTGAAATCACAATACTGTACAGAGAAACATTGTAAATGGATAATGACTTGCAGTTGTTATGCATTACATCATGGAAAGCAGCGTTTCCCACTTCTTGATTCTGGAGCTTCACTTAGAAAACCTGCTATTTCAGTGCCTCACGGGGCTCCCCAGCTCCACAGGTGTCAGAGCTTTCTGTTTATCTAAATCACTTCTGCTATCAGCTGTGGAAAAGGTAGTATTAAATCCAAATATGTAAGCCTTTCCAGACCTGGACTTCATCCAACTCCATGCAGACCCACACAGGTGTCTCTGAACACTGATCTCCAGGGCTCCAAGGGAATACAGACCAGAAAAGCCCACACTGACCCTCTCCAAAACCAGCACAGGCTAAAGATTAGTTGATTTTCATGGGCTAATGCCCCGCAAGGTACACCTGACTGGAAAAAATGCAGCGATAATTTTTAAAAGCTTTCACATTGGATGGATTTTTTTGAGAACTAAATGTGGGCATGTAACTACTATCCAAAAATATAATCACTTACGTACCACAGCGTACCACTTACATTGAAAGAGGGAGAGAGTGGAATACTTCACAGGAGTACTATTAAGTAACATTTACAAAAGTCCAAAGTAACACAATTGTTTTCAGTGTTCCCCAGAAAAATCTTTAACAGGCCTTAAAGAACAAAACTCCTTTTGCTTCTCTTTGCTTCTCTTCACAAATTGGCTAACCACCATAGCAGCCTAAGTAAAGAATTTTCCTTCAGGTAAGAATATCTGCAAGAGAAATTAAAAATGTAAGAGAGAAATGGACCCTCCCCTCCCACTGCAGCTGTCTAGAGAGCAAGCCAGCATTTCTGACATCAGGACCACAGCAAATGGCAGCATGCAACAGCCTGAGTTCTCACTCCACCATACATAACAGCATTCAAAAAAGTTCATATTCATACCAAATTATGGCCCTAGTGAGAACAAATGACATAGAATTTTTATCATAATGCAATTTTATGTTGCATATATAAGGATACTGTGCTTGCTGTACAGTTAAGTAAAGCTAAAATTCATCCCTAGAAAATGTGTGTAATCTTGTGTTTGACAGTACAGGACAAATATAATTCATGAATAGAAAAAGAGAGAAGAAATCCAGAGAAAGGGTGAAGGAGAAAATGATAACATGAGACATTCACCTGAAAAGGCATTCATCAAAAAATATGGGTTTCATCCATTTCTGGTCACTTAATATAGCTTTGTGAAAAAAATATCTTTTGACATGAAAATACACATCTCAGAAGTAAACATGGTTTTCTGACAGGAACAGGCTACACAGAAGCACAGACATAACCACGAATATATGTAGGAGAAGACAAAGTTTGCTTCAGTGTAGACATGATCTGTCAGGAAGGACAAGGCCTCCTTTCTTTAACCATCCCTGAGACCATTTTTGTGGGATCCTAGACAAGAGCTAGGCATACCTACCTCTGCATCTTCACCACTGGCAGTAAATTATGAGAAGGGAAAAAAAAAAATTAACTTGATTTCCATTCCCTGAGGAATCTGCTCTGATTCAGTAAATCTCAATGATGTCCAAAGTATCACGGGGAGCAGGCTTGCACACCGAGGCGCACACACGCGGACACACAGCAAAGCCACACTTCTGGGACTGTGCCTGTTCACTTTCACCAGTCAGGCAGCACTTTCATGTGTTGCCTTTGCAGTGATGGTGTTAGATATGTATGTTTCAGACATAAACTGAACCATAGGATGAAACTCTAGCTGTAATTTTATAATCACTCCTCCGAAAGCATATTGTTATGTCTGTGTGACACTTACTCCAAGTAAATAGTGTTTATAAAATCTTTTTCTAAATGTGCAATATTTACAGGGCACTGAACACTTTACTAATGATTAAAAACCAAAGTCCTTGTTTTAAAGATTCATAATCTAAACAAAAATATGGGCTCAAAACAGATTATGTGATATAAGAAGAAAGCTAGTAGACAAAAAATTCTAGACATTGCTCTTTGGATTTGTTACTTTTTAAAGAAAAATAAAAATCAAGACTTCCTAAAAAAATAGAGAGCAATCCCACCTATTAGAGCAAGAAAGCATTTTGGAATGTTCCATGTTTCTCAGTTATGTTCTTTTGGCATCTATTTTCATCCACTCTTTTGCAGAGCCTATGACTGAACTGAAACCAGCTAATCTTTCTTTCTGGTTCATGTGTATTAGCTCGGTGCTGTTAGGTTTGTTTCTCCAAAACAGCAGGGTGCTGGGATTTTTTAAAGGTTTCCACAGAAATTAAGAGGAGAGGCATATAATACCTTCAACTCAAATTTATTTCTTTTAATTCATTTTATATGCACTTGGGGCCTAAATAACTCAAGAGTAATTACTGAAAAGTAGCCTATTGTGCGACTTGCACCCCTTTGTGAGCAGCTATTGCCTTAACTCCAGATGCAGAGTGTTTTGTAACATGACTACGCTCCATATTCCCTTTGTGGAGCACGCAGACAAGCAGTGCATCCATTTTTCACTTGCATGCCAGAATAGCTAAGCATATGTGTACAGTTACCAATTTATGTAAAGGCCAGCAATCAATTACTGCTACTAGAAGGAGCACAGATGAAACACCTCACAACTGTCTCTCTAAATAGTAGTACCTCCCACGCCTACCCCAATGACAGATTAAAATTGCTTCTGATAACACAATGTAGTCCTTAATATTTCGACTAATAAAGGCCAGCCTCTGGAAATGTGGTCTTGCATAACAATAGCAATAACAGGCAAGAAATTTTAAGCACTTGTTCAAGTTGCTAGTCTCTGTCCAAATCATTACCACTAATAGTGTGACTTGAAAACTAAAACATACATTTGTTTGAACAGAGTTCACTTTGTGTAGGACAAAAAAGGCATCTCACACAAAAAACTCAGACAGCTGCACAATGCACATATCATTATTACAGGTCTACACGGGCTGTGTGAAATACAAATCAATGTGTAAGGTTTATCAGAGTGAAAGGGCAGAAATGAGAAAAATCTGGAACCAGCTAGCCACATTTCTCTGAGCTAGATAACTACATCTTTCCTCTCTTCATTTTTCCTCTCCAGTACAAGCATCTGGAAAAAAAATTAATAAGGTGTGTTGGGAGAGGAGTCATGTCTGAAACCTTTTTCCTTTACTTCAATAAGCTGGAAATCTCAGGATATCTAACAGCTGAGATTTTTTCCTCTTCTGTTCAAAGAAAGGGGGATGGGCTTTTCGTTAGCACAATGTTTTTTTGGGTTTTTTTTAATACAGAGACTGACATCTCTTTCTCTTAGAAACATTCTTTGATCAGAAAACATTCGTTAAGAAATTAGATTTTAGATAAAAGAATTAAACCAATACTGTTCTTGGAGTGTTTTTTTGTTTAGATTGTCCATGTAATTCTGAATCCACATTGCATTATGTAGTATAGACACACACACATCTGTCTGAACACACATATACGCTGTAATGTAGTCTCAGAATTAAATTTCTTTTATGTATATATTCAAATATATATATATATATATAAAAGACACAAAGGCTACAACTCAAAATATAGCAAAGGGCAGAATTAGCATTGTTCATGAAAACTTAATTCATCCTCCCTTTGGGAATATATATCATGAGACAGTACAAGATTTTATAACTACATCATCTTCTATTTTTGCATGAGACCTTGACTCATTCTCCTCGCCTTCTTCACTCAGTATGTGATGGCATGAAGTCATGTGGTGGGTATAGGATTATTAACTTCTTTCTGAGCATTATGGCCATCCTGTCACCAGAGTGACTGAATTATTCTCAAACATGAGAAAATACATCTGCCTGACATCACAAGAGTATTAAAAAAAAGAAAAAAATAACAATAATAATACTACTAGATAACTTAGGAATTAATGATATATTAAAGCTAAAATTTTCTATTTAGAAGAGTTTGTCAGCTGAAGAATTTACTTTAAGACATATAGAACCAGATGTCTCAGAAAAACAAATGTTTTAGAGATCTTTGTGTATTCAAATGCAGCAACAATTAGTTGTGTCTCCAGGCAGTCAACATTCCTGTAAATCTGTAACAGCATCCTATGTTAAGCTCCCTATATATAAGAAGGGCCAAGAATGGCCTATGCAAGAAAGGACAAGAGCAAAACTGTAGGTTTAAACAATGCTTGCTTAGGCACAAAAGAACTATGGAGAACTGTAATCACAGAGCAAAATTGCATTATTTTGCACCTCTTGAGGTAGAAAGTTGTTCATCTTTGCTGCAACTCCTTGTCTCTTTGTCCATGCCCACTTACAAGATGAGGTTATTTAGAGAATGCTCTTTAACAAATATGTTTCAAGCCAGTGCATAACCTATGTGATGCACTAAATAAAAGTGATGCTGAAGCAAAATAAAATTTTAAAAAGTTATATACTTGTTTATTTAAACATCAATATTTTTAAAATCGAATATACAAATACCCTGTAATTAAACAGGGTTGTAGAATCATAGAATCATATAAATGCTTGGGTTGGAAAAATCTTCTGATTCCATCTCCCCTTCCGTAGGCAGGGACACCTTTCACTAGGCCAACTTGCTCAGGATCCCATCCAACCTGGCCTTGAACACTTGCAGGGAGGGGGCAGCCACAACATCTCTGGGCAATTTCTCCCAGTCTGGACCCATGTTTAGGATTGCCCTAAACCAGGTGCATTACCTTACACTTGGACTGTTAAAGTTCATTATGTTCTCGTGGGTCCACTTCTCAAGCTTTTCTGTCATACTGTTATACCATATCATTTTGGAAAAACAATTTCCTGATAAAGAGGCATGTTTCAATGGTAAACATATTTTCTACAATATTCTGTAATTGGGACATCTTTGAACACGAGATACAAAACTTCTGTTTGAAAAATATGCAACTTTATAAGAGATAGGTAATTGTTTGAGATAGGTTTCTGGTCAACTGTCTTAATTCACATATGGAAAACAAGTGAATTAAAATTATGCAAATACCTAAAAAATGGTATTTTATTGCTTTTCAGACCTTCTACTCACAAAATTAAAATTCTTCCATGTCCCACAGATAGGATGACAACCAATAATACTGTCATACAGAACTAAACTTCTCTAACATGGTCTTTGACAAGTCCACAATATGAACTTTGCTCATTTGGGCCAAACAGGTAACCAAGCATTACAGTAAATAATCCATTTTTATGTTAATGTGATATACATTTTACAAGGGCATTGCACAGCAAACAAACATGCAGTTTCAGGAAGACTGAACTAGGATGAAATTTTCATAGAATCATAGAATCATTTATGTTGGAAAAAAACTTTAAATTCCTAAAGTCCAACCGTAAACCTAACTCTGACAAGTCCTCCACTAACCATGTTCCTGAGCACCCCTACCCTCAATCAGCCCAACCATTCAACCCTGAGCCATCTTTGCAATCTTCTTCTGTCTGTGGTTCCTGTAACTGCACAAGCCAGCACCTGAACCAGGGCTCCAGCTCACTCCCCAGCACCTCTTCTGGGAAAAAGAAAGGTATCTGGACATGCCTGCCGGGTCCTATGAGCTGAATTTGATTCCATTTAGAGAAAATGCATACATGCCTTGTTAATGTGCATTGTCCATGTTCACTTGGAGTGCATATATTTACAATAGAGCATCCAGTTTAAGAAAGGCCACCATGATGTTTCCCTTTTCTAAGCCATGGTAAGTATCTTAGGGCTTTAGAGGTCAGCTTCCTAGTGAAAAAGAAGTAAAAAACCAGGGACAATACAGCAATACTAGAGTTTACATATTTACTGCCATACATGCACAAACATGGAATGAGTAGTGGCTGAATTGGATATAGGTACTGTACATCTCTACTTCAGAGTTCTTTGTATGACAGCAAAACATGGTTGGCTGAAAGCAACTTTGTCTGAAGACTTTAGGATATTGCAGCAGCACAAAGCAAACAGCTCTTTCATCGCCGCCATTCCTTCCAGTGAGGTAGAGTGAGTTTTGCACTTCTTCCCAAGACTGAGCATTTGCTCAAACACAAAAAAATGACTTGGCAGCTGTGTACAACAGCACCACCTGGTGATGCCCTGCAAGGACCACCTGCTATCCCAGGACTGCTGTTATAAAACTAAAATTATCTGAGAAGCACTTCAAATACTTAAACACTGATGCTAATCTATATAAACTATTCTACATCTTCAATTGTTTACATACTGTTTTGAAATTAATTATTCTTAGAATAATGTGTTCTTTCAATGATTCATGAGTAAGCTCAAGGGAGAAACAAATTTTTGAAACAGAATTGAACATATTGAAAAGAAGGTTTTTGCACTATTAAGAGTTTCACTGACACTTTTAAAATAAAGGTGATATTTTTAATAATTTAATTGAAAAAGTATCATTATTGTTTAAATTAGTCTCTTGCAGCAAAAAGATTCTGATTTCATTGAAAAAAATATGTTTTAAGATAAATTTGGCCTGAGTCTGAGCAAAGAAGCCTTTGCAATGACATGTATTCCATGAATGTAAAAAATGGTAGGACTGTAATAGCACAAAGTTCCCAGGTTGGCAAAAATTGCCAAGAATGAACTTCCCACAAAAAAAAAAAAAAAAAAAAAAAAAAACCAAAAAAAAAAAACCCCTTTTTTTAATATGTCACATCCCAAGTAGTGACTATTCCTTGAGGACTTTTTTTTTTGTCTCTACAAGGATATTTTACAAAATACATGTCTAAATTTGAACTTTGCCTTAGGGACATAAATGCTTCAGATATGCCAAAACTTGGGCATATATAGAATTTCACTTTTAAAAGGAAGGTTAACACCAATGAACAAAGATTAGAGAGGTTCTAAGTCCTTGACCTGCCTTGCTGAAGACAATGGAAAACCTACATTAATCAAACTAAGGCCAAAAAACGCACATATGTAAACATGTCTCTGTGTGTCTACGTTTCCCTATATCCATACATATGTACATTTACTTCCATGGGTATGTGTATATAAGTGTAGAGTGACCTTAGAATAAATCAGGCTTTCTAAAAATAAGATGATGATGGATGATGGTTGTACAATGGGCTCCTTTGCTTCTCCAAAATTTGTGTGTGTCACAATGTGCTAAAAAGCATAAAAATAATTAAGATTAACCTTTTAAAAAATGGAAATGTCTAAGCCCTACTTCTTGACAGCAGTCCTAACCCTCACCAGAGACAGATCAATCTGCAGCAGCAGCAGGCAGCTATTTGATGCCAGCGGATGGGGCCAGAGCCATGGGAAGTGCAGGGCTGCAGCTCTCACATCCACAGCTGCTACAGTCCTGTGCTCAGGACTGAGCCACACACACCACTTCTTGTGAGCAAGGCTATATCATCAGCTTGACTTTTTGTGTCTTTATCTTTCTTTGGTATCTTCATTTACATAGATCCCAATTATCCCCTCTGCATTTGTGCATTATTTTAAATGTCTGGGGTTTGTTTTGTTTTAACTTCGATTTTTGATTCCAAAGATTCACTGGAAATGCCTTGAGGTAAGGGATAAGAATCAGAACCTGAGCAGGATAAATGGTATTCTAAAGTGGTTTGGTTCTAAAGTGTATGTGATGGTTTTTCTTTCTTGAGTGGATAACCCCTTTTGGTAAGACCTAAGACATGGTTACATCATGACATCCAGCCAGGACAAAGTGGCCTGAACTAATATTGCTCTAAGATGAAAATTCCATGCTTCATCTGGGAGAAGCAAAACGGAATCAGCAGCACATTAATTGGCACACCTGCCAATCCCAGACCCACACTACACTGACTACTGCACTACATGAGATTGTGAAGCTATCCTGAATCCTGCAGCTTCAACCTGACCTGCACTATGGTTGGGAGTGTGAGCTTATAGTACATGAAATCATCTCCACTCAGACGTACCCATTTGCTTTATTTTCTTTGAGAAAAGAAGTATCCTCGCCTCTACTGCAATTCCCAACTCTTTCTGTGACCTTTACAGGAGCAGATCCAACCTGGCTGCCAGATAGAGGTGCCTGTATGACACCAGTGTTGCTCTTCACCCTACAGCTGAGCTCCACAAGGACAGCAGGTGTTCCCAGGGCAGTGACTGCTCATGCTGTGGTATCCACAGTGGGCTACAAGACCTATGTGGCAATAGGACAATAAAAAATCTAAAAGACTTCATTTTCCTCTCTGGCCATGGGACTTAGAACTTAGACACTGGAGACAAAACGTGAGCTGTATGGAAAATGTGTGATCTCCTGCCCTGTGTGGACATATGGCTTTTTGATTTTTCTCCTTCAGGTAACTCATCTCCCCTTGCTACATTTAGAAACATTAAAATAACTTCATCTAGGATTTAGACTGTACCAACTTCATTTTAGTAGTCTAGAGTATACAGAAATCTTAAATGTGGATCTGCATTTTTCTAATATTTTTTGTGTCACCTTTCTCACTCACATTCTGTTGTCATCTACGTTTCCTATGCTCTGTTTTCACAACTCATTTTCACCTTCCCACATGCAGAATATCTCTGGCAAGGGACATTCATATTGTGAGTAACCTGAAAGTTTGAGTTTGCACTTATTGCACTAAAACTGTCAGAAGTCTTATAGCAATAGGGAAATGCACGGCCCTCTATGGCCTTGAAAACACAATGTAATGTACAGTCTGTTAAACCCCCTAAGTACACAATTCTGCCATTCTCTACATTCATGTTTGGCTGTAAAACTTAAACTTTTATTTTGTTTTACAGAACAAATTTGAAATGCAAGTGAAGGCCTAGAAGAGAGCAGAGGTCTGTTTGCACATGATTCAGTGGTGACTTTGAGGAAGAGAACTGTCATATTTTAGGGTAGGAAAGAAAAAGTGTCACTGAGACTCACCACCTGATTTGATCAGGGAACCAACTTTAATACTAATGTGGCACTACTTTGATGTTTCCCTTTAAAAAAAAATAAAAAATAAAAAATACCAGTAGGTAAACACAAAAATCCAAAAGTTTACAGTGTATGCTTAACAAAAATGTTTCTTCTTAAGAAAAAGAGGAGTNTAAGGCCTTCTGGGGAAATCCAAAAGTTTACAGTGTATGCTTAACAAAAATGTTTCTTCTTAAGAAAAAGAGGAGTTGCTATACTCTGGTTGGGCACTTCCCCTGAGGGTCTTCAAAGAAACCCTGGCAGATGAAGTGCAGACTCACAAGGGAGCCTCAGTAGATGGCACTCCTCCCCCTGAGTCAACATAGGGGCTCAGATATGGATTAGAAGCTGTTCTTCTAAGGGGAAGGGGTCAAATTGTCTTCTATAAGATTTGGGATTTAATATACACATATACACAAAAACACTTATATTCAAGCTATGATAATGTATAAAACTTTAACAGTCTAGGACCCAGCTTGCCTGGAGATACCTTTCTGCATATGTCTCAGTGTGACCCATTTCCTTCTAACTCCAGCTGTGGTGGTTGGAGTAACAGATGCTGTGGGGCCTGGAATGGACCAGAGGAGCAGACCACAGGCTATTGCAATACAAAATTGCTTTTGAATATGAGGGGAATCTGTTAAATCTTCCTATTTGCACAGGACATGACAAATGCAGTTCTTTAGTTGCCCTATTTGGATAACTTCTCTATGAAAATATAAAAACACCTTCTTGTTCTACACAGGAGATGATTGCAAGGTTTAGATAGGTAATTTTCCTAGTTGTACAGAATTTTTAAATTATTTTATTGTATTTAGAACCAAAAGTCCACAACAAGCAGTTACTATTAATATATACAGGGGAAATGATATATTTAAATCTAGCTAAGTCAGTTTTCACATCAGAAATACTAATTTATACTGTGGTTCCTTCAGGATGAATTTTCCATATATTTTACTCAGCTGAACACCATTTTCTTAGTACTTGCTGAAGGACTTACCAATCCATAAACATAGTTCACATACCTCTATGTTATCTTCCAAATCAGAGTTTGGAAGAAAATTGTAAAGTCTAATGACAAATAATCTCAAGAGGGAAAAGTAAGACGATCTAGAAAATAAAGAATCATTGGAACAGATATTAGAATTTTCCATTGCAAATTATCGCCACGAACCGGCTGTCTGGGAAGCACTCCAACCTGATGTTGGGTTCTCTTTGATAACGTGGTGTTTCTAAGCAACATTTCTAGTCAGCCCGTATGTATGAGTGGTCAGTCACCACTTGGAAACTTCAAAACATGAATTTCTTTTGTTAGATGCAGATCCAATTTGCTGTTTGGTTTTCATGTGAAAAATACAGCCGGCTTTTTAAGATACAGTTTTTAAAAAGGGAAAAAAATCAAGCAGTGCTAAATATTGTAACATGTTTCAACACATATAGCAGCACGTTTAATTTATTCAATACTACATTAATGAACCCCTTTTTAGTTCTTAAGCTAAGCAGATGGGTATTCAGGTAGCATGTGTTAAAGTTGTCAAGAATTTATGTTCAAATTCCTTTCACATAGCAGCCGAAGGCACTTCTTACATAAGAATGACAGTGATAACAATTAGCTGATCTCTTCAGTCAATATGCTTCCACTACAATCCTAGATTAAATATTTTTCAAAATTTGGCCCTCCTGAACTGGAATTTCTGAAGTTTATGTCTTTCAAACCTTGCATGTGAAAAATATGTGAATTCCAATCCTACAGAATCCACAGACTGTTTGTCCAGCTTGCATCTATGTTTTGCACACATTCAAGTGCAAAGCATATATAATGATTAGGTAATTCATAATTTAATTTGGAAACTGTTCCTATCTCACCCAAAAATAATTATAGTTTGATATGTAGGGTTCTGATAAATAAAGAACAGGCATGTTCCTGTGAAGCAAGCAATAATCAGTTCTGCAACAGACAGGCTCTGTCATTCTGACAGAAGAAGGGACCCAGACCAGTTCCTGCCTCACGGACCTAGACAGAGACCTGTAGACTGCTGGCAAGGATGGGGGTGCAGTGGAGCCACAGGAGACCATAGTGTTTTGTGAAGTTAGGCTCCATTTCCTGTGGCTGTGCTTGCACCTCAAAGAGACTGACTGCAGATCGCTGGCAAGGACAGTTGCATTCCACACTCATTGCACTTCACGTTCAGGCAGAAAATATTTTAGATTTCTATAAAATCATCCTATCAAAATGAATATATTTTATCAACTCAGATCTGGAATACATGCATCCTACTAGTGCTAATTATAACAAGACATATGGTGAAACAGCATTTCAGATTGAGACAGTTTGGGGAATTTCTCTACTATGATTTCTTCTTGACACTGGAATCTTATGGACATCTGTCAGGATGTAAGTTCCAGCAGGAATGTGGCACACTCCGCTCCTTCTGATCCTTTTCTTCCATATTGACATAAAACCCACAGTAGGTGACAGAAAAGTTGCTTGCACCTGGTTCATGGCTAAAAATACTGAGCCGTTAAACTTTGATGATCCTCCATTTAAATGGAGCACACTTGGATAAGAGATGGCAGCTATCCAGAGCAAATGGTTATTTCAAGTTTGATTCCCAGGAAAGATAGTGATTGAAATACAGATTAGTTACCAAGAAGCAGATCATCTAATACACCTTATCTAAAGATACCTGAGGTATAGCAAGGGACTTAAAGAAGTTGTTTCCTCTGAGATTACTTCAGAAAAAAGAAAGAGGTAACAGAGAGGACAGAGAAAACCTAAGTGTTTCAGACCTGAAACTGGAGAAATGTCGTGGACAACCCAGAAAATTCTGACCAAAGGACAGAACCATCCAAAGTAAAAAGGAAACTTAAGCAGATGTGTGTTTCTAATGCTAGGTGAGGGAAAATGGCATAATCTTTATCATACATTTGTTCACCTCAGCTATTTCATATCTTTGACAAAATAAATTGTGGGTTTATGTGGAGTCCTGGGAAATTATATTCCTGGAGAAGTAGGGGAGGAGGCAATGGGCTCTAGGAGTCTTCCTTTTCTGAAACAATAGTAGATAAAGAACATATCAAAGAAGTCTGCCAGAAAGAGAGGCTAAATCATACTGAGGCTAAATCATAAGAAAGCTTAAAACATTTAGATATCTTGTAATATTGCCCAAACACAGCAGCTTGGAATGTACAAAGAGAACTGAGCTTTATCAAGGCTATGACACACACAGTCCTAGTAAAATTAATTCATCTAGCCTGCAGCTATGTGTTCCTTTCTTAGCACACTGGCTCCCCTTGTTATAAGTCACAAGAGTATTTCTGTCACAGGCTCTCCCTTTCACAACAGCCAGCCTTCACAGAGGCCTGAATTTTGACTGCTCTTATGAATCATGCCAAGGTGCAATAGATGGAGAGAGGGGCCTTTTTGACCTCCTCTAAAGCATCCATCAGAGACCCAGGCAGTCCATGGACTCCTGAGCGAAGCAGGAAAACCACCTAGTGCAACTTTTTGCATTCACAGCCATGTGAAAACATGACCAGATGGATCACAGGTGCAGGCAGGTTCCCTCCCTTGGTCTGGCTGCAGGCACTGGGGACCTGTCACTATAGCACCAGTGGAACAGCATTTTATGCCTTTCCCAACCAGTGCTGGGTGTTTTTCTCAGTGTGCCTGGAGTGCCTGGTACCTTCATGGAGAAAGACACAGTTCTCCTCTGTAAACTTACTGAAACTATGGGAGATCTGTATCAGGCAGTCAACATGTCATCTTTTAACATTCATCATGAGCAGAACTTAGGTGGCGTACAATTTAAAATCCTGAAGTAAAAAAGAGAAAAAAACAAAACAAAAACCAAAAAGGATGTTGATTTAAGACTGCAAACATTTAAGACCACCGTCTCTGGAAAATACAGGTGGAGCTTCACCAACAAAAGTCATGAAAGAAATTATCCATAGAAAATTCATCATGAAGACACTGAATGAATTCTGAAATAAAGGAAGCATTCCCAGCCATTAATTAATCTATGCAATTTTTTTTTTGAGCTGGTGCTGAGTTCCATGAGCTGTGGGCAATTGCCCACAAATATGTTTGTCACCAAATTCTGTGAAGAGATCTGTGTGACAGGGACTTCCCAGGACAGACCTCAAGAGCAGCACAGAAATCAAACCCAAGGTCCATCTAGGAGTTTCTTTAAAGAGCAGCAAAAAGTAGATGGTTAAAGAAAGTACAAGTGCTAGGAAAACAATATGATATTTTGTCTATTACATCATTCCAGCTTCTACTGCCATGTAGATAAGTGACTTCATAAGCCAGATGTTCTAACTTTGTGGTTAACACTGCTTGATTGATTTTCTGCTCAGGATTTTAACTGGTCACTACATCTGTGGTTCAGACCATGGGCTCATTTAATTTCCTTCTCTCATGAGTGTTTCCATGCTTTCTACCATGCAGGCCGCTACACCTGAAGTAACTTTTGCCTATTACTTCATTTGATTCTTCCCATCTTAAAACTCGACAATGCTCCAGAAAACCTCTGGGAAAGTAGCAATGAAAAGATTAATGAATGTAACTTTCAAATTGTGCATGTGCTCAAAAGCTTGACCCAAAATTCCTTTGCTGACTAAGCAAAAACCAGCATAGATTTGAGTCAGATATACACTACCTCCAATGTGATTTTGTTGTAAGAGATGCCAGAAAATCTCATGGCACTTGGAAACTCAAAAGTGATATAAATTGGGCTTGAACTCGAGATCCTATATTACCAGGATTTCTTCCCTAATTTAATTAAAGCAATAGTGTTTTCATTGCAAATACAAATAGTTTTTAATTTGACAATGACATTTGGAATTATATTTACACAATGTGCATCAAAATATTTTTGCCAGTTAACATGCTTGGTGAATATTCACAAAAATCCAGTATATAGCCAGAACAGAGTTTAATATTATAGTACCAATAAACATTACAGTCCCTTTTGATAACCTTCATCAATCTCACCACTCCATGATTATATCATTCAATGCTGTGAAAATGAGCAGAATCATTGATTGTTCACAAAGTCATTCAAACATCTTTGGGTGTTTGATAGATTTGTCTCTTGCCACTGAGTCTGTAAATACGAAATCAAGAGATCAGCTTTCTATACCATAAACGACACCCAAACTTTAGGTTCACAAGATGGATCAGAGTCTTAAAAGACTCTTTTACATCTTTGAAAATGGGGTCAAAATTATCTATATCACAACTGATCAGTCCAACAGGACTGCCATTTGTCATTCCCTTTCTTTATTTCCTCCAAATTTTCTTGATCAGATAGCATACGATGAAGCTGTCCTTACTGGGAGCTTTTCACTTCCTTTACCTGACAGCTGTTGCAGTCTCAGAACAAAGCTGTTTTCTTGGTCTGCACCCCTATATGCCCCAGCATGTACATCAACATGATATCCCAAGCATTAGCTCTTTCTGCTTAGTTTCTCAAGCTCCTTTTAAGCTCTTCTTTTAAGACAGTCTGAAGACCTTGATTATCTTTCCTTGCTCACCTTAGTATTCACCATGACATTTTCCTTCCTCTCTCCAGGACCCATAAGATGCAAGCCCTTCAGTGACTCTTCTCAGCCTGCAATGGGAAGCTTCTTGAGGATGCCAACAGGGCAGCTAGCCTGTCTTCTGGTTTATCCAATTATTTTTCCATGAAAAGCCTGTATACACACTGTCCTCTTACTCGCCCGCCTCAAGCCTTTTCCTGCACTTAACTGTCCTGTTCTGTTGTTCTCTCTTGTCAGCTTTAAAAGTTCATTCCTCCTCCTGTCTTTCCTATCCTACTCTCTCTCACCTGTCAGATTTTGCCAAAATATCTTTTGATGTCCCCGGAGAGTCCCCTCACCAGCAACTGAGTTTTCCAAAAAATATCTGCAAGCCTGTGACCATCCTGCCCCTCTTTTTCCAGTTATTAGATTCAACATTCTTAATCAGTTCCAGTTGAGGTGCAAATGTTCAACCACAGGAAATTACACTTTGGCTTATTTGGCATTCCTCTGACAAATACTCCTCTACTTCCCAGGATTGTACAGGGTGAGTCCTTCCAGGATCAGAACACTTTCCAAAGTCTTGGTTTGATTACCCAAAATATTTCAGGGTGCAGAATCAAATTTTATTCTTAAAATGTTCCTAATCTTTTAATAGTCAAGACATCCTTTACTTGAACCTTCCACCCTGGTGATCAAGATTTGGGTCCTACACGTGTTGTGAAAGATCCTTGGAGCTCCTTACTTGCATGGAGTCTCTTAGGGCATGGGCAGGTGGGGCTCAGCATCTTCAGGCTCCCTTTGCTGCAGTGAGGTGGCACATGTCCTGACAGTACCTTTGCAAACTGCATTGCTTTTGTTGCATGGCTTTCTTTTAAAAAAAAGTAATTCCATTGCAGACTTGGCCCTTAAATGTGCTTAAGGTTAAACATGTAAATATTTTAACTGATGTGAAAGAATCGCCTACATGCCTGCACATGTGATTAAATGCTTTGGTGGATCAGGCCAGAATGCTGAACACATTGTTGAATTAAGCAACGTGTACATATATAAACAAGATCTTTACAAACTGACACAAACGTAGCACTTGCATTTCTTTAAGAATCTCGTAATTGAGTTCAGCCCTGGCCTAAATGTACTGGTTTTAGCAGGAAAAGGCTAGCAATTAATTTAGCCTCACTTCTTTTTTGATGTGAAGACAAATTCCTTAAGTGAAAGTCTGTGGTGTTAATTTTATTTGTTACAGACATATTTTTACCAGTTGCTATACAACATTATATGATGATTTACAGTATTGACAATATGCAAAAACTTTAAAAATATTTGGATTTCTATTTTTACCAAGCTTCAGTTGCTTTTATGAAGGATGGTGTTTGTGTTATTGGCCACTGGAGCCCAGCTAAGAACATCAGAACAGTATCCTGCCCTGCCCCTGCAAGTAATGAACTAGTTTCCAGTCTGTAAAATGTTGGTATTTTGTGGTTTCCTGAAAGGGAGATAGCAGCTAGCTGCTCCCACTGAACATGGTGTCAGGGCTGTCAGCTTGTATCAGAAATTGCAGGCCCCTGTAAGACCAGAATTAGGGAAGGAGCATGCCTTTATTTTATTTTACCATCATGACTACACCACTGCAAGTAATCTCCAACCTGATAGCTCCACTAATAGTCAGCCTGTTAGCCACAATGTCATGCTTCAGGACAAGTGGCAGCGCTGCTTTTATAATATCAAAAGTAAATAGGGATTTACACATACTATTTATATCTTGATTCTGTTTCTTTTGGTAGTGAAATTACTTTTAGTAGTTGCTGTGAATTTTCTTAAAACTTATAGAACTTCTTTCTTTGTCCCTATTTCTATTCTGAAACATATCACAAACCATTTTAAATGGCATTAAACTTATCCCTCCGAAAGTCTCCCAATAGAATTCCTACTTTGTCCAGTCATTTATTCTGCATTTTGAGAAGACAGAGCTTCCATTGATTGCTACACATTCATATAACTGGGATTATTTGTGCGGGGTAAGAAAACTGATAAAAAATTAGAAGTGACTATTTTTGTAAATGGATGTGGAAATATTCCAACCTCTCCAGTGCTGACCTCCTGTCTACAAGTGGAGGTTCCACACACCCCAAACATGCTAGCAGTAATGAGAATGATCTCTGCAAATGTGCTGCATGCAGCTGGGAAAGGAAAAGGCTCCAATGCTCTTGCTTATTAACATTCTTCTTTGTTTCTGCCTTCTCCAACTCAAATGTTTTCTAGATATTTTTCTGGCAGCTTTAGCAGTATTAATGCATTCCAAACTAGAAAAGTTTCTACTTCAATATCTTACAACTAACTCAATATGTACTGACCTCAAACCCAGGATAGTAGTAATTTGATATTGCAGCTCATTATTGTTACTCCCAGCAAGTTTCCCCTTGGAAGTGCCTGATGCTTCCCCCTCCCTCTCACACACCCTCCCACCCTCCATTCAGAATTTGTTTTTAATTGTTTGGGAGAAAAAATTCAGACTGTGAGCCAACGATGTATTTCCAGGGGGTACAAGATATTAATAGAGCTACATCGTGGCCCCATATATTGTAATAAACTGTGCTGTAATTTGTTTACCCACCGTAGACAGTAACTAACATTCAGATAAATGGAGTTGGCGCCTGCAAGATTTATGATATACTTCTGTGCTTAGCAATGTTTAATCAGGGAGTTAAAATATTACAGTGTAAAATCCTTTACAAGCATGCACAAACAGAGAACTACCATTAGAGGCTTGGCAGACATTCTCAGTGTCAAATAGTACCTCCAGACACTCTCAAAACACAAAGAGGAATATTCAAAGCAGCTACTAACTGACTAGCATTATTTGAGAACCACGTCAGAGCTCATTTTTTGAGGGGGGCTTGCTTTTGAAGTGACAGGATGATAGGCAGGGACAAGTGGGCTTGTCTGCAGAGCCCATCAAGCTGAAAGAAGTTGGGGTGGGTGGAAAGGTGGGTGGAAAGCATTGAGGCTGGGGGCGGGGAGGGAGGTGAATTTTGGTCCAAAAGGTGGTAGATGCCTGTCACAGTGCTTAGACTGTTTGGATAAGACAGGCTAGCATGTGGGGGGATCAGCATGAAGCATCACACCTGGAGGAAAAGACAACTAGCTCCAGCCTCAGTGCCATAAGCCTGGCTCCACAAAGTCTAGCCAACATCTGGAATGGATATCAAGAGACACAGTGCAGCCCTGACTGGCGCTCTACTCTACCTTTGTACTTTTCACTGCAAATTGAAAAGCAAAACAGACATCAAGGATATATTTATATAACTGTCTTCAAGCTGCATTTTCTACTCCCATCTGCTGCACATGATAAGTTTCAAGTGTTTTCTAATAAAAAAAAAAGGAATTTTTTTTTTACTCCTTGTTCAGTATACAGACTGACCTTTTTTTATTCACAGTTTTAAAGGAACAGTAAATATTTTACAGCCAGAGGAAGTGTCAGCACTGTAAGACTTTCTGCTATTGACATTATTTAACCATGCTAACTATTGAGCCAAATGTGACAGAGTGTGAGTCTGTGTGTGTGCAGATGCCTGCATTTGCCTCAGTGTGCAAACGAGCTCGTTTGTGTGCTTTGAAGAGGAATGTTCCTGAGAGTTTTTCACTTTATTTTCACATCATGCTGCTGTTATGTCACTCAAAGGGGGAGGTGAGCCCTGTATGTTCAAACAAGAGACCCTGTGTAAACTGCTCTTCAGGAGGGACATGCTGAAGGAATGCAGCCTCCATATCAAAAAGGCTCTGGTTTTGCTCTCTGCTTCCCAGCCATGTAGTAGATGAGACCAGATCAGCCTTCTAGTCAGGTTGATTAATAATGAGGGAAATAACCAGGATGAGAAATGGTTACATTTGACTGTGAAAATTTACCTTCTGACCATAAGACACCAAGCTGGGCCTGGCCATACATGGGTTTTGGCAGAGACACAGACAGCATGGATTGATGCCCTCCTCAGTAAAACCAGAAAGGCTCAAATATTACAGAATACATTCTGGATCACATGGGCAGTGATATGAGTAGCCATGAGAAAGTACAGTTATCTGAAGCAGTGAAGTTCAACCTGTGAGTGACAGTAGGAACCAGAGATGCACATGCAGCCCTAAGAAATATCTTGTCCTTAGTACAAAGCCTGATCCCTATCTACCTCATCTATGAATTGGAGACAGCTGCATTAGTTGGAGTAATATTCCATGTAAAATGTTCAGGGAAAAAAAAAGCTTTTTGTGTCCAAAGGTGAGAAGTTTCAGCAATACTAGTAACAGAAATGATAATCCTAGAGAAATTGGCTGGAACATCAAAACTTTTATTTGCTATTACTTGTTGCTCTCATTAGAAAGGAGAATCATACTGGGAAGAGCTCCAGTTTCTCCCCATATTGAAAAATTCAAATTTTCAGCTGTTTTAGTACTGCAAACAGGAGATAGGGATGTAAAACATGCTGTTCTGTTTTGACTGCACAATTCACCTTATAAGCCTGGAGAACCAGTAATATCTCTACCCATTCCTTTATAAAATACATATTATTCACACATTACAGGGAGAACATGAGGCTTGAACAGTGGTCCTAATTAAAATGATCCTGAATTTTGTGTTGGAAATTTACTGCTGTGTTATAGGCATCTATTGAAGGAGAAATATTTTTTCTTTTCCTCCATGGGAAACAATACCCTTTTTTCCACAAAATAGCATTCAAGGAAAAATATGTTGTCCTTAAAAGAAATTTTATTTTTTAATAAAATATATCTAAGTGAAAAATACTGTTTTCATCAACATTTCTTATATGAAAGACCCCATCATTTCTAATTCACTTTACTTTTCAGTTAAAAAGTACTGTATAAAATAACATGTATAGCATGGTAAGAAGGTATACATTGTGACAACCCTTGAATTTCAAAATAGATAGAAGATGTTTTTAGCTGAACTTGTGTAAAGTAATATCTCAATCAGTGCAATCTGAAAAGTGGATCATCCCACAATATCTATTGAAAATCTTTCTGTGTTAGCTAATGAAACGTTTTCTCTCTTCCATATTATGGAATAAAATACCAATATCTGATTTACATTCAATGCTGTGTTATCAGCAGCAATTATTTTGTCAGCTTATACATTTTTATATTTGGGGTATTTTTTTTACCATTTAAAAGCCTATAACTTCACTCCATTTGAAAAATGGAGTAACATAGGATCTGTGAAGTGAAACTCACAGAAAGAAAAAGTCAAGCTGGTGAGAAATCACAAAAAGGAGAAGCCTATAAGCCTATTCTTTAACTGAAACCAGTCACTCTGAATGAATCAGCCAAATTTCACAGGCAAAAAAAAAAAATAATTTCTTGCTCTCCTAATTTTGAAAATATGTTTTTCCTTTGAAATCTCACTGGCAAAATTCAGGCATCTTCCCAATATAATTTTAGAGTTTACTGCTTCTGAAGCTATGGTCCCAAGTGAGTTGATCACAACAGAAGCAGCATATGACAAAAGAATTGCATGTGGTTTTAGTATAGAAACTCTGTGGAAAGAAACTCCAAGCCAGTGTTTGGACATAAAGAAGGAAGTGCTATTTCACAGCAGTATTTGAGATGTGTTTTGTCGTGCATATGCATTCAAAATAAAAGCTCCATAAGTTTGCTTTCTGGATAGTAGGACATTTCATTTCCCTTTCAACAGAAGGGATCACAGATCAAAGGAAAGCAGCCAGGTGGGTCAGAGGGAAACACAAGCATTTCCTGACCCCATTACTTGTTTACAGATAAACACCAGACAGCTGTAAAAGTGACAATATGTTTTCACAAGAGCAAGAAGGAAATAGAATTGAAAAATTTAAAGAAACAAAAGCATATATCTAAATTTAAAAGTCTTGAGTTTGTTTAATAATGTTGCTATGGTGATTTAGAATACATTCAATATTATGTCTCTATCATTTACTTGTATTGTCTCATTTATTAAATTCAAATGAAGGAAGTTTTACTCTACAGAAGGTCTAATGGAACCAGAAAGTCACCTCTATGTAGTTTGTAGTGACTTTGCAGTGAGGATCTGCAGCAGACCATGCTACCAGGTCACCTCATATAACATAGAGAGAAATGGCATTTGCACACTGTAGAGTTAGACATCTCACACTGAAAGGCCCTGACTGCAAATTCCACATCAAAATTACATTAAACTCCTAAAATATGCTGAGCTAGGTTCAGTTTCTGAGTTTGTTCCTCCCCCGTATTTCATGTGGTGTATTTCTCAAACAGGGAACCTGCTCATTCTCTCTGTTTACCAGTATCTGCCTGATAAAGTAGAACTGAAAACACTGCGTTGCACTGGAACGTGAAGAAGTTCAGAGTTCAAAACAATTGCTTGCTACAAAAATAAAGGAAGGCCTCTCCTATGAAATCTATGAACTCAAAACAGGGATACAGAACTGGTCGTTGCCAATAACTTTAACTTCATTTATCTATATTTGGCAAAAATTGTGCTGCAGCTGGAGATGAAATGCTGAGCTAAATAACTGCAGCGATGTGAGCTCCAAAACAGCAATTACTAAGCTGTGCTGCCTTGTGTAAGATTTTACTTTTATTTATTGTATTTAAAGAAACTCTGTATCTATGTACAGTACAACAAGAACTGCCTGATCAAATAATGCCTGATTGCAAGGCATCTCAGCTCCACTGTCAATATAACTCAGTGTTTAGCAAGGAAAACATGCTTTTCATGAAGCCAGACTACAATGCCATGCATGACAGTTCTATAGTTCTACATACCTTTATATTATCTCTAATTGCAAGGAGCAACTCATATTAAACCTAAATTTGGCTTATCACAAATGATGAATAGGGGTTTTTTTTCTTACTATTAGAAAAGCTAGTAGTTCTAAAAGGCTGAAAGAAAGGTGCACACAATCTCTTTCTTCATGGTAACAAGAACAAAAAAAATCTATATTAATAATGTTGTTGGAGGAACTGTTCACCAGCACTATTTCTGTCATCTTTTTTAAAAAGAGAACAAGAAAGCTAAGGGCATGTTCCAGGCACATGTTTTTGTTCTCAAAAGAGAAGCCCAAGTAGCTGTAATTATGGGTTTTCTGTGGTACTAACTCCACATATGTGTCTACTATCACAGTGCAGCCTCACAGTGGCCTCCCTCTAAAGCACTTCATCTAGGGACATGTTGACATTTCAGAGAAAGAAAATGAGCAAATGAAGTGATATATGAGTATTCTTCTAGTTGTCCAAGAAAATGGATACTGACACCATAAATCTAGCTCCTTCCCAAAAAGTAATGTGACTGAAATATCACAATGCCAGAAAAGCTGACTAATTGTCTGGATTCCAAAACTGACATAATTTTTCCAAGATGACATAGTATTATTGGTAGTATCCAGTCCCTCAAACAGTGAGTTTTGTCCTCATTGACCATATCTCTAACTCTCTCTTTACTCCCACAGACAGAAATTCTGATACAGAGGCCTCCCTTCTTTCAATTTCTTGGTCATTCATGAGATTTTTAACCCTAACAAATAAAAGCTCTTTCACTATCTCAGTCATTTTCTAGATGCAGTCAGCAGGATTTCTTTGGGACAAACTGCCTTTCAGCAGATGGTTCCCAAACATTTTGGGCCAGTGGATCATTGCTGTCCTTCAAATTAATCAAAATTACCCTGCACTCTTATAATTTACTTGAAGGTAATAGAAAAATTCTTAATACATTTCCAGATTTCATTTGCAGGTCATCTCCCATGTCTCCATTGACTGACCATGAGTCACTGGTAAATACAAATCTACTGATCTATTAGAACTGCTGACATTTTTTCCTCATCATCTGCATCCTAGAATTATCTATGACAGAGAAAGTAGTCACATGGGTTATAATAGGTTATATTGCTTAATTTCTCACAATGTTAGATTTTTCTGTGCTTAGGAAGAACCAAGCTGTATGTTTATATGTCCTGGAACACTTCTATATTTATTTCAACATCCTGGTAAAGGCGAGAGATGGAGATCAGCCTCTTGTCACCTGCTCTGAAATTTTGGGCCTGCCTTGGTTCATTGAATAAACCTTAGTCTGGCACATAGAGATACATCTTTTGCTCTGATTTTGTTACTCCAGTAGGTCTGGTGATTCTATCCTCTGTCAAAGTCTTTCATTTCTGAATAGAAAGGAAATCAAAGCAAGGTGAAGCAAGCCAAGGAAAGGGATAGGAGTCCAGTATGGATCTTCAGAATTCTTGATGGAATTTATCCACCTTTCATTAGTGGATGTAGTTTGTCAAAGCCTGGCTTCTCTCTTCATTTATCCATACTACAGGTTACTCTTGCAGTTCCATAGACATAATGTAGCAATATTTCAGTGTTAACCTACAACTGCATCACCACCAAAGTAATCTACAGTTGTTGTCATAGTACTTGTTAGCAAAGTGAAACAAACACTGTTAGTACAGGGGACCTTTCAGAATGGAAATGAGGCATTGCTAAGCACATGCATCTAGCAGCTATTTGCATCACTAGATCAACTCTGTTGAATTGACTGAGAAGCTAATTCCAAAATCCCTCTAACGTGATATTCCAGCCAGAGCAGGTCAGTGGTTAGCTGCTCTTCATAGCCAGGTCCTTGTACCTTGAAGGATATGAAAACCACACTGTAGTTTACTCTTCCTTTGCAGAGTCATTAAGAGACAGTCGAGTTAAACATTTCAACAGCCATTTTAAACTCAGTAAACCAAATGAGCTGAAGCATTCCAACATCCGTGCTAATACTTTTAAAATACAGTTTGTTTTCTGTTTTTACATCAGAAAGCTCATACTTTCAAGGACATCCTGCTAAAAGAGAGAGACTGCATACATATTTCCAGGGTAATCTAACTTGTACCAGAGGCTGCTAGGGATTAAGTGACTGGATGTTAAGGATGTTGACACTCTGATATATGGCTCTCCGCTTCTACTTTAACATCTTACAGCCATCGCACATGTTCAACGTTGTTTGGGCTGTGGTGTTTCAACATAACATGAAGCAGGAGCTGCAGCAAAATATAATTTACAATGGAGAGTCTACATTTTACTTTCACATATAGAACACATAGAGAATTCTTCCTTTTAAAGTAAAGTTTCCTTGTTCATTCATCACACACCACTAATCACCACCACTTAGGCTTCTTGAAGAAAATGATGTACCATGTATCAGAAAAACTGACAGGGCAAACGACTGAAATTGAACACATCTGTACAAATTGTGAAGAAACTGCAGGACTCTTAAACAAACAATAATAATGGCAGTCACATTTCTTTTCTAAAAATGGAATCACTCCCCTGCCATTTACAACAGTTTAGTATGTATGCACGTCCACAATTCTTCAAACCACTCTTCTTGAGTTGTTCAAGGCCTAGATTGTGGTTCTGTCTCTTTGGAAAGATCAACAACTAGACAAGAACATAACAAAGAACATCCTGGCTAACTCTTTGTGTTCAGCAGGATAATAGCACTAAGGAATCTTCTCTTTGCTAATAAGGTTACATTCTGGTTCAGAAAGATCTTCATGCACACGGATATCTGATTGCACTTACTCTTTGCACTGAGCTTACTCTCCATTATCTAATTCAGTGCCCTGAAGCGAATTAGATAATTATCTTCTGTTCTATTCTTAGATATTAAATAGGAAAGACTATGGTGTTGAAACTTGTGTTAATGTATATGATTACCTTGGTAATGGAATCATTTGGTATCTTCTTCGAGTTCCGGATATGCATTGGCTGTTCTTTGTCTGCTATAGAGTTTTCCTCCTCTGGGCTACAGTGTCCCAGTTTCTCTGCAGCAGACTGGACATAAAGTTTATATCACCTCCACAACCACTCAGATAGAGACACAAGAAAATAATAAGTCTCCTAGACCAAGGAGCTTCTTCTGGAGCAGAAAGTCTTTCAGCCAAAATTCATGTGGTAAGATATAGGCAGCTCATAGTTTTTCCCACTCCTGCCTCAAGTAGACATTGTGCTTTGCCCTTGTAGAGACATGCATTCTCATTCACATGAGGTGCTGATATCCTATTTTCATAAGATAGCTGCAGTGCAGGTAAATTACTGTCAAAGCAGTAAGGCAATTCCCATTTCCACACTCTTCTAATCTGTCTCTACCTCACTTCAGCTCCTTATGCTGATTTGAGACAGTAATTCTTTCGTTTTTAATGCCAGCTGAAGGCCAGGCTCACCAGCCTCTTAGCTTATGGTGTATCACCTCTGTGAAGCTCATGGTTTTTTTCATTTACACCACAGAATTCACTTTCACCTGTTAAAAGAATAACTTAGCTCCACACATGGGAACATCCAGCATATTTCAACCAAGCACAGCATTGCTGTCATTCTGGTCTGGCTGTTGCCAGTGACTATTCAGACACAAGGCAGTAATAAACCTCATATTGAAGCTAAAGTGTGTTTTACAACGAAGTACACTATTGATGGCTCATTACCTGCATTAATTTAAAAGGACCAGCAAAATCATATTGCACATCATGACTTGTGGTTTCAGCAAGGAAATAAATAAGTACTTAATATTATTTGATAGCAAACATTTTCTGAGGAGAAATTATTGTCCTAACATTTCTAAATAAGAAAAAATAAAATACATGAAGAACAATTTATGAGGCTTGCTAGACTCAAGGCTCTCAACTTTTATTTTATTGGTTGGCCTGTTGGGATTTTTTGCTTGTTATGGAGACATTGTCTTTCCTCATAGAGACTGAAATATTGCTAATAACAAAGGATATACTGTTGATAGTAGATCTGGCCTGAATATCATTCAACTAACTTTCAATAAAAGGTCAGAAAGAACAGTCACTCTCTTATTAAGTCCACATTCTAACACAAATGCTTTGCTAGCACTTTTCTTCATGTGGCAGACAGGAGCTGAGGAGAGGCAATAGTGAAGGATAATAACAGTGGAGTCTCATTCATCCTAAAACATTGCATAAAACTTAATTTGTAATTTTCATCTGCCATGCTGAACTGTTTTTCCCTAAATTCCCAAGTGCAGCCAGGTGAATCAGGAAAGTATAAGAGTGAAGCTTAAACAGATTTCCTTTCCTACACTTGCACTTAGATGAGGGGGAAGGGCTCCAAAACCCGGTTATTTTAACTGCATTTTTTTTGAGAAAGAAATTTAAAAATTGTGATGGTGCCTTTTAATTTGCTAATTAACAACTTTTACTGTGGAGAATACTGCCAAAATGGCTGAGATTATTTGATAAAGATTCATTAGAGAAGAAGAAAAATAGAAATTAAAGGAATGAAGATCTTAGATAATTCAGAATGTTCTGCTGAAGCCAACAGAGCCAAGAATGCAATTTAGAGTACATAGTTTCCAAATTTTTGTTTCCTGTATTTTCACATATTGCCTACCAAAGCAGCCATTACGAGCAACTCGATAGGTGCCGTGGGCTGATTATATGACAAATCAAGATCAGGTGAAATAACACACAGCATTTGCCAAGAAGTATAATTTCAGGAATCCTGAAATTATTTCTGGATTTAAACTGAACAAGTGCAATTAGGGTTTGAGAGCTAGATGCTGATAATGTTGCTAACTATCACTCTGGTTACTTACTCTATTCCGATTATTACAGCCCTACCCAGACACATGAGACTGGTTCCATTCTGTCCTTCACTAAACAGAATTTTAACCCAAACCATTTTTCTCCAAAGAGAATGCCCAAAGACATTGAACTAGTCATATAGACTAATCAGACACTCTCTACTGTTATTTTAATATTCCTTGAGTTGACAAGAAAATAGTCCAGTAGCCTAGTGGCTACTGAGCCTGTAGACTACCTTAGCCATAGCCTGAACCAGTCATAATACGACCTGAACATTACGTTAAAATATTTCAATTTTTTGACTGAATGTCTTAACAAGAGACTGTCAATCAATATAAACACTAACCTCCTCAATCTGTTTCTGGTGATGTCTCACATTTATTGGTCATTTATCAATCCAGTGAGTAAATCACAGTTTAGCTCAGTGGTCAGGGCATTGCTCTAAGAAACACGAAAGTGGCTTCTCATCCTCTTCCACTGAAAAAGTCACTAATGCAATTGAAACAGTAATGACTTAAAGGCATTTTTACCAGGACATCTTAACCAGATGGCTCACATTTTCTACTATGAGTAAGACACCAAGATTCAGTCTTCACTAGGAAATAAGAGGGAATGTCTCCCACACTGAATAAATAAATGAGCAATACTTAAAACAGACTAAGCATGGAGGAAGAAGAGGTGTAAAAAGAGATAATAATGGAAAATGACCATGTCTCAGGTCAAACAGAGAGTAGGTTAAAAGTGGAATTAAAATTCAGCCTCCTGTCAGCCAAACACAGGCTCAGTTACTACAAAGCCTTGCCTGCCCTCACTTCTTTTGCTGCTAGTTTTCCTACCTTGTCAGACACACTCCTCAAGCCACTTCATGTCACCTGGCTTTAGAGCCCAAACATCCATTGACAAATTGTCCCTAAGCTCCATTTCTGGAGACATTTCTTCCTCTTAATCTGGGATAAGTTTTAAGATAACTGAGGTGAAACATCCCTCCAGATTGCAGTGTTTGACTGCAGTGTTTGACCACCAGAGTGGTCTGTAGTCGTGAAACTGAGCGAGGATGACTTCATTTCAGATGCCTGAATTACACAAGAGAAACCTTTATAATCCAGCTGCTCTGTCCATGTACAACAGCTATTTACCCTACAGAGATATCATGGTAGTTACTGCACATTCCAAAATCTTCAGAAAAGGTATCAAGTATGCACTATTTTCTCCACTTTGCAGCCAGATTTAAATTCATTTACTCTTCAATTCTTAAGAAACCATCCTAAATTTTTACAGAAGTTTCAGTTAACAAAGACTAAGTTCCAACAACACGGTAACCATCCTTGATAGCTGGCTTTTTAATGGCATCCAAGACAAAAAATAGAAAATGTTTCAGTGATGCTGACCGAAGAGATGTGCCATCTCTTCATGAATAAGAGAAGGCGAAAAGCACTCCACAACTGAGCATACTCACCAGCTGGAAGAGATGGAGAGGCAGCAGGCAGGTGCAAAAAAGCCATTTTGGGGCTCTAGTTGGTTTTCTCTGTATTCCAAAGGACAAAGAGCAGAAGAGCTTTCTGTGAAAAGAAATGAATCTAGATTTAGTCCAGAAGTGACTAGTCAATTTAAAGGGACCAGTATCCAAACTCACTCATTTTTAAGGATTAGGCCCATCGCGCACACACTGTTTTTCAATATTGTTCTCTGCAATAAAAACTGAGAATGTTTTCTGAACAGGATGCCAGCTGCTTCCTGTTCATGCTACTAATACATAACACTGCCATTGTATCACATCAAGGGATCCTCACTCTGATCACCAGCCAGCAGAACAAATGCACTATATTAAGTAAATCCTCATAAAAGGCTACAGAATTGATTGGCGTAATTCAGCCTAGTCACACTGACTTCAGCAATATTTTACTCCTGCTTAGGACCTAATCTGATTTGTAATTTATCTTTCACATGACTAACTAACTGCTGTACACTTATATATGTAGGAAATCTAATTCTATAGGTTATGCATGGATCACATAGTTAGTCACACTTATGTATTATGAGCTCTTAGGTGCACTTGCAATGAAAAGGTACAAAACCAGCAGAAACCTTCCTGTGGCATGAGCTGTCTTGCCATAAAGAAGCAGTCTCTGACCTTCTGCAGATCTTACTGTGAACATTCCCTTCCCTCCCAAGAGGCGATCTTCCCCAAGAAGCCACGGCCTCGTTCCATGTAACTCAAAACTGCTGTTACCATGGTTAATATTTCTGACTTGATTGGCACCACTAGTAATTGAACTGCAGTCTCTTGAGCACAGCAAGCTCTATTCATTAGCCCCTATTGTGTTAGGACACTGCATCAATCCACATTATTTTTCTGTGTAAAGGGGAAAAAATCAGCCATGAATACAAAGTTATGTTGCCACACAAAATTTTTCAGTTTTGCTGTTGGATTAATTTTATGAGAGTAAATAAAATATTGCACATAAATTTTATTTATGTCTATAACAGTGCAATATGGGAAAAGGCACCTTCATTTTGACTGCATAACATTATGTAGATCTAAGAATCAAAATAGTTTAGTATCAGCTTTATGAGAAGACTTTTGGTTTCATCACATACTAACAAAACCTTTGCGGTCTTCTGTCTCCTTTTCTCCCACTTTATATAGAGTTACACTTTATATGAATTTTCTGATTTGAGTCAATATGTGATGGAATGCTATATAAGTAATGAAAAGAAAAATATACTAGAAGCTTTCCTTCTGGTAAGGAAACAGAACAGATAAGCTAAAAAATGCAGCTTTCAACTGCCTATTCAGAAAAAGACATTATGTATTTTATATAATTTAATAGATTTTATAGATGGCAATATTGTATATATAAAGAAATTAGACCAATTAGAAATTACTTCATAAACCCTGTCAATTTGGAGCTGACATTTTAATAGAAATAGACAAAATATAAGAAATATTGCATATCCTGATCCCATAAAAACTTCCATAAATTAATAACCTCTAACATCAAGGAGACAGCCATACCAGCAAGTTGTTCCAGAGTTAATCCTTCTGTTCATCCTGCTGCATTTTTAGTGTAATAAGTACCCTCTTGGTTTCATCTTTGCAAAAGTTTTCATATTTTGTCTGTTTTATCTCTTCTTCCTTTCTACAGAACCATGAGAGATGTCTAAGAAATATTCATCACATAGATGCTCTCCCGTGGGGAAAAGAGAAAAAAAAGAACACAGTAAGAGAAATATAGGTGTGAAAGGAAAAAGTTTTGCTTTACTCCATCAGCCTGCCTTGGCATTGTGATACAGATCTTGGATGACTGAAGAGCTTGTAGGGCTTCAGAAATGTGAATTAGAGAAGGGTGGATGCAAGGGAGAGCAAGAGACAATGTCAGATATTGACAGTGGACAAACTGCTCCTCATCATAGCTTGTTATTAAGTGGATTAAGATATTCTTCACGCTCTCAAGGCCAAGATTCTTCCCTTTCCAAAATTTACTCTTGGTGTTGAAAAAGCAGTAATTTATTCCCAATTCCTTCAGTTTCCAGCCTCACCTGAGTCCACTGTATTAATAAAGACAAGTTTACAAGGACTTGTCACACAAAATCGTACATGTTCTAGCAGAGACACACTCATACAACACAACAGTGCAAAAGGTCAGCACTGAGAGATTTGCCTCCCCAAGGAATGAATGTCCCTGTCAGTGATTCTGGCTTGTTTCAGCTCTCTCAGAGAGTGTTCAGTGCTTGGAACATCAAAAAAAAATCTAATTGTGTCCCATTTTACACAAATGACTATAGAAGCACACAAAATTGGTGGCACTGTATATTTAGATCCTTTTCCATAGCATATAGATAATAACACTTATCTTTCCCTTTATCATTGTAAAGCTGACTTTGTATTTGCAAGGTACTTGGCTGATAAGACCAGCAGTTGCCAAAAGAAAATTCATGGCACTGTGAACATTCCTTATCTGGTGCATGCCTGCTGCTGGGACTGCATATGAGGAGCACTAAGAGTGACAAATAGACTGTGAAATGCAGTATTAACTGAACCTGCTTCATTCTAAGCGAGTGATTCTCTGATGCCTAAAATGCTGGTTGAGCCAACCTAGCAAGGTTCTGGGTTCTGAGGACACACACTATTTTCCCCTTCCCTGTGTCAAGTTTAAATCTATTGGACCATCTAATCTAAAGTCATTAGAGAGAGTACTGGCCAGCAGAAAATAACAAAATACTCATACCTCAAAGAAAAAAAGGTTAAAACTAATTATTGATCATCTGTCTCATCCATCAGTCTCTGTCCATTCTATTCAATAACCAATGTAAGCACCCTTTTGGGGTGCCTACCCTTTTAGGCACCATTCTATGTGATCAAGTTTTCATAGCACACATGCCAATGGATATGTCTGCAGGAATCAGATCAAGGCCTGTGGATCTCACAGTACTAATGCATTCAAACTTCTGATTACCCCATTTCTCAACTGTAAGTTATTTTAAATGTAATCTTCCATTAATTTATCTTTGAGTGTGCATAATCTATACTGCTTCATGCCTTCTTATACTTAGTCTGCATTTTTAGGTTAAACTGATAACTTGATGCACCAGCCCACACTCAGTAACAGCAGCCATGTGCTTCCAGAGCATGGGCATACATGCTCCTGTAGCATCTGAGGTCTTTCTTTATTTCTCCAGGGCTCTGTTAGGAACAGCATTGCCAGTAAGTAGAAGGGGGTGATCCTGCCCCTCCACTCAGCCTGGATGAGGCCACGCTTGGAGTGCTGTGTCCAGTTCTGGGCTCCTCAAGCAGATACAGCAGAGGCTATAAAGACGATTACTTGACAAGAGCATCTCTCTTATGAGGAAAGGCTGAGGGAACTGGGCCTGTAGATTTGAGAAGAGGTGATAGAGTGGACCTCATCAGTGTCTATAAGTATATGAAGGGAGGGTGCCCAAAGGATGAAGTCAGGCTCTGCTCAGTGGTGCTGGCCAATAGGACAAGATGCAATGGGCAGAAACTGATGCACAGGAGGTTTCACCTCAACATGAGGAAGAACTCTGTTGTGCCAGTGACCATGCACTAGAACAGGTTTCCCGGAGGGGTTGTGGAGTCTCCCTCATTGGACATATTCAAGAACTATCTGGACTCAATCCTATGCAATGTGCTCCAGGAAGACCCTGCTAAGCAGGGAGGTTGGACCAGATGCCCTGTTGTGGTCCCTTCCAACGTTACCCAGTCTGTGATTTCAGTTCTTTTCACAGCCTCATTACCATGTGAGATTTGTAGCATTGAGTAGCCCCACAAATGGTCATTTCTGGCATGCATTAACTATACATCCTTTTGTTTCACAATTTACACAGTCCTCTTCAAGCTCCTGCTGGGACCACTGCAAGCAAATCTCATGTATGAGCAGACTGGTTATTTTCATGCCCGTCAGCTTTCTTTCTTTTTGTTGGCCAACATGCCTGCTACATAAATAATCATGGTTTAAGAATAGAGCTAAGTTCTATTTCTCTGTTTGACATGCTGAACTAACTGCAAATATTCTCAGCTCAGCTTTTTAGAGCAGTTTGTAAACAGCACAAAACCCAAATGTGACTCAAAGGACTCTCTCATGTAAATATAAAACGTCATAATTCAAAGTACAATGTTAAGTGTCAGTAATTCACACCAATTTGAGCTTTCCACTTCAATGTCAACAAGCCTGACCTGACAAATACTACTGTGTAAATTTGTATAAAATTGAGTACATTACAGGGTCTCAAAATCATAGTCACATTATAATAATAGCAGTGGACTTTTCCCTGGAGCCCAGGAGATACACACAGATTTTCTAGAGCTCCTGAGGAATGTAGGTGCATAGGCACTACTGAAGGTCAGTGTGATTTCCATGGCTAAATCCCTGAGACATGTTGGAATCAGTTCCTTGCAATTACTAATTCAGGTACCATATACAGCTAGTCACATCTATATTTTAATATAAATAATACAATAGGCTTCATTTGGAGTGATCCTGAATCACACCTGCTTACATACCTTTACAGTGAGGTAATACATGTTGGTAAAGTCATCTCTAATGGGAGAGAGAGCATCTGAGTCTGGCTGTGGCTGTTTATTGTCTTTGCTTCTATTCTCTTGAGTTTTTTCTCTTCAGCATTTCCCATTCTCGAGATAATTTTTTCATGTGTGTTTTGATATACATAGTGTTCTTCTTCTTGGCCATAAACTTTTCTCTCTGCATCAGCAGACTGAATTCAGAAGGAATTAGTGACTCAGCTGCTTTCTTCTCCAAGTTGTATTTACGATCATGATGACAGCATTTGTGATAACTCCTTCTTGTTTTCTGATAGAACTGAAGCAAAATTAAATGTGTTTGCTAGTCAGATACTAGGGAAGTTTTTGGAGTTAGAGATATGTCTGTGGTACCTGAACACTGTCAGGGACAAAAGAGACAGTCACACAACCCCTATAACCCTCCACCCATACCCATCCAGATTTCCTCTCCCTCACTTTCCCAAATACATAAGTTGGATTCTATCCCGGACAGTCTTGCAGAGCTCACTGATCAGCAGCATTGATTACATTAGAACACTCCTATCCATTACAGCACAAAATCCATCAGTGAAGGAGCAAATCTCTCAAATAACACAAGGCAATATTGTGCCTACATTATGGAAAAGGAGTGCTCCTTGAGCAAACATCAGGTGCTTGGGAGAAACCCCCAGCAGGAGATCTTCTCCCTGAGAGTCTCTGAGAGATGCCAGACACGGATATAGAACAGTGCTGCAGATGGGCTACATAAAGAGATGTGCACTGGAGAGAAGCTGCTTGGACACACTGCTCACTACTACATATTGGATTCCAGTGAATAAATGGTCACTGTTTCACTCCACAAATGTGAGGAACAAGTGTAGCAGAGATCAGGTGTATGATGCTGTTCACTGCACTGATACTGAATCAAAACATTTGAAACTGTTTTGTTTGAGAATCAAACAAACAATAAAAATAAAAGTCATTTTAGTAAACAATTATCTTAGTGTTTGACCCAGAGTCCCAAAGATATAGGCCATGTGAGGATCAAATCCTCAGTGTTCAGCTCCTTCACAACTGGAAAGCAGTGAGATTTAATTATTTTATGGCTGGAAGATAAATAACAGTCCCTGTAGGAAACTGCAAGTAGTATTGCAAAAGATTAGCCTTATTTGGTTTTGTTTTCTTTTACACAGGGTGATATAGTTGCTGAATCATTATTAATAATTGTTTATGTCACAGTGATGCCTTAAGCAACCCTACAGGACAAATACTAAAAAGGATAAACCCTAAGCAATAGCTCCAGCAGAGAAAGGGAGATTTTGTTTTCCCTGAACCTGGAGCCTCTTGCACCTGCAGCTGAGCTGCTCCCCAAACTGCCAATGCCACCCATGTGTGTGAAGCATGGGGTGCTACTGAGCAGGTGATACTGCTTTCCTTTTGTCTGCTGTGGAAGCTCAATCACTCCTCAGATCCTTAAGTCCCCAAGAGATCTGTCAAGGAAAATAAAACAAGCCTGGCATGCACTCAGCTATGATAGTCAATCTGAATAATTCCCTAGCTTTGGTATCAGGCACCATGCAGCTCCCACTCGCCTCAGTAGGAGGGAACTGGCCCTGTGCATTGCCCAATTTATCAACATGATACATGAAGTCTGCCTGGAAGATAAACAAGGGGACATATTGCAGTGACATACGAACTCTTCTCAAGTTGTGCATCCTAGGAGATAGATTACATGATGAACATGTGCAGTGTGCCTTTTCCAGCTTGTGCTTCTGAACTGAACTGTGATGTCCTTCCTGAAGAAAAGCTGCATTTTATTTCACAGATAAAGCTGGCTATCTTTTCAGGAGAAGCCTCTCAAAATTTGGTTCTCAGGTACTCAATTGCCTTATGAGAAGAGATTCATAACTCTTTGCCTGATGACATTTTGTGTTGTCTTTCTCTTTGGGGAGAGGTGAAGTCGTACATTTCCATTCAGATGAAGACAAAGGAAAAGGAGCAAGCCTTGTGATGTAAAACCATCACAGTGCCTGCCTGCCTCCTACCAAAGCTGTTTGCAAAGGCAAATCCACCCCAGTTCCATGCTTCCCCTCTATTTCAGAAGAGAAGAGCAGACAACACACAGTAATTTTTAAAAGGCATTAGAAGTAATATTGTGACAAACAAGTCAGCAGCATTTCAACACCTCCAAACACAGAATGGCAGAAGTGTGCCTGTCAAAGCACAGCTACAGAACAATTTCTGGACTTGCCATCCCCAGTGCAAAGTACGAAGGTGGGAAATCTCCAGGAACCTGAAATACACGTAAAGACTGCTTCCCTTCTCACAGCCAAATTGATCTGGGAATCTTTTAACTTTTCATGCCTTTAAAAACTTACCCTCCAAATGTAGTAGATGTTAGAGCTATTATGAAATCTGCTACACCTGGACTGCACTGTTGCTGAAAACAGATTATCTGTAGATAGTAATCTTTTAATAACATCTTTTCAAATTATCTGTTCTCCTTTTGTCATTGATATGTTGTCATATGCTCAAAATTCATTATAAGTATTGATGCTAATCTTGTGTCACCTGGCTGAAGAAAACAGGTTAGCATGGGAGTTTTTAAGAAATCAGTCACAAAAAATAGCCCTCTTAAAAATAAATATATTAATATATGGGGAATATACAATCCAGATAGCTAGACTAACAAAGAGGTTGGCACTGGATATGTATTTAGACTGTGTTGAAGTATTATTTAAAATGCTAGGTGCCTTAATCCAGCTTTTTACATTCACACCAGTTACTCCAAGGCTACATGAATTTGTATCTTACCCGGTCAGTCCCAGGAACAGGAAAAAGTCAGTATCCTGAGACCCTCAACTCACATCAATTCCTTCATCAGGTTGCCTACTGCTCCCTTACACTTGAGATCTTAGGTTCTCAATGGTACCTAAGGCTAGTACCCGAGTTTGGCTCTAAAAGAAAAAGCAAAATATATTAGTAATGATCTATCACAGCTCCAGCTGCATCTGTATTATGTTGCAGCTGTGCAAATATGAGTAAACTAGGGATCTTTTTCTCACTAGAGGGCTTTCCTTAAGCATGGCACAGCCCTCAGTCAAACACAGTCAAGACTTGAACAGGATGGCCATATCATAACTGCTTTTTAGGGATAATTCTTGTTATGTGCTCTGTCCCCACCCATCTCCAGCTACGTGCTGATTAAATCCATTACAGGGGCCTTGACTGGCAGTTTATGTGTAGACAATCATATATCAGTGACTGAACACACACTGCTGTCCCAGGTTAGATGTAGCTTCTGTGTCCTCAACTGCCAAGGCAGAGATGAACCCAAGATACTCACTCTTGTCCCAGGCTGCCAGCACAAAGTCTCACTGGGGCCCACTCCACTCAATGTTTCATAAAAATATGGGTCCACTTTTTGCCCAAAACACATTCACACATGGTGCTCAGGAAAGCCTGGGTGGCATTTAGCACTGTGGTTGGTAAACTGAGACTTGGAAAGTGATTAGAACTAGGACTAGCTAAGGTGTTATACTTTAAAGTGTGTGTCAAGACACTCCAAAAGAAGCGAAAGTAATGGAGTGTCCACATAATTTCAATAGATGTCAGAGCAGCCTAAAGGATTAGTGAAGCAGAAGGCACAGTTTTGTCACTTTGATACTCAGCTTCCATACAGCCTTTTAAATTAGCCTCTTCACAATCCAAACACACTCCCTCCTCACAAAACCACAGCACACAGAGAAAGGAATATGCAATGCAATTTGGAGAGACAATATTAGGTTGGAAAATTTTGGACTCTTTCTTTTACAGACACAATCAGTGCCAGTGCTGTGTATCTGTCTACCTGCACGAACAAAATAATTACCAGACTACAGCATTCTGCAGTAATGATCATTAACTGCAGTAGCAATATTGCAGACTCTAGGGCCTTATTGTAATCCTCCTCATTTCAGTGTTAAACTACTCTAACTTCATTAGCTTCACTGGAGATACTCCACTTTACACCTACATAATTGAGAGCAGAATCAAGCCTCCACTGCTGTGGAAAATACTGGGTAGTGCAGCACTTTTTAAATAAAATGTAATTAACATGAAATTCTAGATCCATATTGCAATTTGCAGAATGATCACTGTGGGTGCAACATGACTTCCAACTCCCTCTCTCATCTTAATTTAGTTAGAAATAGGGCTGCTTGTGTAATATTTTCTCCATAGCAGGAAACAGAGGCATATTTCTTTTTCTTTTCCTATTGTTATTTTTTTCTTTTTATAAATCTTTGTCAACAAAGGATTACTAGCTCACCTGAGAGAGGCAGTTAAATTCAGATACTTGCCCATAATTAGGGAAACTTGGAATCCTTGACAGTGAACACCTGGCTTCTCATTACTACCTGAATTTTATACTTCCAAGTGTTAATCTCTCCTCAGGGTTTGCCTTGGAGTTTCATTCTGGTATTCAATGAAACCATCAGGTTTTCCAGGCACTGACACCTTTGAAATGTTTTCCACATGGGAACCAATATGAAACATGTGTGATTATTACTGATTTCGCTGTGTTGATTTCTATTATGGTAGCACCCTGGAAAAATAGTACAGACAGCAGTAATAAAATCTTTCATTGAATAACTTTATACAGCAGGAAGAGTTGTGTTTAAAGGGGCTGGTTTGATGCGGGGAAGGGGTGGGCATTGCTATGATGAATGGTGTTATCATGGTTATAACTTGGTTTAAAGGACTCTAAGAACTTGCGCATTTCTTAGCCTTGAGAGTAAGTTCTACCAGCACTTCTTTCCTCTTAAAAGCCACCACTGCTGCCATTCCTCATAGCTCTAGATGAAATACGTGGGCTAGCTGGAACCTGGGAGCATGCTGATTGTGAACTCCCAGCTAACAGGGCTACAGTTCAGGCAGATTACTGTAATTTCCTTTACTTTACTGAGTGCAGAGTTTTCTTCCCAATCTTTACCAGCCTTATGGGCAGGAAAATTTTCTCATTCCCACAAGACCAAGTGTGCTAGTAACTTTGCACTTTTTACTTCAGACATTGGAAAACCCAAGCAAAAAGGATATGTCTGGGGCTTTTCTTCTGTTAATCAGAAGGATTTACTATCCTGTACCTGAATAAGAGTTGTTTAAATCACTCCAGGCCCAAAGATCTTACTGACTACTGCAAGGCAATAGAGGTAATAAGAAGTCAAAATCCTCTGAAAGAAAAACACCGAAGTAAGAGTTTCCATGCAGCTGAAACTCACCCAGAAACATGAAAACAAGTGACTTTTAAAAACAGTCGTTTGGTTTTGGAAAGCACCAGGTGTCAATGAGAAGAAAAACACACAAGTTGTCTTTCTTCGATCAAGTCCAAGCCCTGATGCACTTGACAATTTTCAAAGTTTTCAGTGAAGTCAGGAAGAACAGACTTACTGCAGGAGTAAGTAGCATGTCCAGGGAAAAAAAAATATGCAAAACTTGTTTGGGATTTGAAGTGGAAAAAAAAAGGAAGGAAAGCATTGGGAGATTTTGTGACTGATTCAAGCCTAATAAAAGAGCAGTTGTCATGGAATCCCAGAAGAAAAATACTGAAGAAAACTGAGAAACCCAAGGTAACCTATGGTGAGCTTTATAGGTGACATGAAGTAAGAACACAAAATCTAATTAAAACACCAAAACCTCAAAAGTGCTGATCAAAGTAGTCTTTGTCTTGAAGTTCAGTAACAAAAATTGGAAAGCACCTTTGAACTACAAGGTTCAACTCCAATCCATAGATTCCAATGTCTAATGTGTCAAAGATGCTAAAGATCATCAATATAGTCCAGTAGAACAATATAGTTTGTTCTTCACAGAAGACACAGGAAATTTCATGTCCCTATTTCCCAGAACTCAGTCTCATTTAAAAGCAGCCAGAGTCTAGTTCTTACCACTGACAAAGGACACCAGAAATTTTTTCCCTGGAAAATAACATTTTCTTTCTTTTGTTGCACAGCTATGATTGGAGTTCTGAATATAGGCCTGGGAGACACTGCTGCATATACTTTGAAAGAGATTACGTGAAACGCAAGCATATTTCCCTGACCTTTTGTGAGGTCCTAGATGCATGACATTTCCCAAATTCCTTGGGGATATCCAATAATCTTACCAGTCTCATGGTTGCTTGTGGTGTAGCTAGAGAGTACTGACTCCTACTCAGCTGAGCTCAGGTTAAAAAAAGAAATATATCTTCATAAATATATGCTTCAGATTATTCAGAAAAAAGGTAAACTAAACCAAAAACAAACAAAAAAAAAGCCACAGATACCATAGGAAAAGTGTACATTATATACATACATTTATATGTCATGCAAGGTAAAGTTTAACTTAGATGCTTCTTTCCTCAACACTTTTTCAATCTCCATTGACTGTTTCATTTCCTGTATTAACCCCCTTCTCCTCAACTCCCTACAGTCTGTTTCCCCCTCTCTGTTTTAATACCCTTCCAGTCTCTGCCTTTGATTTATGCAAATTTGGGTTGTCTGGGGTGATGATTATAGAACTGAAAATAGAGTAATACAATAGTCTTGTGCTAGAGCTTTAGACTCAAACATAGCTCAGAGGATCACTACCTGCTCTGCTTGGAGCATTTCTGAGCACTCAGTGCACTTATGCAATTCTTCAGATCTTACTATTTGTCTTACAGCTATGTGTGTCAGGAATTAATTGCCTCACAAGACTACAGGGCAGATTTGTGCAATAGTCCAGGTCCCAGGAACTGCTGTCTTGCATCACAGACATGTGTCACAGGAATGACACAATGGCAGCTTTCCCACACTTGGTCTTCATATATCTAATTCTATCTGCTTATAGATAGTAGTATATGTTGTTTGATATTTCTGCAAGTCCCACTTCCTTTGACATCAGCTTCTCTCATTATAGAGGCTATAGTTCTCAGTTTTTTTTAAAAAAAACTCCATAGATGAGGTCCTGAAATATGTTGTGGTGCCTCCTGTGAAGGGGTTGATGACTCTACCCCAGTAAAACTGACAAATTCGATTCACTCATGAAGTTACAAGGCAAATCATTTGGCTCTGAAATGTTTCTATGAATTCAACTCATGGATTCTCACAAGATGAGGAACTCTGAGGAAATGCTAATCTTAACAGCCATGATTTTACTAGTTTTGGCTGAACAGACTGACTGATGAACCAGCTTTTACTGCCAGTCTAGAGAAATGAGGAATAAAAAAAAAATTGCAGAAGGATTTTAGAGATGAACACAAAAGCAATGAAAGAGAAGGGTCAAAAAACTCATAGGACAAATAAACATGTACATTAATGTGATGGGGAGGATCTGACTTAGCTAATTGATCAGCTCAAGATGTGGAAGTGCTGTCTTGTACAGAAAACAGCAGGAGAAATATCTAAACAGAAGCAAGAGTACCGCCTTCCAGCACAAATGCTGGAAGCATTTGGGAAGAAGAAAAAGGCAAAGGTAAAAAAATGTGTATAGGATTTATCACATTTATCTTATGCTAGTAAGTAAGGAGTAAAAGAAAACCTGAACAGACCTCTGAGATAGTATTAATAAATATACCCATGCCACCCTGTATACTTGAAATATAAAATAGTGCGCTCATCACTACTTGCCACTAGTGATTTCTAGGAAAACATGTTTAAAATTATGAAGTCTAAAGAGTTGGTGTTTTGTTTAGTGGAGGGAACAAAAAAAAATGTTGTTTTGGATGAGAACAAATGTTTCATTTTGTGTTTTCCAAATCAGTCAACAACAAGATATACTTCATTGCTAGCAACACTTGTGAGTCAGGCGTATACAAAAGAAAACAAAAAACCATAGATTTATGCTGTCTGTTGCACTGGAGAAACCCAAGGGGAAATTCTGTTTGACAGGCAAAAGAAGAAAAGAGAGAGGAAAGAATTCTTATTTCAAAATCTCTAACTGTATTAAAGTGACAGGGAACAAATGACTACAAGTCTCAGAAGCTGAGGACTTCCATCTCTAGGTGTGCTGGTGTTTCTATTATAAGCCTCCACTTCAAATATAACTACAGAGACGAAATTGATTTTCTGGTTTTATGACCTTTTTAAAGGCACATTAATGTTCTACATAACTGAGTATTTGCACAGTACTTTATTATGTGAAATACCATTAATTTCAATGGGAGTTTGTGTAGTATGGTAACGATGCCATTAAACAGTGCTGTTAAACTCATTGGGCTATTTACCATCCTGAATTACACCTGGACACCCCCTACCCCTGAGCAGCATGGCCTCTCCCACAACTCTGTACCTCACTCATACAGTGTGCCCCTGCTTCCCCTGGCTAGCAGGGGCCAAAGACCAAAGCTCAGCAGCTGCAGATAATGACTAACAGGAGGTTTTGAGACATGGTCCATGTTAAATCCATCTGCACAAGAATAAGATTTGTCCAAAAGACACTTACAGACCTTTACTGTGGGGCTATGCCACAAGTTGGAATGGTTTCATTTATTGCTCTATCCTAAAATGTCCCAGGTTTATTCTCACAAGACCTTTGTGAAGAAGAAAAAGAGCAATTTAATTCCCTGGGGTTAAACTGACGCACACACAGAAGATATGATCTGCATACAACAAATTCCTCTATCAGCCTGAGCCCAGAGCAGCATCCTGGCCAGAAACTGCTTTACAGACACACTACTCCTGCGACCAGAGGGAACATCAGTACATGACATGTTTTATAGGTGATTATTTCCATTCTAATCCATGGATAACTTGCATGTTCAAGAATTTGCAAGACATTGTCCCTTTAATGTTGAGGCATTACACTTTATCTTTAGGAAATGCTTGGAATAGAGGAGTTGAGTAAACTACACCATCTTTGAAGTAGATTGAGGAAGTATTGTGCTCAGCATCACTGCTCTCAAGTATTGTCAAACCTCTTTCTTGCGTGTGCCAAGCTGAGAGAAGAAGACTTGTTTTCCTTACTATCCTATCCATGCTGGTTGCCTTGAAGAGAGAAGAGAAATTGATGCACAGATAGATTAGGGAATGAGAGGCTGGAGTGCAGCCCTGTAGGAGATCTGAGGCTTTTGATTGATGATAAACTCAGCTTGTGTCAACAATGTGCAGTCAGAAGGACTAACCGTATACTTGGAGTGCATTGAGCACTATGTAGCTAACTAATTTAACATGATTGTCCCATTATACTCAGCATTGGTGAGGCATCACCTCAAGTACTGTGTGTGGTTTTGAGCTTCACAATATCAGAAGGATATAAAAGCTTTAGAAAGTGCCCAAAGGAGGGCAACAGAGATGGAGAAAGGACAGCTGGACATGACTTACAAGGACTGGCTGAGGATCCTAGGTTTGTTCAGCTTAGTAAAGAGAAGACTGAGCAGCGACCACATTGCTGTCTGCAACCCCTAAAGGTGCAGAGCAGAGAGGGAGACACTGATCTCTTCTGCCCAGTGTCTGGTGATAGAACACAAGGGAATGGCTTTAAGCTGCATCAGATGAAGCTTGGACTGAATATGAGGAAAAGGTTCTCCCCTGAGAGGGAAACTGAGCACTGAGAGAAACTCCCCAGGGAATAGGTCATCACCCCAGGCCCCTTGAGTATTCAAGCAGCATTTGAACAATGCACTTAGACACCTGATTTAAGTTTTAGGTTTCCCTGTGTGGAATAAAGAGTTGGACTCAATGATCCTTGTGAGCCCCTTCCAGCTCAGGATCTTTTATAAATTTATGAAAATACAGAGCCCCATCCTCAGCTTTCCACTTGATCCAGAGTCAGCATGCCAGAACAGGCATTGTTTTTCTTTACAATGGTTTCTTCCTGCCCCACTGAAATCAGTGAGAAATAGGATCAAGCTCTTTACTTTTCTTTTGGGGTTTTTTGTTATCTAATTTGGATTGCAGTTGTACTGATTGACAGCTCTACTACAACTGCATTGAATCGCTGCCCAACTCAGTAATCTACTTTGGTGTCTTAATTAACTAGAATCAAATTTGAATTGAATTGCTTTTCTTGGAGATCTTTTAGGGTGGTTGTCAATCCAAAGGTAAAGACTTTCATAAAATAGCTGCTGCTTTTTATTTTGTACAATTGCTTTAGATAAAGATATTTTTCTTCATATCTTACCTCTCAGTACTTGCATTTTCTTATTTCATACCTCCATTTCCTTTTACCATTTTTAATGTATTCTTTTCTCTCTCTTATTTTTTTAATTAGCTTTCTATTTGAATTTAATTATTTTTTTCTCATTCAGTTAACTCCTGTCTTACGCAAAGCACTATCTCACCACCTCCTTCAATAAAACTCTGTCTCTCAGCTTCACCTGCCTCTTTGAATTCTCATCTCTCTAATTTATTTTTTCCTTTTCTAATTCCCCTTCCCCCAATAATTCTTTTTTAACTCATGAGTTTCCATTCCAGACACAGAGCCTAGGTTTCTCCCCTTTTGCTTCCCTTACATCAATGCAATTCTCTGGGTCCCAAATGAGCAATACCAGATCTGTACCCTTCTGGTGTAGAGAAGAGACAGTCCCACAAAGCAAACCCAGTTAAGATAACTGAGGTGTTTCCTTTTGAACACACTGGGAAGCAACTGTTCAAAGTATGACAGATAATAGGAAAATTTTTCAAATTTCTGATCCCATGAAGGGGGAAGAGCATTGCAGTAAGCAGGTAATAAATATTCCTTGTCTTTATCCATTCCCTACCGGCATTTCTCTTCCCACTCATCTTCTTTCTACAAAGTTCACATATGATGTCTCTTATGGGCAGAGATTCTGCTCTTGTTTTTACTGCTTTTACACTGCCTCCACTGTTAATTTCTGTTAACTTGAGTTATTTAAGCATTACCAAGAGCAGACTCAGCCTCTCTGTTGGGCTGGGATTTTCTCTTTTTTTTTTCTTTTACTTTTTAAATTTGATATCCCAGCTGATCTTAAACAGATGGCTTTTTTCATTTCAGGAGTAGCTTAAGTCTGCACTCTCCAACATACAGCAGTTATCAGTTAATGAGATGACTTGTACCCTTGTCCACACTTGCATCACTACGGCTGCTTAAATGAGCTGATGTGCTGCAACTGAGGATTAAACCATCTCTTTCAATCCTGCATGCACTGCAGCACAAGCTACTCACTCCAGCAACCACAGAAGCAATTGCAGTCCTGGGAAACCAAGATGAGCAGAAGCTCTTGTGCATTAAAGGTAAAGCAATTTCAGCAGTAGAAAAATGAAAAGAGGAACATATCCTCTCCCTGCTGTTCAGATGCTTCTGAAATCCCCTACCATTTTCTTTTCAATTATGTACTGTTTTGTGTATTTTCACATCCTTTTTTAATCTACCCACCCATGCTTCATTTTTGTAAGATGGACTGTGGACCTGCCAGAGTTAAAAAGGGTACCCCAAAATTCATGTCGGTAGACTACACGATTCTAAGACCATGCACATATACACGGAGAATACGAAACATGTTCTAGCAAAAAAATTCCTAATGTTGGAATACAGTCTTTGGGATGTCATGCTTCCAGGGTGAGGTAACCACTCTGGTACCATGAAGCTCAAAGTAGAGCTACTTTTATAATAATGCTACATTTGTTGGCACCACAAGGAACCCAGAAATTTTGTCAAAATGGTTACAGAGGTTTTAATCCAAGTGTTGCACCCACCCTGATATTCAACTATAAATTAGTACCTGGCCATTTAAACTGGGGAGCTGAAGATAATTACATACATATTTTGCTTGTTATTGATTACAGAAATGCCACAACCTAACTATTTTCACCCTAGGGCTAACTAGGTTCAGATGTACCCTCTTCTTTCTATCCAGACCACAGAAAACAAAGATGTTTTAAGGAAGGCTCAGAAACTGGTGTCTATTTATCTGTGCAAAAGTATAATTTGTTCAGAGAACCTAAATTAATTGTTCCATTTCCCTGCTACAGAGAAAAAAATTAATAACGTTTCTTCGTATGTGAATTCAACATTTGCACTGACGTGGTTATATTTGCCAAAACAAGAAAAATCCTCAGTGGACAAATATTTTTCCTGTAATATGCTATTACTCTCTCCTCTGAAAAAAATCTGGGTTAGACTTCTTTGACTTATTGAAGCAGAGAGCTGAGGTACTATTCTTATAAGCAGCTTTATGTAGTACAAAGATTCAGCAAGATCCCAGCTCTAAGCACTATGCAGACACCCGCAGAAAGACAAGTCCATATACCTACTCAACCCTGAAAGATATTTACACCAATGCAAAATGAATGTATAACACTGCAATTCTGGTTTGATGGTAACTGAGGTGCATCAGCTAATTAATTGCATGCAGCACCAAAATAGTGCTGAAGGGACACAACAATCCCTGCCCTGGCGGCTTCACAACTACTTTCCCATCCTTTCCTTGTTACACTTCTCTGAGCTCTACACACAGGCACCAAGTCTTCAGACTTAGAAAGGATTCAAAATAAAACACACCAAAACAAAAACCCCATTGTGTACCTTCTGATTAATTTTTGAGTGCACCTGAAGCAATTACAAGAGCAGTACTGGTACTCTTCATAGAGTCTGTCCCTTAATGTGCACCATAATTAGAGGAAACTTGGATCCCAACAGACGTGGTCTCTAAAGACTTGAGAGATTGGTGAGGGGGGAGGGAGCAGGGGGACAAGGAAGGTCATTAAACACAGGCAAGGCACCTCTGCTTGCCCCTCTCAGCACAGACCAATGCAAATATGTGATCTGAAAATTAACACAGTTAGGAAGGAAACATCCCAAAGGGAGAATCAATACCCAGCAAAGGATAATGGGAACCCTGTGCAAGCAGCTGTGCTCTGCCCTCTGAACATTAGCACCTGTCAAGGACAGCAATCAATGCTGGTCAATGGGCAGCTCTCCTTACAGCTCAATTCACAGTCATCGTTAGCTGGAAGCAAAGCGGTGGCACCCATGCTGCCGAATGGTGTCCCTTTCTTGCTAAATGCAAACAATTACTTCCCCAAACAATTGGCACTGATCTTTTTAATCTTCTGATTTGGCTTCTCGCAGTATACAAGGAGGATCCATAGAATCCATGACTAGAAATTAAGTTATTCAGCCTAATTTCAGAATGTGTCAAGGCATAATAGGCACTTCAATTCAGCCCCAGCAAGGAATTTGTGTTTAACCATTTCCATCAGTGCCATGTTTGTCTTGTACTTTATTATCATTATTAATGAACCTTATTTATTACCTTTTCAAGAACAGTGGAAAAGCTGGACATGCTCCAAGCAAGTTGATATTTGAATTATTCTCCACAGAACAGAGAAATTTTGCAGGCAGTGACCTTTATGTCTCAATTCCATCACTGAAGACCATCTTGTCACAGCCTTTGTGCACATCTCCATACAATCACACTGGAACATAGTAAAAAGGGGGAAATGGATGTAAGCAAAGAATCATCTCTTTCATGGGGTCCATTGGACAGGATGAGGAATTAGCCTGATGTAGTCAGCAACAGGTCCTGAGAACATTTCTTTCATTCAGAAGGATCTTCTTGTCTCTGGTACAAGTAATAACAAATAATATCAAAGTCTGCAGATTTTTTAGAAATTTTAAACATGTCATTTTGACCCATGACTGTATGAATCCTCCTGATAATCTCCAAATACTGTTGTACTTCAGTATCCCAAGATAGTGTGAAATACATGCAGTAAACTGAACTCCAAGGAAATCAAAGCCTCATTCCTCTAAATGCTATGTGACTACTCACGTGTTCAAAACTAGAAGTGTGCTTCATTAGGGGTCTGTGAATCTTCTTTAAATACTAAAAGCCATAAGAATGTCTCCAGAAGTTCGCAGGAAAACATAATAGCCACCAAAAATTACTCCAGATCTCATGGTTCCCAGTCCCTCACTCTCAACATAATAATATTCTGTTTCCCACTAGAGCATTTCCCACAGTAGCATTAACAAACACAGAAATGCAGATTGAGCTTACTGAGATGCCAGCAAGGGCGCTGAAAGGTAGACAGCTGAGCAGTGTACTGGAAAATGACCAGATATATTTAAACTGGCACGATCCAGTTAGCTACATGCTGAACCGATGCCAAAAGTTCAGGGGCACTGTGAGCACATCTTACATAAGAGACACACGTTTCTGCCATCTACTCCTGCTACTGAGCACAGATGAGGGGAGGGCAGGGAGCAGAGGGCAGAGGATATCCTAGATTGTTCTTTCAAACTTGACACAGATTTCCATTTTGTCACGTTCTTAGCCTGTGTGTTTATTTTCCTTGAATATTCAAGCATTTGGTGCTTTACAGTTGCCAGAGCTTATGAAAAGTGCATATTTAGCTCAAAGAGTTCCCAGATGTGAATTTCAAAATGACACTGTGTTGATTAGCTATAGAAGGCAGCCAGTCAAAGAGCAGGAGCAACAACATGTGACTTGGCATTCCCCAGCCAGCCAGAAAATAGTCACCCATTTAATTTTTCATGAATTTTCCAAAATCTGGGAATACAGCAAAAGTTAAAGGCAGGAACAAATGTTTCTGTTTACTAATCTGCACTTAATTTCTTACCTTATCATCACTACTATTTTGCCTCCTCGTTATGGGAAGGGGTCATGAGAAGACCTATGGGGTCACTGGAAAACAGTTTCCAGGATTTATTAAAGGCTCCTCCTTAACTAAAGTTATCCCACTATGAAGACACCTGGGGCTCTGCCCCACCTCTGGGGAAAAAAATGAAATTACAGTGAAATGCCTTTATTTTCTCTAAATGTTATGCATTGTTTACAGCTGATCATTCATCATCACAGCTTGCCCCATGAATGATTCATGAGGGGACAGCTGTTCCCAGGGCCTCTGCTCCCGAGCTGCACATACCACAAGAGGCTTCCCCAGGCTGGTTATACCAGAAGCTGAGCACCTGAGAAGTGCTAATGCTTCTTCAGCTCAAAGACCTTCATTTTTTCAAATGAAGGCAAGGCTACAATGCACCCTAAAAGTCCAATTAATGGGTATGGAATGGGCAAGTGGGTTATATAGAGAGATAAAAATGTTTCAAAGTGTACAATAAGCCAGACCGCTGGAAATACTGAGATTAAATATCCTGTAGAGGATTCTAGTTTCTGCAAAATGCATGCATAAAACACACAAAACTGCATTAAAAAGTTGACATGTTCTGCAGATACTATTTGGTTTGTGTCTTATTTTTCAAGAAAAGGACAGAATTTAAAGTGTAGGCACTACAAAGGACAGAGTAAAGGCAGTTTTCATATCCATTTCTGATTTTATTCTGAGTCTTGTCTTTGTATAACAAGCTGTACGTCTCACACTTTCATGAATGGTGTATATTGGGCTTTCTACTGCAGGCAGAGCTAAACTTCTCCTAATGAGGCTTTCCTGCTTTAGGTTAATGGTAATTTAAAAACAGTATCTTTCCTCTCTCTCACTATTACCTCAACTGAAGAAGAAAGGCTCATATAGAATTTTTTTTAATCTACTCAAAAATCACAGTTGGTAATATTACAGTAATTGTTATTATAAATCAGATAATTTTTTTCACACAATTGCGATTTCGCCCTAAGAAAATAGGAAACTGGCAGCAGAACAGAAGTCACAAACAATTTCTGCACTGTGTCTAATGTTGCACAAATCAGGAACATATCTGATACCTTCTTCTTCTCCTTTGTGTCCTTGCCCTTTTAAAAAAGAAAAAGCAAAGATAAATTACTTCCAGGATTATACTCTACCAGCAATTTTAGGAAATCCCTAGACCCCAACAACGGCACTGAAAGGAATGGTGCAACTCTTTCAAGCTCTACCAAAAAAAGAAAAAAGAAAGAAAAAAGATTGGATTGCCAAAATCTGACGCCATTTCTAATAAACAGCACAGATGTTTAAAATACAGAGAAAATGCTACTTAGAATTTGAGGTTTGAGCTCTTTGAAACTGCTTTCATTGAAAAAAGCATCATGCACTGATACTTTGAAATAATAGTTCCTAACTGGAAAGCTTCAAAATCTGCAGTCCAAGTTTGGAATTCACATGTCACTTCCTTCTTTAAGGAAGAGTAGTTGACAACAACACAGAATGGGATTAACTATTTATTTTTAACCATACAGCTTTTGTCTAGGTGTTCTTTATCCTTTTTGGTTAGTGTTTTCCCTTAGCCTCTTTCTGACCTTTCCCTCATACCACCAAACTCAGTCTACACAGCATTGAAGGTTATTTATACCACAATCATTTTTTTATACAGAAGTGGGCAGGGGAAACTCAGTTGTTTGCATATGCAGGAGGGCAATTTAAAATAGAATTAATTTCAGATGCAGTGCTGGGACTCTTTACCATGTCTTCATAAGAGATGTACAAACCACTTAGTCTGCAGCGAACAAGGTTACAAGTCACACATGATACATACACTGAAATTACATGGTTTGTGGTAGACCTCTCTGACAGAGCCAAACTCTGTTCTCAATCTCCAGAGACAATGGGCTTGTGTTGATATAAAGTCGCAGAATTTGACTTTAAATCAGTGAGCAGAAACACCAGACAAAAAACAACAGGCCTCTGCAGACATATGTCATTGATCAGATATTACTTGCACATGGAATTTTTTTTTAGTTACAGAAGAAAATCTTTTGTTGACTCCAGAAAGAGCAATACTATGTCTAGGCAGTCAAATGTTAAGTATCACCCTGAAAGCAGCAATGACCACCTTTGCTGTAAGGGAAGAGAACCATGGGAGAGTTTCCTCGGGGAAGAGGCAACGTGTCCAGCCACTTTTTTTTCACATTAACAACAGTAAACGCAGTTCAAATTCCTCATCACAGAGATATATGGCACCAACACCATCAGAGCTGCTTGCAGCTAGCCACCAGCTGGTTTTGACTCCGTTCACCACCTCTCACTGAGCCCAGCTGTCCAGTTAGATTTTACCCAGTGGACAGTGCACCCATCTGAGGCTTGAGCAGCCAGTTTTTCCAGGAAAATGCTCTGGGAAACAGTGTCAAAGGCTTGACTAAAGTCCACGTAAACAACACCCACAGCCTCCTCCTCATCCACTGATCACCTTGTCATAGAAGGACATCAGGCTGGTCAAGAGGAGCTGCCCTTCGTAAGGCAGCCTGATCACCTCGTTGTCTTGCTCGTGCCACAGGATGGCACTCAGGGTGATCTGCTCCATGACATTCCTCAGTACCCAGGTCAGGCTAACAGGACTGTAGCTCCCCATATCCTCCTTCCATCACTTCTTGTAGATAGGCATCATTTGCTAAGCTCCAGTTAACTGCAACCTCCGCAGCTGACCAGGATTGCTTACAAATAATTGAAGGTAAGCACTTCCACTAGCTCCCTCTGTACACTTGGGTGCATCCCATTGGGGCCTGTGTGTGTCTAAGTGGTGTTGCAAGTTGTTAACTATTTCTATTTTTAATTTCCACTGGATTATGCAGCTGCACTCGCCATCGATGTCTTCCAGCTCAGGGGCCTCGTTAATCCTGGGAACAAATGGTGTTACGTTAAAAACTGAGGCAAAGAAGACATTATTACCTCAGCCTTTTCCTTATTCTTTGTCACTATGTTTTCCCCTACACCCAGAATCCATGGAGATTGTCCTTAGCCCTCCTTCTGTTGCTCATGTATTTATAGAAACATTTTTTTATTGTTTTTTATGTCATTAACCAGGTTAGGTTCTAGTTGGGCTTTGGTCCTTCTAATTTTCTCCCTACATAAACTCATTACATCCTTGTAGTCATCCTGAGTTGCCTATCCCTTCTTCCAATGGTCATAAACTCTCATTTTTTCACCTGAGGTCCAGCTAAAGCTCTCTGTTCAGGCAGGCCAATCTTCTTTTCTACATACTCATATTTTGGCACAGGGGGATGGCCTGCTCCTGTACCTGTGGGGTTTTCTTGAAGAATGTCTTTTCTTGAAGAAAGTCTTCCTGGACTCCTCTACCCTTCAGGACTGCTTTCTGAGGGAGCCTGTCAACCAGGCTCCTAAACAGGTCACAGTCTGCCAAGGTGGCAGTTTTGCTGATCCCCCTCCTTACCTCTCCAAGAATCAAAAATTCTATCATTTTGTGATTGCTGAGCCCTAGATAGCCTCTAACCATCACATCACCCACTAGTCCTTCTTTGTTCAGAAACATAAGGTTCTTCAGGGCACCTTCCCTAGTTGGTTCACCCATCAGCTCTCAGGAAATAAAGCAACCAGCCCAGTTGTAGACCTCTATACACATGATTGAACTGTTCTTGGGTGATCTAAGAGAGATCCAACAGAGATTTCTTCAATTGAAAATTGATAAAGAAGAAAGAAAAAAATGCTGTGTATGTAATGGACAAGAGTGGAAATTCTTTGAACCAGTTAGCAGACCAGCATGTTCATAGTGACTTATGAAATATCTGTGGACTTTAAGCATTATTCTGTGATGTCTAATAAACCTTGTATATATGATAAAATAAAAACTTGAAAGGTTACTTGTTTCTTACAGTAACATTCTCTACATTTTTTCCCTTGCAAAGCTTAGATTTCAGTTCCCACAATGAATACTTTCACATCCCTACTTTAACACAGTAAATGTTTGAGAAAACACTGAAATAATCAATTCAGACAGATGCATATGTCAGAAAAAAGTCCAGCTGCATGAAGGTCAGTTAGAAAGCGAATGATTTTGTAGGTGCTGTTGTTCTCCACCTAAAACATCACTTATCTTTCTGAAGAACTTGTCCTAGAATAATACCAGACACTTTTAATAATACACATAATACCAGTAGGCTTCTATGCATATATTTATATCCAGAATGTCATCTCTATGTTCAGTCATTTGCAGAGATGTTTGTGTCCTGTGGCTCTTTTAAAGGCTACTAATTCCTGCAGAACTAACCCACTGCCCACTAGCCAGGCATCACTATGGGAGATAAAACCTCACTACTCAGCTGAAACTACTTCAGATCCACTCTGCCTTTGTGAATGTACTTTCTATATGGTAAGTGGCAAAGAAAACTGTAAAGCAGAGATTGGACTAAAATGCCTCCAAATATCATTCCTCTAAATCTCTCAGAGAGTCACAGAATGGGTCGGGTTGGAAGGGATCACAGTGGCCATCTGGTCCAACGTCCCTGATTTAACAGAGTCATCCCAGAGCACATTGCACAGAATTGTGTCCAAATGGTTGTTTATTATCTCCAGTGAGGAAGACTCCACAGCCTTTCTGGGCAATCTTGGTCACATGCACAGTAAAGTTCTTCCTCAAAATGAAGTGGAATCTCCTGTGCATCAGTTTCTTCACTTTGCCTGTTGTTCTATTGCTTGGCACCACGAGAGGACTCTGGCTCCACCCTCTTAAGAACCTCTCTTCAGACACTTCAATGCATTGAGATACACTCTCAGTTACCTCTTCTCGAGGCTGAATAGGCTCAGCTCCCTCAGTCTTTCTTCATAAGAGAGATGCTCCAGTCCTTTAATTGTGTTTGTAGCCTCTGCTAGACCCAGTTCAGGAGTTCCGTGTCTCTCTTGTAAGGAGGAGCCCTCCCTCAACCTGCTGGAAATGCTCTTCCTAATGCACCCTTCTAAGCCAAAAGGACACACTGTCAGCTCCTGGACAGCTTGTTGTCCACCAGGACCCCAGGTCCTTCTCCACAGAGCTGCATCCCAGCAGGCTAGCCCCAACGTGTGCTGATGCCTGCGGTTTTTAATGCCCAGGTGCAAGACCCTGCATTTGCCATTGTTAAATTTAAAACTGTTCCTCTCTGCCCCTCTCCCAAACCCGTTGAGGTCCTTCTGAAGGGCTGCACGGCCCTCTGGGGCACTGGCCACTCCTCCCAGCTTTGTGTCATCAGGGAACTTGCTGAGGAGGCTTGGCCTTCATCCAAGTCATTGATTAATAAGGTAAACAATACTGAACCTTGGGGGACACCACTAGTGACAGGCCTCCAACTAGACCCTGTGACTATCCTCTGATCTGCTGTTCAGTCAATCCTCAATCCACCTTGCTGTCCACACTTCCTGAGTTTGCCTGCAGGGATATTGTGAGAGACATGGTGGCAATGCAGTACATGAGACAGGAGCCTATCTTCCTGCAGAAATCTGAGGATTTACTGTCTGTTATTACTAGGCTGTTGTTACAGTTCTGCCATCTGTGGTGAGGTAATGCCTGGGCTCACATCTTGATCATTTGAATTGTCTTCCTCTAATACACTTTTCCACATAAAATACTAATATATTTGTCTTTATAATTAATACGCTTGTAAATTATAAATGATACAGTTAATTCTATAGCCCACACAACAAAATCTATTGAAGACAGTGTGAGCTAAAATAAAGCCCAAGCAACTCTTTGACAATTTAGCAATCAATGTCTGTGCACAGTACTACATCTCTTAAGCAGAAGCCCACACATGAAAATAGAATATGAAGCACCTTTCCTGGGGCTTTACAGCAACAAGGATTTTACTGCCAGGAACAGCACAGTTCTCAGCCATGTTCAACAGTTGTGCAACACTGATTTGGAGCAATATCAGAATTGGATCCCCACTTTATGACAAAAATAGGGCTGACAAAGTTGTAGAAGGTGACGAAACTTAACAACAGATACAGCATGTGGTGAAAGGGAATGCTGCATGGAGCATAACATAACACTCAGAGCATTGCTGTTTGCAGGAATAGAGATGTTATTCCTGCCCACCCCCCCCAACACAGACACACTCACACATTGTAATGAATCACAGATTAACCACTACATTATTCCAGCAGATTCAAAGGGCTTTTGAAGAGTAGAAGGCTGTGGGGGTGGTTGTCCTGCTGCTAACAGTGCCAAAGAGTTGCCTCATTTCACTTGAGAGAAGGCATTCCAGCATTACACTAACAGAAGGGCTTAAAAAGCCTCTTTACCCGTGTATGCTGTGCTTGCAATCACCAATGCAGGTCTCAGATATTAACCGTTTCAGGTTACTTCAATTAACAGTCTGCTACCTGATGTGCATGGCCAGGTATGCAAAATCCGCAGAATGCTTCAAAGTATGCACGCTTCAATGGAGAGGTATGCCCTGACTTCCATCCTGGCTCACATGGGCTGAGGGTTAGGCTCTAAGAGTCTGCACATGACTGGTAATTTTTAAATTATTACAATGGAAGGAAAGACTGCCTTTTTAATGTCCATGCACAACAGCTGCAATGTCACTGAGGTTGCGTTCTGAGATGCTCCTAGACTGCAGCCCAAATAAGCATCTTAATGATACTTTGAAAATATGTAAAGCACTTCTTTCATATGCAATGACAATTCTGTCTGGGCACATTGTCTGTTTGTCCAGCCAGAACAGACTTAGAATTCATGACAGATTCTACTCTGATTCACACAATGTGCAGCCACAGTAAAACAAAAAAAAAAAAAAGTTACACTGTGTGCAAATAAGGGGAGACTTTTACTACTTTATTTGTGACAATGAGTTTACAATTAGATAACACCTTTCAGCCCTATGGAATTGCCAGGTTCTCTGAAAAGTGATGTGCTACACAAGGCTCTGCTTTATTTACATGCATGTACTGTTTAACAGTTCTTAACCAGCTGCTTCGGAAATTTCATACAATAATAAAACCTTTTATTAAAGCAACAGAAATTTTAGGGAAGCTAAATGTAGGGAAGGTACAACTATCTGTACAGGAATTTGGGCAGTATGCAAGCGCTTCATCTCTACTCCTATAAGAAATACCTTTGGAGCCTTTAATGATCACACATAATGATGGTCTCGTCTTGTTACAGTATAGATAAGACAGCTTATCTGGCATAGTGCCCCAAAGGTGAGGACACAGAGGTGAAAGCAAATAGTGGTCCTAAAAGTGTATTGCTGACTCAAAGAACTATAATTCCTTAGTTGCAGTAATTCTTATGTATAGTAATTGTATGTATAGTAATTACTAATTATGTTATATATTAAAATGTCAATATATTAGCATTTATATAGTATAAAAATATGTGTGGTGCTAAACCAGTAACAAAATGTAGGCTAGCTTATTGTCCTTAAAAAGAGATAAATAGAATAAGTTCATTAGGGTGCACAGCATTGCCTGCTGAAGGGAACAGCCAAGGTCATGCAAGTTAGTACTATTGACATCTCAAAGGAAGCAAGTGATGACCTAAATGCAACACAGAAGAAAATAATGGTTGACAAAGCAGTAATAGCTGACTATATTAGTGGGAGGTGAATTAGGAACAGACAAATGAAGAAATATTACTTCCAGCAAACCTCTCATATTCCAGCAAGCCTTATATTAGACCAGCATAAATACAGCAGCATCTCTGGAAATGTCTGATGTATCCCATGGTTATAATTGCTGTCACTGGTAGACATTTGGCTTTTGTGGGTTCTTCTAGAGCATGTGAAGTGTTATGCAGGAAGATATGAGCTTGTCGAAAGGTCTTCCAATCTGAAAGACAATCCACCACTAATTTATAAACTGATAAAGAAAAAAAACGGAACAGCTTAGTTCCAAAACTCTTGGCTTTTTGTAAGCAATGTCTTGCTATATAAAGTAAGACAACCTAATGAACCTAATGAACCTTTCTGCTTGTCAGAATTCTGCACTCTGCACATTTCCTCATACTAATAGATTCATTAAAATCTGGAGATCAGAGAAGTCTGTAGCTCTTCCCCATCCTGGCCCTTCACTTGGTTTCACCTAGAAAAGGCAATTGTTCATTTTCTTCTTTCTTTCAATGACAGTTTCTGTACTTAAAATAAGACCTGGGGAACAGGGTTCAGGGGAGAGGGGAAGGATGCTAATATAAAGTACTGAGAAATTTTAAGAGGCCTCAGCTGCTAATTAGGTGACATCTACACAGCCACCAGTGTGCAGGTGAATAAGGGAGGTATATCTTAGGGACAAACAACAAATCAAGTGTGAAACTCCAGCGATCAGATGGAGAAGAGGCCCCTGGGAACTGGCAGCATGGTCCTTGATAGTAAAGTGACTTCAGTAAAAACGTATGGATGCCAGCATATGGTTATGCCACTGACTCCTTATTATATTTTAAAGGACAGGTCTGGTAATACCATGAGGTTATAATGCTATAGCAGCCCACAGCATATGTGCTTCCCCCCAGTATACTTTTGCCTTCTTCACACACCTATCAGGCTGTGTCTGTCTGATTGACTACAGCAAGTGACTTTGGCAGGGCAACACACAGCCCTGAGGAGGAAGGCTATAATATATTAATATCAGAATGTAGTTGATTACAATATAAGCCACTGAAAGTGAGCTGACTATAGCACAAGACTTGAAGAATGTGGCTGTCTGCAGGGTCCCGCCGGGAGAATGCATCTATCTATACCTACAGTGTGTGGCTGACCCCGGGCAGCTGTCATGCAATCGGAGTGGTCTGATGGAGCTGTCATCTATCAAACCATTGCATTGCCATTATTGTGGGTTTAAATACACCTCCTGTTGGCAGCTAACTAGGGTTTCTCTCCTGCAAGGGACGAGGAGAAAGGAGTCTCTCTGGGTTTGTTAAGTTTGTGAATCTCCTCCTTGATAGAAAGTTTCATCCTTCAACTGGCAAATGCCATTCAGCTCTTGTACTCAAGGGAGTGATTCCATTATTAAGAATGTTTTATTTTTAATAACCCTTCTGCTGTTTATATAGTAATACCCTGAACATTATAATCTAAAAAAATCCCTAAGGGTAATTTGTTTTGGAATAAATATACTGTCTGGGATTTTTTGAATAGTGAACTATAATCAAATGAAGTGCATTTTCTATATCTGATGTCTTATAAGACAGCACTGAAGTGTATGGAGTTTTTGTTTTCTGCTTCCAAAATACACAAGCATCATTTACATAATAAAGCATTACAAAAAAATAGATCTAAAAAAATTCTTAATAAAGAACAACCAGTCCTGCAACCAGACCTATCAGGCCCATCCTTTCTGAAAGCCAAAGAGTCCACCTGCTCTGAGCTAACTGCTATATTTATAGATGTATCAGACTGGGATTTGCCAGTTACTCTCTGCCAGTTGACGGAGCTCAGCCCTGCATGGTCTCAGAGAGGATGCTTAGGATAACTCTGCATGGGGCTGTGGCCACTCTCTCCAGCTGGTGCAGCATGCCTTCCCTTGCCCAGCTCCCCTCCAGTGCAATGGGCCCTTTCAGGCACTTATCTTCTCCTTAGTGGAGCAGCCCACTGACTTTCAGCTCTCACCTTCCCTGTCCAGATCTCCTGCCCCAAAGGTTTCGCAGGGAAGCATTAGCTGGCCTCACCTCTCTTTCTTCAGTACTGGTACATGGGAGTCCATTTAAACATCCCCAGCTGGAGCTTTGGATATCATCCTCGATACACAGGATCAAGAAGTCTTTTTCCTCAAGAAAAGTCTTTTTCCTCAAGAGCTTTTTTCTCTTCAGCTGTATGAGCTATTAGTATGTGAATGTTTTGTCCCTTTCTTCCCCTAAAAAAGAAAGCTTTAAATGTTATTTGCTTTGGATTCTGAGAAGCACAAACTGTACCACATGGCAGACACATGTGAATCCATATGCTAGCATGTCTGTAAAGCCGAGAGAGATTAAAGCCTGAAGTTTCTATTAAATGCTCTCCTTTTTCTCTTGCATGCAACATTTTTAGATCAAGCTCTAAATGTTCACCGGCTCATGAATATTTTCAAGCCAGCTCTGTTCACTGTGATAAATCATACTGCTTGTATGTTGGTTTAGTGACAGATAGTTACCTGAAAACTTCTAATGTAAAATGGTTTATGGCCATCTGAGGGGAAAAAAAAAAAAAGCCTGTGATCTTTGCCTGACTGCTGGAACAGTATGACAGAGGAAACATACTGTATTCAAGCTCCACAGCGTGCCAACTTTCTTTCTTTCTTCTAGAAATGGACAGAACTGAAAGGAAAATGACTGCTGGCATATTGTGAAAGTACTTCCAAGCTTCAGTGATAGATGCAAACACAGACAAAACCCTTCATAGGCAATGAAAAGTTTTGCAAAGAAAGCTGAAAAACATTCTATGAAAGAAACAGAACTATCATGGTTAGTCCTTCCAACAAAAAGAAACAAACAGTCTCTAGGCTTATGTTCCAGAGTCAGATTTATTGTAGCTGCTAAGCCAAATACAGATATTAAAGGATGTTATTCACAGTGTAAAAGCTGCATATCATATTTGAAGCAATGTAAAAAAAAAAAAAATTATTCTTTCACAGACCTTTTACAAGGATGGCATTGTCTCCCAGAAAGCCAGTTACCTTGACCACGGTGCATGACTATACAAACCAGCAGTTTTCTGACAAGGTATACCCTGCATGAACTGCCCTGTGATAGCACCTTGGACGTAGACATCACACATCTGCAAATGTAAGACAGTGTCATTTAGCTGATCCCTATTGGCCATCAAATTCAATCTTTAATTTAGAGGTCCCTCTAGGATAAGGAAACAGTTGTCCTCTGTTCAGAGGAAGAATGAGGAGAAAACTACCCATAGACACCAGAGAGTTGATATTCTTCCTCATGATGTTGACTGAGGAGCAGCAACTTTGACTGGGGTCGTCATCAGATGTCTCACATGCACTACACCTGTGATAATGAAAACAGAGTTCTTGCAGTTCTTCCTCTGTCAATCCTTTTTTCCTAAATCAGTCCTAAATGCCAAGTTCTTTGTAGAATAAGGCATCTCCAGTTCTGGAGAAATATGAAATTTCATTCCTTTGGGATAGTAATTTAAGAGGTAATGGAAAAAATCTTCTCCCACTGCTAGGTGGAACTGCATTAGCATAATACACGATTTTGCACATAGCCTAAAAAAATGTGTTTCTTTTCTTGATTAGAAGTAAATCACATTACACTCCCACAGCACAGGGCTGGAACTAGATGATCTGTAAGGTCCCTTCCAACCCAAATCATTCTATAATTCTAAGATAGTTATGGTATCATCATTAATACAGCATTACTCAGAATATTTCAGCTCTGAGTTCTGAGTAAGACCTGATAAAGATTTCTAGCAGGGTGAAAAGAAATTTCAGTATCTATTTTAGTCATGAAAGTCTGCAAACAAAGACTCTTTTATCCTAAAGAATCGAAGGATAAAAGTTGATAAACTATCAAGATGATTGTCAGTGAGAGCTGCACATTAACTCCCAGTATATGCCTTTGAAAATATTAGTCTGAAGAGCTCAGCCAAGAGTGAAATTTTGCTCCGTAAATCCAGAAAACACCACTAACATCAGTTGCAGTTGCACTGAGTGGGAAGGATGATGGGTAATTACAGTCTCAGCTGCCAATTCACCTCAGTTGCAAGTAATCATGATTTGCACTGAAATTAGGAGATGGGGAGACACAAACACTCAGAAAATCAAGTCACTTTTATTAAATACTAAAACATGGACATAAGCACTTCATCTGTGTTTAAAAATCTTTACCTCTGTGACTAGGGAAGGTCACTAAATCTGCAGAGGGATGTGAATGACACTAAAATTATCGTGATCCTCAACAAGCTGACTATGCCTCCTCTTTTATTAAAAATATCATAAAGTACTTTGGTCCCTAATCAGATTACTACTTCCGCATCTTTTATATTTAGATAATGCTAACAATGAACTTTGCATGACTACCATTTTTTCTATATAAAGTTATATGTATTTGTAGTAAAAGTACTGTTGTTTATGACACAGTTATTACACTATTATACCACAGTTCTTTACTAAACTATCCAGTTGTTGTTCGTTTATATCTCTCTGATAAACTAGTGTATTATTAAAACAGCCCCTCTCACAGAAAGTGTTATTTACAGCATAAGAGCAGATTAGACCAGTAATCTACCCCCACCTGTAGCTCTTAGGGAACCTCTGCAGGGATAGAAGAGGGCACAAGTCTCTGCAAGTGCACCACTCCATTCCTGCCTCCCAGTCCTCTGCAATGTCCAGTGTTTTCCACAGAAGTGCCCTCCCAAAGCCTGGTGCTCAGCACTCCAAGCAGGTTCCCAAGCCAGCCCTACAACAGCCGCTGCATACAATTGCTGTTCTAATTTAGAGGAAACTCCATCCTGGAGTATTCATTATAGTAAATAAGGAGACAAGATACTTAAGGCAAAAAATAGAGCCCTGACACACCATTCTTAGCATCAAAAGTCATTTTCGTACTATACCACTAAACATGACCATCAAAACAGAAATGGCAAGTGGAATCAAAGAAATTTCCTAGGGAGAAAAATCAGTTTTAATGTTTTGCAAAGCTTTTGGCTCAGTGGCTTATTGATAACACGCAACATTTCTCTCTGCACCTTTCTGCACGTTTATCAGAATATTTTCAACAGAAAACACTCTATTGCTTTCAGTGGCCTGAGGCCAACTGTGAAAGAGGCATGTTGGCCTTACTAAGCAACCAGTATCGTACAGATAATCACTCAGAAAGCTTCAGTCCAGAGCAACTTATTGTTCTCATAATTGTCATATCTGATCACCTTTAAGAGCAGATTATTTAGAAGCAGTCGGTAAAGATTAATAAATTAATGCCTTAAGTAAACACACCTGCATTTTCTCCACAGCAAACGCTGCTGATCACTGATCTGTATCTAATCTCTTCCTTTCAGTGAAGCATAAATTCAGCAGTGATTTGGATCTCAATCCAGATTAAAAAGTTAGATATTTAATAGGCCAAACTAAGTCCATGATATGAAGACATTTGGAATTCAGGAAAGAATATGATTGAGAACAATGCTATTTGTTTTTTAACCTTAGCCCCCCTCTTTGTAATTTTTTCAGCTTGACAGTTTCAACCTGCCTCAAAACCAGTCACCATAGAAAGCAGCAGGTTTATCTGTTACTGACAGTCTTTGCTTTGTATTATGGAGAGAAGGAGGAGAGGAGAGGAGAGGAGAGGAGAGGAGAGGAGGAGAGGAGAATAGTTTTCCACAGAATCCTCTATTAAATTATCACCCTACAGTAGCTGAGCTAATTGCTTTTAACCTATGATTCTCTATTGTCATTTCACCTTTGCTGACTATTTTCTAACCATGTTTCCTATTAGTTTCTCTGAAAAAACACTCCACCACTTAGAGTGATGTAGTCCTTCCTTGAAGGAGAGATAAAGTACCCTGGTGCTTCTCCAGAGTGAGTTTTAAGGATCTGAAACACAAAGTTTAAGAGCACTGTCCCTTATTGTCAGTGGAAACTATCCTACAGTGGAAACTATTAGGTGAATAATTATGAAAAGTAGCTAGAAAACTCCACGTTTGGACTCTCTGGGAAACATCTCATTACAGTCAGGCTTCTCTGGACACAGGCATTTATCTAATATCCAACATTACCATAAGTCATAGATTTGAAACAACTAATAATGTAACTAATTCAGGTAAATTTAGGAGCAAGGTGAGGAAAAAGGAGAAAATATACCAAAAGTCAAATTGGGTTGTCATGATGGCCAATCATGGGCTTAAAATACACAAATGTAGACCTGTTATACTGCAAAAATTTTTATATAATGCTGTCACACACCTCACCACAGAGATCACCACACTATCACTCAAGTACTCCAACATTGTTATTATCACATGGAAAATATTGCAGAAAAAAAAAAATGCCTTTTTTATTAGCCAGTGTGCAAAACTCTCCTCAACTAAGTCAAGGGAGTGGCCTTAAGCTGAAGGAGAGTAAGTTTAAGCTAGATATTGTGTAAAATTTATTTACTGTGAAGGTGATGAGGCATTGGAACAGGTTGCCCAGAAAGGTTGTGAACTCCACATCCTTGGAAGTTTTCAAGATGAGAATGCATGGAGCTCTGAGCAACCTGGCCTAGTGAAAGGTTCCCTACCCATGGCAGGAGCTTGGAACTAGATGATGTTTAAAGACCCTTCCAACCCAAACCATTCTATGATTCTATGTGCAATATCAAGCATGCTGTGACAGGAAACATCCTTCAGACAGATTTACACAATTCCACACACATTCATAGTGAAATCAATACATGTGATGTAGGGATCCATGCAGACCTTACCGTTCCCCTTTCAGGTACATATTTTAGAGGCTTGGTGTCTATGCAATCAGCACATCAGCATAAATTTGTCTATACTGCCAATGCACATTTTCCTGGCTTTCTGTATATAGAGAAAATACACATCTAGTTTAGGTCTAAAGTCTTCAGATTATTATTTTCAGACTAAATGTTGTTGTCTGGGTTATGTGAAAAATGGGGAAGACAATCCATGCTATTTCTATATTATAACTGAATACAGATGAGTCAGATGATTACTGTTTTCTAATAACTACGTGCCTTTTGTCTTTCCAGATTTATATAGTACCATGTTGATTTTAGGATCATAGTGATTTGCCAAGGACCATTTTTATTACCAGAATTTAAAGACCAGGCCCAGCAACTGGATCTCAAGAACAATCTTGGGCACACAGACAAATTTAGTGAATAATAGATTAATAGATATAGGAATCTAAGGTAAAGAAGATTGCATTCAATCATTCCAGTAAAAAAAAAATATTGTCATGCTTATTTGGAAACAAACATCTAATAAAATCTACTAAAATCCTCAAAGAAATTAAAGGTTATACTTTTCAGTTTGTACTTCCCCCTGTTATGAATACCCCATGATACTGCAAAAAAGCACCAATACAAAATTCCCATTTTTCAGCTGAGGTAAATTTTGAGTGCTATCTTGCAGGACAGGAAAAATTTGGAGTGTTACTGCAGTTGCAGAAGCCTTTAGTAGCCTGCATGGGTGAAATCAATTGGTTTAACTTGGACGTGTCTAGCTAATAAGTGTTCAGAGTAGTTTTCTTTCTGCTAGTGTAGTGTGCAGGTGTGTCACATCCTGTTCTGATTGACTAGCTGAGCACAAATGCCTCCCATAAAATTCATCCCTGGCTGTAGCGACTGTAAATCCAATTACCCCAAAATGGCTGTTTACTTCTGAAGTTCAAGCAAACAATGCCAGGGGAGTGCTTCATGAAGTCTTTTCCCCCACATCAGGAGTCTTTCATGATATACAAAGAACAGGTGTGCATGTGAGCTGAGTTGTCTCTATTGTTTTATAACAAGGCCTCTCATTTTTTTGTACCTCAGCCCTGTGTCCATTAAATGTAATTCAGTGGGATCATCAGAGCTTGAAAGGGCAGATCAAACAGCACTGAGGATCCCAGCTGTGCAGGCCCCAGTTCAGAGTGAACATTAACCTAGGCATTCAGCACTAATTTATTCTACTTGATACACGAACATGGTCTATTTCTGTGTTGTATGTTGGCTCCATTATTTTTTTTTATTTCTGAAAAGAAAGTCATACAGATAGGTTGAGAAAGATTGAGAAATATTTATGTGTGACAAACTAAGGCAATTTTTATATGAGTATATGTATACAAAAATGTATGTGGCAAGGAGAAATATACATCTATCTCCCAGCTAATTTTGGATATGCACAGGACTGGACTAGTATGTCAGAAGCCCCTTCAGAGAAGCAGGCTTTTCTGTTATTATTATTGTTGTTGTTGTTGCTGTTATTATCGGTAAAAACAATGATTCTACAAGCTTGTATTCATGTCTCTGTGGTACCATGGCTGAAACCTGATGGCTGAGGCTGAGGATTGTGGTGAAAGCACATTTTTAGGCAGAAGTGATTGTGCTTTAAAGGTAAACAGGGAAACAGTGTTGAGTTGGGTTTTTTCTTTCCTTTTTAGTCCACTGTTAGCTAAAGTTCCAAGCAGGGCTTTTACTAGCACCTGAAGACCAGAGATGTGCACAGAGTAATTTTTCAGTTAGGCTGCACCTCATGATATAACTGCATGAATATCTCTCCATTTTACAGTGTATTTTTTTAACTATGAGAGATGTACAGTGGTACATACCTCAAAAGATAGTCAAGAACCAAAACCTGCAATTACCCCTCAGGTAAAGGAAGGCAAATGTATGGGGATTCATGTCCATGACGATCATTGCACAAATTGTTAAATTATGGACTTTCTCTCTTCCTATTCTTTGGTCTCTACCAGATTGTGCTACATGAAACATTTTGCTTGTTTTGATTTTTCCTAACTACTGAATTTTATTTTGGATCAGTGAGGTGAAAAACCTCTGAAAGGCTCATGAGGCTCCCTAAGCCCAAGAGTCCAGCATTTGCACCTGTTAGGATCATGGTTTCCTTCACCAGATTGCTAACTTGGAAATTTAGCAGACACATTTCTGCATTTATTTCCTTCCCTGCCTTAACATGAAAAGAAGCAAAGGAAAGGAAAACGGTTTTTCTAACATGAAAAGAAGCAGTATTGTGTGGGTAACATGTAATCAAAGGTTTCACTTGTCAGATTAAGCGGATTGTGATTTTTTTCAGAAGTGAAAGAAAGCTGCAGTAAACTCTGTCTGCATTGCACAATCCCTCAGGTACACAGAGACAGTAGTTAGCTTGTCTTAGAGAATGTTAGAAGGATTCAAAGACTACATAAAATAGAGTGGGAAAAAAAGAAGTTACTCTGATTAAGGAAAGCAGTGGTTGCCTGTGTGTTTGTTTAAATCTTTACAGTCACATTAAAAGCCTAATTACTTTTTAGTTAAGGATTCAGGTTCTACTGAGGACAAGAACTATGAAGAGACAAAACTAATTAATGCAAAATATTCAAAGTCATGGAGCACAAAAACCCCTTCAATATGCATTTCCCTCAGACACATTCACATTAGTGAAAGGTACATCCAATAATATCACACAGATTTCTTCCATTGAAGTGTTGAAGCGCTGCTTTTCTCCATTCTTCTTTAACTTCAGAAATAGATCTAGTATTTAATTTTTATCTAGTACATATACTTACAAAAGAGAAAATGAACAGATCCTGGGATCTGGACATTTACAGACAGCATGTATCACAGCTACAGAAAGATGCAAACATTTTTTGGTCTGAAGGTCATCAGTTTCAGAACCTCCTATGCTCATTAGCAGTATAAGTTCTACAGCTAAACCCTGCATTGAAAAGCAACAAAATAAGAGCCTAAGCTTCACCAAAAAAGGGATAATCAGGCTCCTAGGTCACTTCCAGAAATCAGGTGTAACTTTATTTGTATTTTTCAGAAATGTGTGCCTGCAGTCATGAACATGATTGGAAAGTAATACTGGGTATTACTGGAAAGTAATATGAGCCTTCAGAAACCTACTTACTTTTTAGAATATGGAGCTATGGCCTCAAAGCATCTTAACCTCACCTACAGACTGGCTACATCTGAGCCTTGCTTAACTTGGTGCTGCTGTGTGAACAAGCCATTTGCTTTCCATTCTACCAGAAATGCTCAAAAGCTGCTCCAGTTACTATTTGGCCATAACACACTGTAAACCAAAATCACAACCAACAGTCAACGTGAATGAGTGTGAATGAAACACTACATTGCCTCCCCCATTGCCTTCTCCCTTTGGACAACCACCCCTTTGATGTTTTCTCAACAACACTGAGGAAGAGAATTGTAGGTGCCCCACAGCAGCTCATCATCTCAGAATTACATTTGTGCTGAGCCAGATCCTCCAGCTTTCGTGAGAGTTTATGCTGACAGTGCAGAGAAAAGCAGCTGCACAATAATGGAGACTCCTGCCCTACATTTCTATTTCTATCTAGCCCACAGGAACCATAAGAGGATGACCACATCAATCATAAACAATCCAAATGTATTTTGATGCATATTATGAAGTTGGATGAATATTGCATTAAAAAAGGTTGTGCCTATTTGTTAAAATAGAAACCATGGATGCAATTACTTTCTACTTCCTGAATATTCAGTAATGTTGTGCTGTTAATGTGTTCAAAGGATGCACATGTGCGTTGAAACATTTACAAGCACATTTGTGCTAATATTGATGGAGGTAAAAATCTCACTGCCCTCTTGACATCTCTTCATCAAAATTCATTCCCCCAAATCAGGGGGCAGAGACAATGGTATGTGTTTCTTAATCTGTCTAATACAACATATAAAGTCTGAGCTAAAATGATCATGAAAGCTAAAGAGATTACATAGACTGTTAAATGAAGGAAAGCAATAATGGAATTACCAAATATCCAATAAAATATAAAGGATGTTCATAGGTGAAGCATGAAAAAATATTCCCTACACTTTCCCTGACACTTTACCATTCCCAATTCATCATAGGCATATCACAAAGACCTAGGAAACTTATCTTCACTTCTTATATTTACAATGGGTATCTAAAGCAGCAACATACAGTCAGGCACAGTCTCAGTTTCAAGCCATGTTTTTGTCCAAAAAGAGCAAGTGAGGTGAGCAATAGGATGAAGCCAATGTACATGCATTCTGTGGATGCTCACACATGTTTCAGAGGTATGTCCCCAGCACTGTGGAGATGACTGCTACAGGATGGCTGTCCCCAGCTTTGCTTAGCATGGAAAATGGCAGCAGGCTGGGTTACAGGCCAAGAAGCAGAGAAGTGCTCACACCTGCCAGAGTATGCTATGGAAAATTGACAATTGGGCGAGGAGAGAGTGCCCCTCCAACCTCTTTTCCCCTGGTAAATAGATAGGTAAGGCCTAGGTAAGCCACAGAGAAGTGAAGTTATTTGTCCTAGTAGTCCTGCTACAAAGTTAAGAAATCCCAGGCTTCCCAGCTCCCAACACACTGTGCTTCCTATTAAGGCATATTTTTCCCAAGTGCTCTTCTAAATTAATGCCACACTGAAAACCTAGCTCACAGCATGTCATCTATTAACAGGCCACACATCCATCATATCCATCATTCCACCCAAAAAAAAATCTTTTTTTTAAAACTATATTCCTCTCTGCCTTTGAATCTATAAGAACTGTGAAAGGAAGCTCAGATTGAAGGCTACAGATCTCAGAAATAGGCTTGCATCAAGTGTGAGCCATGCATTCATCATTGCTGGCCTCTGTTCCATAACTGATTTATGCAGAGATGTACACAAGCTAAACTCACTCCTGAAAAAGCTGTTCCATTGTCACTGGAATCAGCAGGAAGCCTTGAAGGATTGGGCATGGGCAAGTCTTCTGGGAAAGGTGTTTTTTGCTAAAGAGAGAAAATTAACCCGACAAACTGGCATCCAAGTACAACATGAACTATGTAGCATTTTATTTCCTAAGTTGCACGTTTCATGCTGCCTACCAGCTTTTAAAGGTCAAACATGTAAACTTAAGAAGGTGTATGAGTGTATACTAGTTGCAAAGCTCTTTTTTTGTTAGCTCTATGAAGCAATAACCCATGAAATATAGTTGATATCTCATGGGCACATTTCTCCATGCCTGCAAACATTTAAAATTGCACTTGTGGTACATAAAAGATTTATAATGATCTCACCCACAAATATAAATTTTATCCCACATAGGACAAAAAGACCTAGAAGCAGAAGCAGTGAACAGCTGAACATGAGCACAGCGTCATAAATTCATAACACTTACAGCTTTTTAACAACCAGTCATAAATGTGACTGATTTCAATTTAATTTATGAGACTTTGAGATAGAACCAGGAATACCTCCTCAAAACTCAGTTTTAAAACAGAGTGAGTGCAATTATGGCCTTACTAGAATATTAGTTGAGGCAAACAGGATTGGGGTGCCCATCTGGAGGGTTCCTGAGCCACACTGCATGTACAGGGTCAGACAACTGGAGCTGAGTGGGCTCCACCAAACTGCAGTGGAGATCCTGCTACCACTCCAAGTCAGCAGCACGTCTCTTCCTAGCATGAACTACCACAAGGGACACATAAACACAACTTACTACCACCAAAACTTGGGTTCCTCCTGTGGGTACAGTTGGGCAATAGATGGCCAAGTCATCCATCATGGTGATGTTGGGACTATTTCTCGTGCAGGTGGCAATCAGATTCACCTCATCTCCACTGCTCCATCACATCTCCCAGATATTCACGCAAATCACACATATTTGGGCAGTTTTGTTTGGACTGGAATTTTTTCTGGCTGTTATTTGGAAGGAAAGGCTATTTGGGAAGGGACTGGAAGATAGGAAACGGCACCAACCAAGACAAACAGGGGATGAAAGAAGAAGTGAAGCATTCTTGTTCAGGCTTGCTTCCTCAGGCATCTCTAGAACAGCTCATGTAAATCAGATGCCAAAAGTTAAAAATGAGATGTTACCTTTCTCCCACAACTATATTGTTTCAATGCAGAATCTATGGTAAAAATAAAAAAAAAAACCCTGAATTTCATCTACATGAATCTCATAAAATCTCCAAGACAAGCCCTGATATCTAGCAAGTCAAAAGAACTGTTTACTTTCTTGGACATCGAGATCGAATTTTATTTTGGGTCTGGCAAGAGGAAAATTTTTTAAATACCCTGGGGAGTCAAAGTTTGCCTCAGAGCTCTCTCTTTCTGCACCTGTCAGAAATTTAATTTATTTTTTTTTTCTCTACTGTACATATTGGCAGCTTGGAAACCCAACAAACAAACAACTTGTATATTTTTCCTGTAACTTCATCAGGATAAAAACAGAAGGGAGAAAACATGTTTTACTACCTAACCCTTTCGCTTCCAGCTTTATCTTATGCTGCACTTGTTCTTACACATGGAAGATAACAAACAGTCCCTTGTGTTGCCTGTGTGTATGAAATTGAAGGCAAAATATTGTGCCACAGTGTGAAGTTGTAATATTGTGCCTATTAAAACATCAAAACTAACTCAATATAGAAAAAGACATGATGAGGTCAAGCTGCAGATGTGTCCCTAAAGGTACGAACTAAAGAGGACATTTCAGTACCAATTATTTTTAAATGTGTTTTGATAACTTAAGCATAGTTCTTCAGGTTTTGAAGGATAATATATTTGCTAATAGGTGATAGTTACATCGTCTGAAAAGGTAAAAAGTTTTTATTTTATTGATTTTTTTAAATGTAAAGAGTTTAGATTTTCTTACCAAGAAACTAATTGATCAGTAATGGAAACAAAACTTTTAAGGACTGACAGGTTAGTGATATTTATTAGTTATGGGTAGGTACCTCAGACAAACTAAATGTGGATCATTAAAGAGACACACAGCAGTCAATTCGAAATGTAATAGTGATCTGAGTTTCTTGTATACAATTGTACAGAAATAACTCTCATCAGTCCTGGATCAAAAATTAATGCTGAATTCTCACTATCCTTTTAGTAATTCTTAAAGCAGTTTGCAAAACAACAGACATAATACTTACATGTTCTGTAATAAAGAATAAGAAAGTGGCAATGTATACCACCAAAAATTTAGTGGTGTCAGCACTGGGGTCTGAGGAGATGATCTGTGCTCTAGGAAAGGTATAGGAAAAGAAAAGGGCAATGCCAGTTTGCAGGACAGCCCTGAAGAGCTTGCAGAGCTCTTTGCCTTAAAATAAATTGGTTAATATGAAGAGCTCTTCAGTCTCTGTACCACACTGAAATCATGGCAGCACCCAAAGAATCCAGATCCATCCTGAACTGGGGTGCAAAGTTGCGACAGCCGAAAATTCCAGCCACGGCCTAAAAAAACACTGATCTAATAAAAGATACATACCTGTCTTTAAATACCCATTTCAGTTTCTATTCCTGAGACCATCACGGTCACTAAACTACTGTTTCAGGTTCAGGGAACAAGAACACCTTTGTCTCTGAAAAAGGCAAGAGAATCAGGATGCATTCAAGAGTTTCACTAAGAAGCAAAGATTTAAAAGTGATACTTCATTTATCTGACCATTAATTAATTTGGAAGCTCTTTGAATTTTCTGCAAGTATTCTATGATTGCTTTTTTTCCTCCAGTTTAAGATGAAGAGGCTAAACCAAGAAGAAATAGCGTTGCTTATGTAGTTAGCACATATCAGTGATGTATGTCTTGCTCTGAGGGTGGCTTCTGTTCCGATGGTAGAGGTGCAATTCTTTCATTTTCAGCTTCATCACAAAAAAATCAGAAAAATTAACTTTAAGAAAGAAGAACTGGAAGACTTTTCTTCTTCTGTGTTTAGTGTTCCACTCGTGACAGCTTGGATGTTAAATTTACCATTGTCTCTTTTAAAATAGAATGACCCCTAGCAGAGAGAAAGGATAGGTATTTATATCCTAATAGATGCAGGGACACAACTCACATTTGAACTGGTGCTTCAGCTATTAACTGAAAAATAATATTAATTCCTTGTAGGCTGAGGAGAGTGAAGGATAATATTTTCTTCTTGAATCAAGGGATTGGAGAAATGATTGGAGAAAACTGAACAAGAGGTTTCTACAGGTTTAGTTCTTCATGTCAAAATATAGCTAGTCATACTTTTAGGGCATTTTTAGGGTATTTTCAATAAATTCTTTCAAATATGACAGTTCCAAAACTAGAGTTCTGATGTAGGCTCATTTCCATTTGTATCAAGGACGGAAATGTGACCAGATTCAGGTAGCCTGTAGCAGAATTTCAAATACCAGAGCATCAAGAGCATCTACCTTTTAAGGGTTCAGTGAGGCACCATTGCTTACTGCTGTCACACCCTGAGTCTCCATTCACTCGTGGGGAAACAGCAGCCACAGCCACCAAACTGGACACCACTGTAGATAGTCTGAAGAGCATCTCATGCTTGCAGTGAAGATTTATTCAAGAAGTTTTGTGTGTGCCAGTGTAAAAATAACAGATTCCAGAAAGGCTTCAAAACTGTAAATATTAGGGTTATCAGAGCTAAACCATTAGCAACTGAGTCACACCAAAAGAGCAGTTACTCATGTGCACAGTACAATTTCAGTAGCAGGTCCTAAACCTGACGTACTATAGTAACTAAAACATTCTCTCTGCTCTTTCAGGATATTATACAATTGCCATCAATGCTTACCCACCACGATTAAAACAAGTATTCATCTTGACAGTCCAATTACAGGTAGTAGAACAGCTGTGGAGTTGTAAAAGAGAAATAGCCAAACAGTTTTTCAGTGCTGAAGTAAGAGTTACTGTTTTCTCTTTTTTTTTTTTTTGGATGCATAACTTTACTGACCCTGTGATGCAAAGCTTAAGCTGAACTAGTTCCCACTTTGCCATCAAAAGGATAACGTATGATTTTAAATGATTGTTTGACAGCCTAGACACAAAATTTCCCAGGTAAGAACCAGGGAAAAATTTTAACATTCATTTAACTGCTCCATAGCTCTGCACATTTCAGCTGAAAATTCATACAAGCCTTTTGTTATCCAATGCAGAATGTACTTTTAGTTTCCTCATAGTCCCCAAATTCTGCCAGATATTGTCCATTTACCAGAGAAGGTAAAATATACTGGGGAGACTTAAAAAAATTAGAATAAATTAATTAGTTAATTAGAAAATTAATTAATTTTCATTGTTTTCTCTGCTATCTCAGTACCTATTTTACGTGCATATTTATTGTGGGATCCTTTTATCTAAAGATTCAAAGTTGTAAGCCCAAACACTAAGCATATCACTTCTATTGGTGATCATTAACCCATATTTTGAATTCACTTGATCTTCTTGGGCTTTTTCCAGCCTTTTTTCATTTTATTTGGAGACAAAATGGATGGTCACACAATGGTATGCCAAACTATCTTTTTTCCATGACACATGAGGCGCCAGGTAACTAAGAACTGAATACTACAGGATCCAGACATTTTTGATCTAAAAAATTACTCGGTCATACAAGGAAGCATGGACCAGCACCTCAGCCAACAACTGGGAAGCAGTAAGAGACACTGAAGGTAGTGGTGATGAAATTCATGAGTTGGTTCTCATCCTGGCTCTGCTGCTGGCTTACCTTACAATAAAACTGGAAAAAGAAGTTGAAATGTTGCACCCTCTGCAAAGAACAAGAAGGTCTTTGGGCAAGAATAAGCAAAAATAGCCAGATATAACCATTATTCTGGCACAATAACCACACAGACACTGGAACAGCTTGAGTCACATGGTAAGCATGTATCACTTGGAGAGCTATCAGATCACAAAGCAGCTACACCTTGAAGAAATAGCTTTAGTCATCACATTTCTTCTGGACATCATGGAGGTTTCTAAAAGGCAGCCAGTACTGGGGAGGTCACCAACCCTCTCATTGTTTGATGAAGAGCAAAAGTTGCTTTTCATGGCTCTGAATTGACACCAGAGTGTATATACATAATGTTGCTCTTGGCCATGCTGATGTACAGAAACTTCCTTCCTTCCTTCCTTCCTTCCTTCCTTCCTTCCTTCCTTCCTTCCTTCCTTCCTTCCTAACCTGCCACATTACGAAGATGTTTCCAAACTGCATGGAGAACACTGTCAGGGTAGAAATAAACCACTTATGAAAAGGTAAGCATTTCTATTTTTCTCATTTAACCATGTAATTACAAACAGGAGAAAAGGAGTATTAGACATACGTGAGATTTTGCTGTTTCACAAATGCTTTTCTTCACCTTCCCACATGCACAGTAGGCATCCAACTATATTTTAGTCATCTACCCTTCGGCTCGTGAGGAACAATAAACCAGTCTTACTGTTGTGAAAATGAATAGTAGACCCACTAACATTAGACAGACCCTGGCTAATGTAGGCCAGAAACAATAAAAGTCCACGCAATTTACTGCTGGTTTAATGAAACATATTCACACTGAAGAAACGCTACTTCTTTTCTTTTACCGGCTCCACTCGCTTTATTACACAATCTTCTGTGCCTGTGTCATTAAATCCACCAACTTTCTGGACCGTAGCCTCTACAGACATCTTCCCTTGGTTAATGAATATCTTCCAGACAACATTCATTTTATTGACATCCATAAAAGTCCAGGGTTATTTGCCTTGCAAAAGTTAGATTTTATTGGCTGTGTATGCTTCAGTTAGTTAATTAGGAAGTAACCAGCAACAGCCTTGGCTTATCTTGATTTTGAGAAATTTGTCTGGGTCAATTTCCAGTGCTTTAACACGTCAGTTTAGCATGATATTTTTCCTGCACGTTTTCCCACAGCCTAAAACAATGGCTAAAAATCATTTACTATTACTTATTTCTGTTCTAGTCATGCCTGAAGGTTCATACTTGACTGTGCATCTCCTATGTCTTCCAATACCATTACAAAAAAGTCCTTGCTTTCCAGAAGCTCACAATACAAAAAAGTGACAGTAAAAATTATATTATTAATGAAATATTGACTGATAAAGTGACCTACTCATAAATAAAATGTAGAGTGTGTAGGAAAGCCACAGAAATCAGAAAAAGTTTGAGGGTTTTTCTTCTGGTTTCTATGTAAATAGACATCAAATGTTGAATGGATTTTAAATCCGGTAAAAAAGTGCATAATGCTGTATCTAAAAAACAGCAAGCATGTTTTAGGCATTAAATATAATTTGTTTGGTGGGATTTTTTCCTCCCATATTGGGTTTATTCACACCTCTGAGTATTCACATATTGATGATCAAACAAGCCTAGTAACAAAGCTCAGCCTTATTGAGTCTTCATGGTATTCATTCAGTGATCAAGAGACTGAACTAAACAGTCATTTTTGGTGGTCACTCTTGATCACAATGTGATGTCATTGCCTCCAGAAAGCTCACTCCTCTCCTTCAGGTGCAGTGCAGGTGATTAGCAGGACTGGGATTTTTGCATCAGCCAGGGGTCAGGGCCAGTGTCTGAAGACAGAAAACCAGTTAGTGGCAGGGACGTTTGCTAGCAAACCTAAAGTGAGACACACCAAATACCCATGCAGGATGAGGGTTGATCTATTCATCAAGTGTTTCCAAAGAGCACAGGTAAACAGGAAAATATTTGCAATTCAAAAAACAATATTTCATTGTTTTCTGACAGTGCAGAAGAAAATACTCTTGGACATATCTGACTGCACATTTTTTAGCAGCTTTTCCATTTGTAACTCCCACCCATACGTGAAATGAAGGGCCATTTTCTATCCCTATAAAGTATATAACGGAATATTTGTCTGTTAGGCAGGTGACCCTTTTGCAGATACTTCTTGAACAAGGGTATTTTATACTGCATGAAATCCTTCATACTTTCACAGAATGATCTTTTTACAATACAGATTTTGGACAAGGCTCATGGAGTAAAACCAGAGGACGTGGGACACATCAAAGCCTTCCTCTAAAACACTTGGTCCATGGTATTCTGTGCTGTCCCTACAGCACCATCTTCCCCAACCCATTTTAACCTGATGATCTTTGCAATGTAGAAAGAATCCCAAGGTTTCCATTATATCAATCTTTTTCTTATTATTACCTCTTTATAAGAAAAAAGTACATTTGCTGACCACAATCAAAGATCTCCATGCCTCTCCTCCTTGACTTGCTTTTGGAAAGAAGGAACAAAATCAAGCAATGGATTTTCTTGCCTATTTTATATTACTCTAATTTAGAATATTTTGTTGAAATACTGCACTGAACAGAAAGCCTCTCCCTGTCCCCTGAGGGCATTTATGATGCATTGATATACATGCTAAAGAAAGATTTGTGTTCAACATGGACCACAGCTTCAAAAATAGCAGCATCTCTGCAGTACAAAAGGTGCATTGCTCAGAGGGAATGCTCTGCAGTCAATCTGATGACTTCTGTGACCTTTATCAATGAGATGAGGAAGATCATAAGACCTATGCATTGCCCTCTTGGTCCCCAGCCTCAGAGCTGTCAGTGTCTTGGTGAAAGCTGTAGCTGCGCATACTTCCCTTGTAGCAGTTGCTATCTGACACAAAAGATGACTTTGAAGACAGAGCCAGGCCAGCCACAGTGCCAAATCAGCACAGGGCTGAATAAAATTTCAGACTGATAGCTGTGTTCTGATAATTACAACTATTAAAGTATTTCCTGAATTTATCATTAGAAAAAGTAAGTCTAAAAATAATGATTCCTGCATGCAGTGGTCCAGAATTTTAAAAGGTGATATAAAAATCACAGCGCATTGAGAGTGAAAGCTGTTTAACGTCTAGGAAGAACAGCTAAGACATCTGGGTTATTTTCTAAGCTCTGCCACAGATTATTTGCATCTCCTGAGACTGGCTACTTCAACTGTAGAAAACTGCTCAACAGCTGCAGCCTGCAGTGTTCTTTGGAGCCCTGGACCATCACTCACGAAGAATGGGGATCCAGCTGGGACACACTGGGGCTCTCTTATGGCCTTCAGGGGAAGAGGAGATTTCATCCCCCACAGCTTGGAGTAAAAGCAAAGAAATCATCCAGAACCTGGGCAAAGTGTGCCTAAGCTTCTCCAGTACTGACCTCATCTTAGAATATGAGGATAGAGGAGAGGAAAGATGGGAAAGGCAATATGAGAGAAAAAGATTGAAAGAAGGAAAGGTGGGAAAATCTCCAGCTCCAGTGGGTCCTAAAGCACTTAAAGTCTCTACATTAAAATGACTGTAAAAATGCAAAGAATTATTGTCTCCATATACTCAAGGTGGTACTGTGTCTTTGGTTGTGCTAAGGGAAGAATGTGTTGGTTGAAACACATCAGGAACCAATGCTAAAGAGCAGCTTGCCTAATTTGGGAAGCTGAAAAATATAATAAGCAACACTACATCATCAGAAAATTCCCTTCCTTCACTTGTTTGGTTGAACTGTGCCCCCAAAACCCGTACAGAGGTCTGAGTAGTGTCTTAGATTCTGACATTTCCAAACTTTTAACTGACAGAGAGCAGAAGTGCAACTGGAAAAAGGAGCATCAACAGACGAGAGAGGAATATGGGCAATTAGGCCTTCACCCTGACACACTTCCCCAGGGAAGCAGGCTTAGTGAAGTCAGAAATGTTGCTTGAGCAAGGTCTAAGACCCCAGTGCAGAAAGCATTTGAACAGGTGCTTTTGATTTCAGCAAGACTTGACCAGATACTTAAGCACAATTTGATGAACTGATGCTTGATGAGTGATCGCAGAATCAGACCTTTACATTATTCAGTTCAAAGCTGCATTTAAAGACCCTTCACTTCAATGTTTACAATGTTCTCTTCTAGAAACATCACTATTCAATATAAACCCTGCTTTTTTTTCTTTACAGTGGCATTAACTCCTGAAATTAAATTAATTAGTTGCTAATTTTCACTCTGTAAAAATGTGTTGACATAAGGAGTATAATAAACAGTGGTTGGGTCAGATAAATAGTGAAGCATTTACCTGACCCCAAGCCATTATTAAAATTAGCTTCCTCTGACACATTGCAGTGTGTTCTTCCATCTACCACTCACCAAACATCCAAAAGGACATCCACACAACAGCACCAGTTCACAGCTCCTGGCGTACTGAGAAGTGCTTTCTGTCCCATAAACAGCATAGCAGAATGCGGTGTTAAGTCCTTCCAAGGCTTTAAGCACTGTAGGCATGGCTGTTCTTTCAAGTTTTACTGCTTTTCTATTTTTTTAAAGCATCATTTTACAGGAGAGTTGGACATTCCATTTTCTGTCAGAACAAATAAAAAACTTCAACACCTCAGGAGCAGCAACAGCAGCAAATATCCAGCACTCATAAAGACCTGCACCCACAGTGGAATCCTACAAGCCAACTGTGTATCGTGCTTATTGCCCTTTGTCATGAATTTCCTCTTATTTAAATATCTGGCAGTATTATGGATGAAAAAAAAAGATTCAATTTAAAGAAGATTATCAGCTGTTCTGAGTTTTTGAGACAAGTGCCAGATCTTTCCAGTTTTCACTATAAAATACAAACAGATTATTTTTATAATCTGAAGAATTCTGGAATTTTTTTCTCTCTTTTTAAACAAAGGAATATGTGATGTCATGGACAAACAAATATTGTGTTAGTTTGTTTCTAATAACAGACACATTTTTTAAAGTAAGGATAACAGGAAAAAACAAGATAAAAGGAAAAAAAGATGAAGTTAGTGTTGAATGAATTAATAGCAGGCAGGTGGCTGGGTGGGTGTCATGGCAGATAAACACTGAGATGAAGCCAAGGTAATTATAATTATAATCTGGCTAGTAATGCTGTCAGCTGAGGGTGTATAAAAACCTCGGTAAGTTAATACAGAGATGATCAGATCAACCTCCTTCCTGCCTGATCCCACAAAACACAGTCTCATACATTCAAACTGACATTTTATGCATTTTTATTTTCTGAGTATTTCATGTATATTTTAAGAGAGTATGTTTTAAGAGCGCTATTCTGTTGTAACCAGTTTTACCAACTTTCCACTCTCCTCATGAAATCCTGGAAAACATGAGTATGTAATCAGCTGAGTCTCTCCTGACCTCCATGTTTTGCTGGACAGAATTCACCACTTTCTATCATTCTCTTTCGCAGGCTTTCTCTCCCCACTGTGCTATTCATGGGGGTATAAAATGTTCAGGCAAACAGAAGTCAATGGCAGATGTGTCGGCAGCACTTCTTTCTGCAATTTTACTAAATGGATGTAGTCCATAAAAGCAGCCTTAATTAATGGAAACATTTTAAAGGCACTTATAATAAGCCGGGAAAACAGCAGTTGCCAATAGCAAACTTTATTAAAGAATATTTTAAAATTATGTTCCTGAAGGTGACAAAAGATTTGTGGTGGGTTGACCTTGGCTGGGCACCAGGTGCCCACCAAAGCTGCTTTATCACTGCCCTCCTCAGCTGGACAAAGGAGAGAAAGTGTAATGAAAGACTCATGGGTCAAGATGGGGGCAGAGAGAGATCACTCACCAGTGACCAACGTCAGCAAAACAGACTCCACTTGGGGAAATTAGTTTAATTTATTACAAATCAAACCATGGAAAAATAAACCCATATCTTATAACACCTTTCCCTCAACCCTCCCTTTTTCCCAGGATTAGCTTCTCTTCTGATTTCTCTGCCTCCTCCATCCCAACAGCATAGGGGGAGGGGGAATGGGGCTGTGGTCAGTTCATCCCATGGTGTCCTTTCTGCCCCTTCCTCCTCAGCCGGCAGACTCCTCACGCTCCTCAACTGCTCCAGCATGAGGTCCACCCCAGAGGAGACAGTCCCCACAAACATCTTCAATGTGAGTCTTTCACAGGGGCTACAGTTCTTTGTGAACTGCTCCAGCATGAGTCCCTTTTATGGGGCGCACTCCTGCAGGAACAGGCTGCTCCAGACTGTACCCCACAGGGTCCCAAGTCCTGCCAGGAAACCTGCTCCAATATGGATTCCTCTCTCTACAGGGACACAGGAGGAGGTCTTGGCAGGAGTCTCCAGTGCAGGCATCCCATGGGGTCACACCTTCCTTCAGGTGTCTCCTTCTCCATGGGCTGCAGGTGGGTCTGTGCTCCATCCTGAACTTCCATGGGCTGCAAGGGCACAGCCTGTCTCACTCAGCTCTGGCACCTAGAGCAGCCCATCCCCTTCCTTCTGCACTGACCCTGGGGTGTGTTGGGTTGCTCCTCTCACTCCTTCCTCCAGCAGCTGTTGCACCCCAGTTTTGTGGGGGTTTCTCCCACTTCTTGACTATGTCATCCGCAAGGCTCCACCACCATCACTGATGGGCTCCACCTTGGCCAGCAGTGGGTCTGTCTTGGAGACAGCTGTCATTGGCTCTGCCAGACATGGGGAAGTTTCTGGCAGCTTCTCACAGAAGCCACTTCTGTAGCCTCCCCCTCTACCAAAACCTTGGCATGCCAACCCAATACAAGATTTTATGTGAGCAGTATTTTAAAAAGGTATTTCTTTATTCAAATACCTTAAAAATCTTATGGGACTCACGGTTGGGATGTGGCATGTTTTCTGGAGGATGAAAGTGAGACAGGACAGCTTTCCTGCTCCTGTGTGATACACTGGAAATGCTTTTACTGCGTCTCAAGAGTCTTTTATTATTTAGAGACCTGAACCTGAAAGGTGCTGAGTGCTCTCAGCTCTCATTCACTTCAGTGTCACCTAGTCCTCAATTAGCTTCAAAGGGATTTGAGGGAACATCACATCCCATAGCAGATGTTTACCCCAAAGAGCATCTCCTCTAGCACACCCCAAATACAGAAACACCAAGGCCAATTCGGATCCAGCAGAGCTCTTAGATGTATGCTTAAGTCTCTCCTCAGCCTAACGCTCTTCAGCAGGATTTAGCTACATGTCTAAAAATTAATATGTGTTTAAATATCTTACCTTCTTGAAGGAAGATGGCAGACTTTTTTATTTTCTGTGAAAGATGTGACAATATGTCCTTTTAAATAATGTCATCTTTTTTTAAAAAAATGCAAAAAAAACCATAGTAAAATATATTCTTAGCAGGTAAATAACCTGGACAAGCATCTTGTCATTTTCTAAAGCCATCACAATCCACTTTTGCAGACATATACTTTGCCTTGTTTTGTTGTGGCAGGGATTCTCATGGAGAAATTGAATAAGCCCCACGTTCTTGTTGCACCAAAGGAAATGTCTTTCCTTAGGAAAATGCCCCCTCACACACCATCTGACACCGGCTTTCCAATCAAATATAAAAAGCAAAAGCAAACTGTCCCCGCCATCTGTGACAAAGTCCCTTTAATTCTTCAAATACTTCTCTGTAAAATGTGGCTATTAGTAATAGCCGCACATTTTGCTGCATTTGTATATTAGAGCTGTTTTCTTTCATTCCTGATTGAGACAGAATCATTGTATTATTAACCCAGAGAAGTTCTCTGTGCTTTTTAATTCCAGAATAATGAAACTCATTGGAACTTGGCGGCATTGAGTCTTGCTGACTAATCATTGGCATTGGCTAATGGCAATTTTTAATCAAATCTTATTATTAAATCAGAATATAAAAGATTTAGAAAATGCAAGGTTGCAGCTAGAGGTCATTAGTCATGAGCACAAGAAGTAATCAATACAATTATGGCTGCTCAGATTGTGTTGGATGGGCCAGGTGGCGCAGTGTGATAATGCGTTACCCTTTCACCCCGCGCGTCCTGCTTGCATCGCTGATAGCGCCGCGTCTGCTGCCTCCCATCTAATCTCTGGTGGGTGCTTGAACGTGCACAAGCCTTTAAAAGGAATTCAACAAAGTGGGCTAAATTCAATTCTTGGTCACACTGGTGTAAATTTTTAGTGGAGTTATTCCAGATTTATTCTTGTCCCATTGCAAATCTTTTAGCTGTCTCTTTTAAAACTAAGATACTGTTTTGGAATATAGGGATGAAATGGAAATGCTCATTTTACAATGCCATCAACAGCCTAACCTACTGTTATTCACTGTAGTGCCAGTATGAAGTAATAAAAATAAAGTAATTGCAGATTTATACCAAAGCTAACGAGTGCAAAGCTGGTTGTTAAGCAGTTTCTTGCAGTTTCTTTCCGTTATGAGAATGTGATATTGAGGTTGCCTTATTTTCTTTGTCTTTGGAATGTATTTAAGAAAGGATCCTCAGGAATGAAAAAAGGGGCTAGGAAAGGCTAAAAATTTTGAAATTCTAGGTAGCAGGTGGAGCTAAAAGCAATCTGTGAAAAAGCTGCATGTCATCCTAATAAATTATTTTATCTCAAAATGATGAGATGGCACCAGAAAAGTTACACTACTTGTAAATCTGGCCCTACTGGCAAGTATTCAAGCAAAAATATTACCATCCATAACCATTTACTTTTCAAAAGACATGCTTTTCTCTATCTCCTTTTGACAAAATGATTCGTTCAATCTTAGGCAATTTTTTTAAGGTTTTCGCACATGCATCTGCCAGGACAAGGGGTGCTGGTCTCCCACTCCTCTCATCAGAGAACATCGAAAAATGCTTGGTTACCAGCAGAGATTGATGTCTGGGGCATTCACACATCAAGAGTATTGCCTTCTCTGAGAATTGCAAAATGTCCCTAAATATTTATTTTGGAGTCCATTTTCTCTAACACAAATATTATCAGTTTCAATTTCTGTCATTGTATTCATTTATATATCTATCTTCTAATGCAAACAAAAGGAAATTCCAACACTGTTAAAATCCTGTGTTCACATGAAGGTGAGATTTCCTTACAAAAGCCCAACAGGCCCAAATAAGTAGACTACTGATTTTTTCCTACTCTTTTGCGAACAGTGAAAGTATCTCCCTTTTCATACATAATGTTTCATCCTGTGAACCTTCCTTCATATATGTATGAATAAGAAATAAAACTTCACACAAGCTAACTAACTACCAACCATATAGACATAATTGCTTTTGGAAATATTGTACTTGAAGACATTTTCATGTCAGCTGTATGTGTTTGAGTATCATCATAACATGGTGTTTACACCAGATTAATACCATATGCTGTGTGGGAATTATGTCAGGTTATAAATGGAAATACAGTATAATATCTGAAATTCAGGAGTGCTTTAGAATCTGATTTCTGTTAAAGTGCTGCTATTCTAGAAGAACATAAGTTTGAATAACATTACTTTTGATTTACACCAGTATAGTGCAGATAGAACCCCATTCCAGCTGCCTTAAATTTTGTTAAACAAGTGCTAAAATTATCACCAATTAAAACTGTTTCTACACACTGCTAGTGGATTCATGACCTCATTAAGGCAGCCAGGAGTGCTGCCACAGAATCATGGTGAGACCTCAGATCTGATGAAAGTCATTTTTCTAGCTTTTCTTCTCCCAAAATGATGACACTCTCCCATGTCTCCTCTAGGCCTCTTGTGAGACCTGTCAACACATTTTAGCTCAAAGCTGAAAGCACTTCTTTAATCTGCATTTTACTCACTGCCTAAGTAATTTAACAGTTGTCGAGCAGGTCAGGAATAGGAATAAAAGCACAAAAACACAAAAGTGGGGAAAGATGAGGGGTGTTTGGAACACAGCAGAAGTGAGCCTAAACAGAAAGCAGTTAGAAAAGAAAGGCAAATTAACGAGCAGAGCAAGAGTCCCAAAGCCAGTAAAATCCAAGAGAGCTTTCCACTGATTTTAATCAGACCCCCTGGGAATGACAGAGGGAGAATAATAAAGGACATTGAGAGAGATGGCATCATTACAGTAAAAGGGCTTAGCAAAAGGAGAGAGGATGCTGACAGCAAGTGAAGCTTTACCAAGGGAGCATCTTCCCACACTGCTGAGGAAGAGGCAGCGGGCTCCTTCCCGGGCTAAGCCGACCAGCTTCAGGAGCCAAACTGCCACATTAAGTCAGCATTGTGTTCCAGTCTCCACTCTGCTCTCCGTGGGGCTCATTAGCTGCGACTCCAGCTCAGTGCTCGGGCTCCCACTCAGAGAGGCTTCCCAGCGAGCCGGGGCAGCACGGGGGCAGAGCAGGAGTAGAGCTGGGTCACCCCTGTGTCTCTGCAGACCTGACCCACCTTTGTTTCACATTCAGGCTCCTCAAAATTAGGCAAACCTGACCCCTTGGACAGCTTCTTAAATTCATATCAACTTCTTCTGAGCAGAAGTTTATACAGATAGACACACATTACTCAGCTCAGCAGATTGGAAAAAAGGAAATATATCAGAAAATGCCCTGAGTTTAAGTAACATTACATTATTAAATGTACAACATTATATGAGAAGCTTTCAGAAAATTACAGTATCTGAGATCACAAAAATAGAGTGTACTGGTTCTTCAGAAAACAAAATTCTGGTCTAAAGATGATTTTTAATTTAGAGTGGATATGCATGCTAGCATCACAGTGTCTCATTTAAGGACTGAAGTATGTTCTAGATATTCCATGGAATGTTTTCTGTGTGCTGCAGTAAGTTCTCCCATGCATTTTCCACTAAAACATGTTATTCCCTTAAACGTTATTTAACTCTCTTAGGGGTGACAGATTGCCATTTTGATTAAAAATTTAAGGGTTTGCTGTTGATTTGACCCTGATTCATACACTGAGTAGGACGTGATATCTTTTGTGCTAATCTAGTTCCAAGCAGATTTAAATATATATATATATTTTTATATATATATATATACACACACATATATGTATATAAAAAAACTATGTTGGAGGATTGACGGTAGAAGGAGAGCATTAACTCTGTCTTTACATGGGACCTATTAATATGAAAATTATTGTGATATGATTAACAGCTCCTCTTAACACCAGAGAGAGTGGGTCTTGAGAGATTATTCTGCAAGATGATAACATTTCCCTATCCAGTTTGTAACCCTAGGGAAAACTGAAAAAATATGGATTTTGACTTGAACAATAATGAAATGGTAAGTGATATAGCTTTGCTGTCTTATAATGACTGTATTAATTTGCAAGCTGCAGTGCTAAACCAGAATAGAGGTGCTTGAGGAGATACGCCTGTTATCTAGGCAACAGTTAATATGATGAAAATGCTATTTAGAAGCAGCTCTGTATTTTTATCATAAATATAACTTTAATTCCTTGAGAGTCTCCATAAAGTCCTGGTAGAATGTAATAAATGCAACATAATCTAAAAGAGAAGACTGTCATTTATAACCATTCCCAATATTAGTTATGGATCTTTGAAAGTTTAAAAGCACTTTCTGTATGAGAATCTGTCCTCTATATTCCATCCCATATTACTTCCCCAGTTTAGAAAAATGACTCAACTGTGATAAAGAGATTCAATTTTTACCTTTTGCTTGCTTTTTTGAGTTAGCATGGCAGACCTTATCTATTAATTTGCCAGGCGAATTTCTCTTCAATGATGCTCTTTTCCTCAAAAGTGAAAGTCTTTTAAATTTTAATTTTAGTGTGAGAAGGAAGTACTCCACAAGCAAATGACAAAATGGAACTATATACAGACTGGTGTTTTATCACCTTTCATCAGGCTGCAAATGCAAAGCTTCTGTGAATGCAATTCTCTTACAATTGTCAGAATTTTATATTACTGATATTTATATATGACTAGGCTGAATAAGCCTTTTTATTCACTGGTGAGACTGTCTGGTACAGATTTCATGTCATGTTTATTGAAGTTACACTTAATTTGACAAGACCATAAATGACAGCTATTTTTTCTATGACAATAGCCTAACTTCATCTTTTGGGAAAAAATATTTTTAAAGTTTCCTGGAAGTCAGCATAGTGGTCTGAGAGCTGTGGGACTGAACAGAGCAATACACACAGGATCATAATGACTAACATACAATTACACAATATGCAGTTCAGACCTCAGTCAGAGCCTCTCTTGCCTGGCTTCTGCAAGGAACTCACGTTTTGTCTTGTCTCTCTTTGTATCACAGTGCAAATATGCTGGCACACTCTACACACATCTTTGAGCAGAAAAGAGGCAGGATGAGAAGGAGCAGGGCTTCTACATGCTGCAGTACATCACCTCTTTGTATGGTGCTGCAAAGGGCTGCTCTCCTCCACAAGCCAGTGCTCCAAGGGTTTCGCCCCTGAGGATCCATTTTGCAGTAGCATCTAACATAAGCTAACAGTCTGATGTTCATAAAGGGGGAGTATTCAAGATAGCGTTGATAGATGTTTGCTCTTGCCTGCCTGCATAAAATAGACAATTTTTTTTTTCCTCAGTTTTTTTACAGAGTACTGAATAAATTTTGGGCCTAGACATTGTGGGAAGATCAGTTTAGCAGCTGCATATTCTTCATGAGACAGATGTCTGCAACAGGCTGAAGGGTGTGATGTTGCTACAAACTTTGTAGGCAAGTCCGATGTTTCCAAATACTTCGTAGTACAGTGGTGTTACCTGAGGATCCTCAAGGATGGGAAACACTTAAATCCTTCTGGATAAGGGACGAAAAGAAAGCCTGCTTTTCAAGGATGGATTGGCTGCTCTAATTCTGCTTAAAGTAAAGAGACAGAGAAAGTTTGAGTTTATTTGGTTCAGACCATGTCTTCTGATGTTTATCTGTGCAGTAAATTATCAGGGTTTTTTTTTGTGACATTGCCATCAAAATTTACTGTGATGTGTTGAAGCAGATTTCTATCTCTGAAGGAGAAAAACACTAAGGGAAAAAATATGGGAAAGGTATTAAAATGTGTATTCTGCTTAGGTTTTCTTCATCAAATATAAAGCACCTCAAATTTTTCATCAGCCAAACCAGCAGCTAATTTATTGTAAATGAGAATAGGAATATTAGGACACAAGAATCTCTCTGTTTACTGTCCACATAAGCAGCTGCTCTAATATGAAATTGTCTTTCTTTCTACATACTCTACATGTTGATGTGATAGCCACAGATTCCTGTATCACTAAACACAAAAGCCTTCACCACCTCCTCCTGAGATAGAACTGACAGAAATTTATTGGGAATCTGAAGGATATTCACCCCACACTGATATTTTCTTTTAAACACCCTCATTTTAAGGGAGCAGGAAGGAAATTCTTTTATTCATCTTTGGTGTGCACAAAGTCTCAGTTTCTGTGCAGATTCCAGGATGTTATGGCATTGTCTATGTCAATATTGCCTGAGTGCATTCTTAAACCCTGTAGCTCTGAGCAGGTAGGATTCTGTCTGTACCTAAATGATAAGACTGTGTCTGCTATAAATATAATAACATCATCCACACACACATACAGATGGCTACAAAAGAGTAATGAGACAACTTGTCTTGCCAAATATACAACCTAGTGAAAGAAATCAGAGCCTAGTTTTCAGCTCTTGAGACTTTTAATCTTTAAACATTTGAGCTCAAGTTCCTCTTGGCACAGAGAATATTCAGCTTTTTATTATATTATTTTGTTCTTCCTTCCCCCACTAAAATCCTAGTCCATGATCTAATTACAAATAAGAATCTTGGCACATGTTTCAATTTAAAGAAAAATTTTTTTCTGCTAAATTTATGTCTTTTCTTCAGTGAAGGGACAAGTTTAAATTACAATAGGGAACACAATTATCCCATAAAGGTTTGGAAAAGCCCTCATTTTCTTCTGAAGCTTAAAATACTTTTCGAAAACTCACTCCCAGCAAGGCTCTTTCAACACAGCTATTAAAATATAAGTGACCATTTTCATTTAGGTTTATGTAAAAAAAGAATCCATTGTCATTTAAGTCTACTGCCAATTTCTCAGCTGGTATAAATCATCATTATTCCAGCTTAGTGGAGTAAAACTGCTGTACATGCAGTCCAGGATCTGGCTCCTGTTTTCTATTAACTTGGGTAAAGGGTACCTGGATGAAATTCTCTAGCCTGTGTTTTACAGGTAGTTAGACTCCAAGCTCTAATGATCTCTCTTCTGCCTTTGAAACCTATGAATCTAACAAAAATTATGTGCATGTATCAAGGGGAAAATATACCTGTTTACTGCACAAAATTCTTGTGCCTCATTTCACAAGGCATAGAAACCTGGCTATTTCTTAAGCCAGGATTTCTTTTTGCAGTATTGATAATTATATTACAAACAGTAATTAGCACATGAAATTAATAAATCTTTTGCTTCTTCATTTACACCAGTTTCCCATACTGTATTCGTAACCACACATTAGCTAATCAGCAGGTTGGGAGGGAAAACTGCCAAAAGCAGATCTGATAATTGGCAGCAGTCAAACAATCATAGCAGGAAACTTTACACTTCCTGCGGACAAGGCTACCGATGGAGACAATGCTGAGATACAACACTGGGGAGGAAAAAACCACAATGTTCAGTTCTTTCATGTTCATTATCTCTCGTTAAACTGGAATCACGTATCACAGGGAGATACAGGCATTTTGCACAGAAACTATATAGATAACCACCACTGGTTAAGAGAAACCTGGTAATCTAGTGATCACCTAGAAACATTGACAGATTTGTCCTCTGCCAAATTTTACAAGCCATTTAAAACACAGTTCTATCTCTGTAAGTCCATACATGGTACAGTTATTACTGTAATAAGTGATCACTTGACACATTTCACTGCCCAACATTGCCCTGAGATAAATATCAACAAATCCATCCTCCAGCAAGGAAATTTAGACACACATTAGCGGAATTTTAGACCCAATCCAACACTTTAGATGCCTCAGATAGTATTTAATTCAATATTCTAAATTTTCCCTCATCTGCTTAGTCTTTGCACTATCTGAAGTTCTTTGAGTGTTAAGACTAAAGTTTCCCTAGTCATCTCAGTGATTCTCCTTCTAGGCATAGATAGAAACACTTCAATTTTACAGTATAAAGAACCCAGGAATCCAAAATAGCTTTGACTCCAAGCATTATCCACAGCTTGGCATCCTTAATTTATCTTCTTCCTGAAGGCATTCTTGCTTATGTTTTACATCAAATATCCCCAAGATTAAATACAGCAATAGTATCTCAGAAAAGCAGAGCTGAAGAACTCCCACTTCTGCTCATACATAGGTGACTTGTTCCCTCTGGGCCACCATCTCTGTAAGTCTCTTTCACAAGGAGGAACATTTTCCACAGGAAAACATCAGATTTCCATACTGCAAAATAGCCTATATCTGGACAGGCAGGACAATTCCAAGAATTGCACTACAGGCTTTGACAGAAATAACTGGTGTATAAAGCAAAGGAGCAGGAGAAGAAGATCCTAAGAATTAGCTTCCTATATCTTAATACGCATAGTGTCTACATACCCACAAGCCTGGTATTTAAGAAACATCCTTGGCCCTAGCAGTTTCCAGCTTTTTTCCCTACTACTGAGGGCTAATCACTGCCTTTCCTTAAACTGTAGCCTCCTCCATGCCAAGCTGTCAAATTAGGAACCAAATCCTAACAAATTTCTCAATGTGAAGGAAGTCAATCTCTTTAGGCATCTTTTATCTTCCTAAAGAAATAACATGTAATTTCGTGAAACAAATGGGGAATGGGAAGGCTGAAAAAGAAAAATCCCAAACTTAAAATCATAGCAAAACACAGAATGAAAGAATTTCAAATGGTAAAGGAAGAGGAGTATTAGGTCATGTATCTGGTCTGCCTAAACCCATCTGTCCTATTAACTGTTTTTACTGTCTTTTACATTGGGTTTGGGTTGTGTTTCTGACCCATGCATATACAGGGCCCCAAATACAGGGTTCTCATCTGCACTAGTTTTCAGACAGGGAAAAAATAAACAAACACAGATCAATATAAACTAATGACAGAGAACTAACATCTGAAGAGCAGTCAGTGCACTACACTCATTTTCAAGGACCTTGAGATGATAATGCTTCAAATAAAATATGAGGAGTCCACTGAGATGTACAAAAAGAGACATACAGAGTAGGAGCCAGAAGAGCATGATCCAGTCCAGTCTTTGAAACCAGACTGCCTTTGCTGACAATGAGGGTATGTACACTCCTTGGAAGGTGTGGGTTTTGGGAAGAGATTTGTAATGCTTCTGCTGTGTAAGAATATGATCACCGTCTGCTCAAGTCTGTTGAATTTTGCCTCTAAGATTTCCTTTACAGATCTAAGATGGAGTTCTTTGGCCAGCAAATTCTGGGACTGTGCATCCTACCCTCATCTGCAGTATCTCAAATATATGGAAAATTAGTCCACAAATTTGCACTGCTTCCTCCTACTAAGTGCTGAATACTTTAAGCTCTCAAGCATAACAGGACTTCAAAGGATATTGTCATTGCTACCAAGTATCAAAATCAGAAGGAAAATGAAGGATAAAATGCCATCCTCGAGGTAATCCCTAGCCTCCCAAAACAAAACAGCAAGCTTTGCTTTTACTTTAAGTGCAAGCAGATCAGGACCCTCTGGTAAACCATGTGTTTTGTGGATTAAATGTTCACATTTCCAAGGTCGCACAGCAAAAGGGAATGATAGTTTTCCTCTACAAATTTCAGATTTACCATTTAATTAATTGACTTTGGCAGTTGGCACACAACCTTTTAAAAAAATTCTAAAATGTCAGCCTTGAACAGGGAAAAAAATAATTTGATGAATTTAATCTAAGTGCCAACCAAAGCACAAATGTTCCCTGTGGACCCGTTACAACACTGGAGTTCACAACTGATTGCTTGGGAATGAGCAAACTAATGTAGCAAAATATTTACTAGCTAAGTAGATGTAGTTTAATATATACACTCTACTTGCCAGATATTTATACCTGTATCCTGTAGAATGCTGAAATTTTCAGACTTGTTAAATTAATTAATTTGATTAAGGTAAATAAATAGAAACACAGGTTGCTCTTTTCCCAGACAAGAAGTTTCACTGATTGAGGGTATTCATTTATTATTTCTTTTTTTTTCTGCTGTTTTGTTGTTTTACAAATGTCAGAAACCACAAAAAAAATTGTTCTCCTCCTTACTCTACATTCTTTTCATGTAAATTATATATAGTTTACTGGATAGTCTTCAGAAATGAACTTCAGGTACCATCTGTATGTTTTTCTGGCACTATTTATTTGCAATTAACCAGGGCCTTATGTTTTATCTTCTGCAACTTAGAGTCTTAAATCCTGGAGGAGGTAAGTTTAGCAGAAGGGAATATTGAATGCAGCATCAGGCTTTCTAATGAGCAAAACCTATCCCACTATTCCACATTTAAACCACTGTGACTGAGAAGGACTGTTCTTACTAGGTAAAAAAAAAAAATTGTCTTGGCGAAAAAAAAAAAAAAGAAAAGAAAAAAAACCCGTTTTAATAGCACCTGCAAGTGCAGATTAAACTATTTTTAACGATTCATTAAACTTGATGGCTCAGATACTGCACCAGTGAGAACAAGCTCCACTGTTTTCACCAGAACACAAGGACGTAACTGAGACACTGTACCAATTTACCCCAAGTGACTCAAGGTGTCCAGTCACATAATAACCTTCTCATCCTGTAGAGCATCTCCTGAAGTCAGTGTTTAAAAAGCAGAACCTGCAAGAGAACAAATATTCATGAGGCACCAGAAACTTTATTGATGCTGGAGACCGTTTCTTCTTCTCTTCTTTCAACCCACCACACTCATCCCACTCCACCCACAGAAACCACACATCTTGAAACTTGCAGATGCACTCATCTATCAGCAGAGACACACAGCTTTGGGAGAGCACTTGAGCAAAATGCAGCAGGCTCAGAAAAATCCCTTTATTCATAAAATCACCCAAATTATCTGTATGCAGCTTCCCATGTGAGAAGTAGTAGTGAAAGATACAGCAATGAGGCAGAGCTATGAGCCATACCAACATTTTCCAGAAAGAAATAGGCAGAAAAACACAGACAACTGCATCACCTATTAGCTAAACCATTTGTCTACTTCTGAACATGGAGCTAAACCAAGCAGGCAGCAAATAGTTTGTCACAACATGGCACACCACAGGTCTTCACAGCCCTGCTTTCACTAATTGTATTTTAGTGTCCTAAATGCTGAGTGTTAGGTGTTTAGCACCCTTCCCAGAAACACCCACCTGTGATGGTGAGATTGGTGGAAATGACTTGTGATGCTGAAAATATAAACTTTTCATCCCAGACATTGGTCACATTCTCCTAAGCTGAGTGAAATTCTCTGAAACCCTATAGTACGCAAGTACATCTCTGTGTGAGCATGTACAAAACCAAGTGAGGGAGTGGGTGGGGAAAATATGTGTGGTACAGAGCAAATAAAGCAGAAAACCCCAACCTGATCTCTTGCTGTGCACAAGGAAAGTCTATTTGTGTCAGTGCAAGTCATTCTGAAGCAAACAAACAAGACAAGAAGGAGTAAATTACCATGTTTCCCTCCAGGTTTTTTTTAATGTCATCCCTGAACATTGGTATCAACGTATTAAGGAGAGGGAACTGGTGAATTTTACAAGCAGCAGAACATAAATAAACATCAACTTAAAACAGGGAGTTAAGAAGTGATGAGGATTACAGAAACTGGACTGCCTGGTTAAGTTAAATCAGGATAGGGGGAAAAAATGTAGCCAAACCACAAAATATTGGCCTCCCCATTTCATGAAAATAATTTTACCGTTTCTTGGTACAAATCTACTGGAATCAAGTAAGAAACACAGAGTCTAAATTCCCCTCTCTCTTCTCAGGTTCGTTAGCACCAAAGGGCACGATGAGGAAGCTGTGACTGGGAAGAAGTGGCCCTGCTCTGAGCATCTCCCCACTGTAGCCACAGCAACTGCCATCAGCTACCACACACATTCACAGGTGGGCTTTGCATATCATACAGACTACAAAGCAGAACAACAGAAAGTACCCTTCAACATGAGAGCAGTTTTTCTGCATGAGACCAAGAGCACTTCCAGCCTTTTATCTCATTCCCAGCAATGGAGCTAAGGAAGGGCAAAAGAACAGGGCATACTCACATAATCAGAGTTTCTTGGTTGACTCACTCATCCCTTCATGATGTGTTGTCAGGAACTCTCTGATAAGAAGATATTTTAATAGTTCAGTGGATTTTTATTCCACGGACATGTTTAACAGCTTTCTATGAATGTCTAAACTTCTTTTGCACTCATGAAATAATAAGTTGCACAGCTCAACTATGCACCTGGTATTTGTTTCAGACCTGCCATCCAGTGATTTACATGTGGTGCTTCCTAGGTCCAGTGTTACCGTAAGGGTTAAATAATAATTCTGCATTCACCTGTCTCCTCCATGAACTCAGGCATTCCCTTCACTTCCTCCTTTCATCCCAAAGACCCACAGCCTATTTTACCTCCATCTGAAGAAGCTGCTCCACAAGCTTGACAACTTCTCTTGCCTTCATCACTGTTGAGATCTGGGCTGATGGTTTTGGAGAACTCAGATATTCCTTCTGAGTGATAAGAGCCAGTTCAAAAGCCACTACTGTATGTAATGTTAGCACCTCTTCACACTTCTAATTACTGAATTGTACCTGACATTTTGTCAGACAGTCAGTATCATCACACTCCTCTCTCTGCAACTCTTTCTAGCATATAATTTTTTCTAATAGCTTTATATTATTTGAAAACTGTTATTTCAATATTTCTTATGCCAGTTCTCCTACTGACTGTCTCTCGCTTATATCTTTGAGGGACTTCATGATTTTCTGCTGGAAAAGCTGACTGTTTATTCTTATGCTTTTAATTAGTCCTTATGGAGAAGTAGAGATGCAGAAGAATGGGATTAAATAAATATTAAAAATCAATCTGTTATGATGAAGTGCTGCGAGTTTCATTATTGATGCTTCTTGTGGTACCTGTGTTAAAAGGTCCACAAAATAAAAGTTCTTCCAAAAACACTCCACACTACAGAACTAAAGATCTTTGATCAAGCAGCTGTGTCATAAAGTCAAAAATAATGTCTTTTTGCTGAGAACCCTTCATTAAACTTCTCTTTAATAGCTCTGGAAAGGTTTTTGTATTGGGATACTGTCAGTTTTCCACAAAAACATCTACTTCTTCTGGAAATATGATATTCTGAAAAAAAATTCCCCAAACACAAAGTGCTTAAACTTGTAAATGGTGCCACAGTGGTGACTAATAGCAGTTGTATATGATTTGCCTTATTCTCATCTCTCTGAGCAGGGTACTCTGGCTAGGTACGAAGATATTTCTCAGTGGGCACCATGGCCACAAAGTCCAATGATGAAGCTTCAATATTCAGATTCTAACTTGCCCTTCAAAAATAGCTGCAAGATACATGTAGAAAAACTCAATCATCTCCCATTATTTTCAATTCTTGTGCTTTTTAATTTTTTTATTATTATTAATTTTTTTTGAGCTGAGTAATTTTGGAGTTCAGAAGAAATCTAATATCTGGGCTTCAAATGCTACCAAGCAGTTTAATCAATAATTTAGATGTACATTTTTAGAAATTCTAAATGTCTTATTTCCCTTCTACAGGAAGTACTAGGGAATGGTTATTATCCAGCCCTTTTCAACTGCAGAATATTGGTAATTATTGATTTTTGCAAATGATCAGATTCCTTTGGAGGCATTATATGATCAGTATGCTGCATTGGCAAGCCATAAAATGATAACATAGATTGCATTTAAATAAACATTGGTAAATGCAGAGGATGTATGTATCTTACCAAATTGTTCTGTATTTTACAATATTATTATTCCATTTTTCTTTTCATTTACAAGGCTGATGATCTGCTTTTGCTCTGTGTATCATTGTCTGCATAGGTCCTTGATCCTTCCACGTATAAGGATCATACTCTGCAAAAATTGTGGTTCTTCTTCTCTTCATGTCTAAGTCTTTGAGATGAGCCTAGGTGGCAGGTAGCTGACAGAAGTTACCTGGAATGAGGCAAGTTTAAAAAATGAAAGAAACAGATCTGTGATTTCTGGTCTCTCTGTACCTTGAGCTTAATATTATAGTGAAACACTGAATTTGTGTTTGTGGGTTTTTTGGTTTTTTCAAGAAACTTTTCTTTTTTATGTAGCTGACTTCAAAAACTCTGTTTCGAGTGGGATATTTCATCCCTCTGACATTTGCATGTTTTTTGCCAGAAACAAAAAAAAAAAAAAGAAGAAAGGAAACTTGGTATTTTTGGAGGCAAGGTTTTTCCTTTTGTAATTCAAAACACACATATTAGCAGCTCAGTAGAATTCATATTTTCCTAGTTCTTTGGATTAGTCTTGATCAGAAGTGGTCAAAATTAAAAGGCCTGGTATGAGATTATTCATCTGGTCATTCATCTCTGAAATATAGCAATATATATTTGTGATAGGCTATGAGGTGAAATCCTTCCATTTTCCCCTTTGTCCATTATTCAGAAGTTTTTTGACTAATCATCAAGGTACAGTGACAATCCCTAGGAGCAAGGAAGTCCAGAAGCCATGCCTGATAATGCCCAAAACTCAGGGCAAAATGAATCCAGACAAGAAGTCAGGTTTTGAACATATGGTTTTCTTCCACACATTTCTACCCTAACCATGTCTTTTACATTTGCCTTGCCAATCACTTTCCCAAATTTATGGAAAACATAATAAGAACACATAACATGTCACTGGAAAGCTTCTGGATGAGATTGGTATCAGTTCCTCCTCCAAGTCTGTCATGCATGAGATTTATTTGTGAGTAAGACTTAACTGGTTGGAGTCTGCATTGCTATCACAGCAGCTACACGTGCTTCCAAGATGCTTATTTCAGACATGCAGGGTCAAGGAGAGAAAAACTATGGGCAGGTATTGGACCCAAGAAATCCCTTGTGAAATACTATTCATCTATGGCAGACAGATATTCTTTCCTTCTGCACATAAAAATGCACAGAATGGACCCTAAATACTCTGGAGGTTCTTTCATAAATTTTATTTATGCTGTCCTGTTATTGGTTTCTTAAGTGGTCCCTTTCACAAAGCATTATTTTAACAGCAAGGACTGGACTTGGCAGAGCAAGCACTTAGTCCCTGCTGCTCTATGGACTTTACTGCCAAACCATAATGCCATTGATCTGTTTAATAAAGGCAAACTTTGAAAGGAAGTAGTACCACTTCCTCCTCACAGTAATTTTAAATGAAATGTACTTTTCATGCAGCGATTTAATTTCAGTAGGACTAGCTCAGTAAGTAAGGTCAAGACCTTGTAAGAACTATAGAGGCTAATGTTGCTGATCTTGTCAAATTAGGTAGAGTGTCATAGCATTACTCCATGTATCAGTTTAGGAGGCCAATAAAATCAAGAGATGGAGGGTTAGGACATACTGTTAAAAGTGTTCCTGTAGTTATATAACTAATACAATGTTTGGAGACTTGAACGTGCAGTTTGGAAATGGGAAGGTACCAATCTCTATTTCTTTCTCAGACTGCAGTGTTTTATGTGGTCTTTAGGACCATCTGTCCTTACAACAGTCTTACCTATTCCATAGATGTGCTGTGAGCATTAGCTAATGACTCCTAAGTGCTTTGAACACATAAAGCCCTATGTCTCACAAATATATATATTATGAAATATAATTACATAGCTACTGGAAAAGTCCCCGATTGTCTCTGAGAAACAGCTGTCACGCAGCACTTACTATACATAGGGAGTGACACATGATGATGAAGTAGTTAAAATGACACTCTTGCTTCTAGACAGAGCATTTGCATTTTTGGAGAATTTTCTTGTTTCTTTTCAGGGATTGGCATAAGAAGCTTTCAGAAATGCTAAAAATATCTTTTTATATTAACTAGCTTTTCTTTTCTTTGGGCTAAGCACACAGAGGTACAAAAACAGCTTTGATAGCTTCTGAATAATGACACTAAGGTTAGAAAACTGCAAATGATAGTATGTTATCTGAACCTATTTTATGTACTAGTAGGGAACATTCATTACCAAAGGATTAATAAACTCTGAAACGATGATTATATAAATTGCCCTTGGGCACAACATATACACATAGTATTTCACACAATGACTTCTGCATAGACCCTATAATTTCTGGTCAAAGTAGGACAGCTTTTAGAAAAGATATGGTTTGAAATCTTAAAATTACTAAGAATCAAACAACACCTGGAAAAAAAAAAAAAAGCTGCTACAATCTCAAAAGTGCTGCATCTTGTGTGAACTTGTCCAGATTAAGCATTCAATCACAGGACCTTGCTATGGCTTTTGTCTGCTAAATTAGAGATTGCCCATGTATTGGAAAACTGTTTCTCTGCTTAGGACTTTGAGACCATGATCAAGCCATCTCTTAACCTTCTCTCAGATAATCGGGGTAAACTGATCTTCTTTAACATCTCAATGTCAGGCAGGATTTTCAGACTTTCAATTGTTCTTGCTCTCCTATTCTGCAACCTGTCGAGTTTGCCTTAATCCTTCATAAGTAAGGATATTCAGCAAAAGGATTACAGGATTCTGGGATAGAAACCCCTGGGAAACACCCATAACTCTGGAGCACCGATGATGGGAATAGTATTAAAATCAGTGGCCATCAGTTTTTTGCATGGCCCCAGATAAGTCAGGCTGGGAGGCTTCTCTTATAGTGGAAATTAAAGAATTCTCTTGACCAAGTGGCTGGAAGTGAGAAAGAGCAAAATCTTTCAGAATCAGAGCCACTAGAACTTAGTCTTCAGCAGGAGAATTTATATTTTTGGGATTTTTTTCCAGTCTGAATTAGAACCAAACAATTTTTTTAAAACCTCAGAAAATGTCTAGGAAATTAATTCAGCTTTCCTCACATAATTTTACTAAAGATACTAGCTTTATTTCATTCTTTGCTGACTGCATCCTATGACAGAACTTACAAAACCTGTGACTGGGAAAATATCTCTTGAAACTGTACCGTATGTTTTTCTAAATCGAGTGGATTTCTATTACAGTCAAATATTAGCAGACCACACTCCAATGACAGGGCAATTAATGGCTGAGAACACCTATATACATTAATATTTATACAACATGGTTCTGAACTATTCTGAGTATTTGAAATTCACCAGTTAGCCCAAAACCACCTTGGTGATCTGGATAATAGGACACTATCACACCTCATTTATAGCTATGTTGTCTAGCCAGAATTGTACTGTTGCACCAAATTGAAATTACTGCTATAAACATAGAAAAAGACAACAGAATCAAGTTTTGTTAGGAGAGATCTGTGTACAGGTGATCAAGAGTCTCCTTCCTGGTAATTCTGACTTCCTGATAGATAAAATCAACAAATAGCCACTAATAGGTTAAAAATAGAGTGAATAACTGAAATTATTAATGCTGTTATTATCCTTATTCTCTTCTGTGTAATCTGTGAACTGTTGTCTAGGCTAACTGTTGTCTAGGCTTCGTCATTGCCCTAATGCTTGTCTACTTGTTACTGCAATGTGCATATAAATTGTTCCTAAAAGAGAATTATGCATTGGTGTAAATCAGGTCACACGATGCTCAACAACAGTGAATGGGGGTTTGGCTTTCTAGTCTTTCTCTCTTCTTCCTACTCCTCTTGTCACTTGTGCATGTTCAATCACCCCCAGAGGGATTTGGCAGTAACTGTGTCATGCTAATGCCATGCCCTCCACTGAGAATGAAGAGTCAGGTGAGATGCTAAAAAGACTGATACCATTGGGTATCAGTCTTTCTGCTGACATCTTCCTCTCCTTAACCACCTATCCTGCTCCATCCTGAGTACCAATGCAGAAAACCCAGCCCTCCAGCCCAAATCTTATACAGCAGTATGTGTTCTGCCAGTTTAAATTAGTTCTCTGTAAGTCCAGACAGTTCTGCAAGCAATAGAGCAATCAGCCAGCACTTGCAGCCATTTCTCTAAGGGAAGAAATGTAAACAACAATAAGAATTATACAGATGTGTAGGTCTTCTGCAAAGAAGTAGAAAGTCTTGTTGCATCCACTGCTCAGGTGGGCATCCTGGGCAGCATAGAATGTCTGGGGCAACAAATGCTGGCTTCAAAATACAGTGGTGCATTGTGTGTCTGTGCACTTAAACATGGCTCTAGGAGAGTTCAAGGACCCACCTGAGGAAAAGCTGGCTTGGGGTCTTGGCCAAGGTCAGCCTGCACTCAGAGAAAAACCTAAGAGACTCCTTTGCCTGGTGGGAGCGTAACTCAACTTGAAAAACTAACTCTTAATTTCAGACAGAAGCTCTAACATCCATTCTGCTTCTTATATGCCGGAGACCAGGAAAAAGGACAGGAAAAGAAAATTTCTGTTCCCTTTGTTTTTAATATATTTCTGTTTTATCGCTTTGTTGTATCATTTTGTGAGGCAGTTTCAAAGCTCTGTAGGCAGGCTGAATATTAACCACTGCGATCCTCTCAGTCACTCCTGGCACAGGTTAATCCCTGTATCATAGGCTGCCACCAGTTTGCTAAGCAGCTTAAAAGGACATGTTATAACTTTGACAATGACCTGCTAATGGTTTTACATTTCTCAGAAGTATTATGAGCTATCTTTGTCATTTTTATCTTCTAATGAGATCAATAAATTTAGGAAGCAGACATAGATGGTGCAAACTGCAATGCCACAGCCAAGGACATGGCATGTATAACTGTTAAACTATAAATAATAATGCAGGAACTACAATCAAACCTTGACTTTTAAAGAGGAAAATCAAGTTTCAAGTGCCACAGCATTAAAAAAACTCCACATTTTTTTAGGAAAAGTGTAACTCTTTATTTCTTCTTTCATATCATATCATATCAATTCTTTAATGAAAAGCTTCACACTGAGAAGTATGTTTCACTTACCGATTTTTTTTTTTCCAGTGGTAAACAGCAGTTCTTGACATTTGAACTCTCTCTCTCTGTCTTTGGTGACTCTCCATGAAATAAGCATGTCAGGTTAAAATTTTTGCAAAGCTGCATGGCAGATGTAACTGTTTCTTACACGTGTATCGTTAGCTCTCCTTCTTCCTTCCAAACAGCTATGAAAAGTTCTAGGCTTTAAAAAGGCAGAGATTGCAGCTTGCTTTCAGTGCACAGGGCCACAGCTCTGAGTGATACAGCAGGGTGATATCAGTTCACCCTGTCCCACATGTACATGTCTCACATGTACCTGTTTACACCACCCCTTGGGGCTGGGATCCTGGGCCATCTCTAAGCAGCACGCATGCCAGAGAGGCTCCTTTGCAGAGTCCAAATGGTCCCCAGACATAACAAACCATTCTCGATATGTTTGCAAAAGGGGTAGTTGCACACGACACCTGAATGGCCTAGGAGCAAGGTATCTTTACCTTCCTCTGAGCTTTACACCTGTGGTTATCCTCTCCAGTGCATATCTGGCCCAAACAAACATAAAAATAACCTTCAGTGACCCTAAGACTCACATTTGACCTCACTGTGTCTGCAGGTTGTGTTGAATGAATCAGAAGTTTAAAGACAAGCAGCTGAACCACTCTATGTTTCTCCAGTGCACAGGAAGGTACAAACTGCACGGCAAAAAAGGTCTCTGGGAACATATTCCTTCAGGTATAAGAGAAACACCAAGGTATAAGATAGCTAAATATTTAAATGGACCTCATTTCTTCAGCATGCAAGCACTTGTCATGCAGTGGTTGTATTAAAGACAGAAAAAGGAAAGTACTATTTTACAATACCTCAGCTGGCTACAGCTTCACCCGTTAACAAAATAGAATTTGCATTTCTCAGAGCAGGACTCTGCTTAGCCTACTATAGGTTTTAATTTTACCAAACTCAATGTGAAAAATATATTGTGGCAGACCATTACACATCCTACCTGCCTATCATGTACAGAAGATTAATTCTATTGAATACAGTTTGGCTCTGCATGCTAGTCAGATATAAAAACTCTTTGACAATTAAATTTGATGATTGATTTTTGCCTTGTACAGTAATGATATCTTTAAAGAAATTACCCTTGACAATATTTAGGAGATATTCCAATAGAGCACAGGTACTCTTCTCCATTCTTAGGCACAAAGCAAACTGTGCTGCCTGATTACAGAGCCTTACTCTGGAACACTGCTTCAGCTCCAATGGTGTTAAATGTGGGACGAGACTCATACCAGCTGAGTGCATACAAAGAGAGGGCTTGCTACTAATCCAGGTACCCCAGGAACACATGGCTTGACTTGAAAAAGATTTTCCTATTGCAAAATAGAATGGTTTGGATTTTCTTTTTTAGCAAATGATCACAGGCAATGAAAATTAAAGCACTGAGCACCTTTGAAACACCAGCAGTTCCTGACTCAGTGCATTGCATTGTTGTGATGTCAGGAATGAGCCCCAGGAAGGCTTTCAGTGGCACTGCAGCTGTGCTGTTCTAAGTGCTTACTGCTGACCCTGGCTCAGATGAGCCCAAGATACATATGAGCAGAAAATCCATTACAGAAACTAGAGATTGGGGAAGGGAGAAAAACAAGTCTCCAGTTATCAAATACCTTTCAAACAACTGTACACTCAAAAACCAGTAAGATATTTTTTTCTGCCAGCTTTAAAAAGTATCCCTTCTGATTTGGATGACAAAACTGGATTATGTTTTCTATTAGGTGTTCATGGGGCCTAAGGTGGACATGAGTGCCCAAATTACTGATTTGTGCCTGAGAAAAAGCACAGAGTTCAACACACACATTGTCCCTCAAGCGTATGTGAGCAGGACTAATGCAAAGATACACGTGCAATATTTAATGTAGGATTTATTTCTCCAGCAACACCTGCATTCTGCTCTTCACCTGTTCCAAAAGGAGGTTAATAAGGGCTCCAAAATGGAAATTCTGGTCCCAACTCTGTACCCTCCCTCACCAGATGCAGCAGCAAAATCTCTTTGATGTCAATAAAAAGAAAATAAACTGCATTATTTGTTGGGAAGTTCATGTTGCTGTATTCCAGATACTGTGAAAACCCACCTGGCCTTTTGTGGAAGGTTTCTCTCCTTTTTTATTTACCAGCACAAAACAGCTCTTTCAGACCCTCCCTTCGGAGTGGAATAGGTGAAAACCATGTGGTGTGTCTCCAGCATGATCAGAGCAGAAATCACCTCACCTGTTTCTGGTTGTTTATAAAGTAGGTGGTTGTGCCTGATGCAGCAGGCTAGACTCCAGTCATTAGAGGAGCAGAGGCTTCACTAATCTGAAATCAGATGTCAGCCTCAGGGCGACACCAACTATGCCCCAGCAGTGCTTATGCCTCTCCAGGACTGCTAAGCATGTCTAGACAATGGGCTTAGACTTTGAGCAGTCACAGACCACTCATCTGTGGTCTACCATGTTCTCCACCAATTTATCTTCCATTTTCATGGAGATTGTTGCTGAAGCCCTGGTTTTCTTGCATCCTTACTATGTCTAGCCACAGTTTTAATAACTTTTGACATTATCTATATCCAGGTTTCATTATAAATCCAGCTTCCACTTTGCCTGGAACTACCCACTTTTTGAGACATCCCTCTACAAAGGTAGTTGGTAGTGATTAATCTCCTATGTCAGCTTGGAATCTAATATAATTTGATGAGTGCACCATGTCTCAAAATCCTGAAATGCTAATGAAAATCAGTTACATTCTGCATGCAGTCAAGTAGGCCAGTGGAAGAAACACACTACAACCTGTCTCCATATCATGTCCGGCTTGGCTCTAGTATTTGCAGAGGATGTTACATCCTAAGGTGAGAATCACCAAGCTGATACTAGGAGACATTCAAAGAGCTGAGTGAAAAAGCACCTACTTTTGATGTAATAGTCTGCAGGAGTAGAGGAGCTGTGAGAGACAGAGCCTCTGGATATTTCTATACCAAAACAGATCCAGGAAACTGATAGCAAGGAGACAAAAAGGATCAAAAGATTTTACAGCTATTACCTTCTGCTGCTTTTCAACTTGTTTCCAATATTTTATCTCAAAATATTAATCTCATTTCTAATAAGAATACTGTCCTTGTTAAATATATGTATTTATGTATATGTGTGCTGAAAAGGCTATGGGATGAGGTAAACCAGAAAGCAGAGCAGACAAGCAGGTCATTCATGCTGTTGGAGCATCTTTGGTACATGGAGGTTTATGACATGTGAACATTTAACATTTCAACACAAAGATAAGAATTTATGTTTTATTCATGTTTTACAATTGCTTGGACCATTACATATGCACTTTCTGTCTTCACTAAAGACAAGCTAAATACAAAGGCCCAGTATTGTTACAATGGATGGAAACTTAATGTCCAGTGAAGCCATTGACCTAATAAAATATATAGAGCTACCTAAATGTATTAACAAAGGTCTAACTGTGAAAATGGTATTGCAATGCCTATTTGAGAATATAAAACATGCTCCCACACACACATGGAGTATCAGTGACACTGATGAATGAGTATTAGCATTTCAATGATGAAATGAGAAGACATGAGTGAACACCACCTGATACTGTAAATAAGCATGATTCAGAGAGAGGAGGAATAATTTTCTATCTACAGTCTAATCATGACCTCAGTCTTGACCTGAAAAGGCCACTTTCCTTAGTGATTAGATCAGAGTTAATCCCACTGTGGCATGCACCCAGGTGTGTTGAACTGAGCTGAAGTGGTTATGTGACAAATGCTGAATTTTTAATATTCAAAAGCAGGACAGGCATATCTTGCAAACTAAACTCAATTTTGACACAGCAAGAATCCATTATTTTTAACTCTTTCAACCAACCACACCTGAATTTCGTGCAGCATATTTTAATACCTTACCAAGTGTTCCAGTTTACTGGGTTTTCTATAAATATTATTCATTACTAGAACTGGTTTGTGATCTTTAAAACTCTGTTTTTTCAAGAAGATATACATGGTGTTTTATGTGTCTAGACAATCAGAACACTCTTGGGCTGGCAAGTATACAGCATTTTGCTGATAAAGGCACTACAATGGTAATTCACAGTCCCAAGCTGAGCCCTCCAAAGACTGAATACCATGGTCGCAGTGCAACTATTGCTGTTGCCTAAACTTGCTGCATACGAAAGTACATATGTATATGTACATCCCCACCAACTCAGCTACACGATTTTCGGCTGCCTGACTTGAGACTTTTTTTTAAATTCACACACAACAATAATCTCTGATCCCCAGCAGTAATACACTTCAGCACCCAAAATGTTTATCCTTAAAGCATGAAGTAGAAAAGAGCTAACCACATGCCACAGAGTGAGCAGATCAACCTTCTGCAGCCATTCAGGAGGACTGTGTTCCCAAGCAAACAAAAAAAAAGGGCATCTTTCAAGTCTCAGATCTCAGCCAGACAACATGAATCTGCAGTAACACATACAAGGTCTACGGTTCAGCAGACAGAGTACCCAGGCTCTAAAATCAAGGACAAGCACAACGGTAGTAAATTGTTGCCATATCTTGATCCTACAGCTGCTGATCTCACAGACTTGTGAGTGGATCGTAGATCCTGAATCTCTCCCTTCCCTTCACTGACCCACAGGGCCATGGATGTGCCTTCTGCCACATGCAGAATCTGTAAGCCTGGTGCTGGCTGCAGGCCTGACATTCATATTCCTGAACAGAATCATGGAATCATTATGGTTAGAAAAGACCGCCAAGACCTTCAAGCCCAACCTTTGTCTAAACACCACCAAGCCAACTAAACCACAGTATTGAGCCCAGTCATTTCTTGATCGCTTCCAAGGAGAATGACTCCACCACCTCCCTAGGCAACCTCCAACGCTTGACCACCCGTTCAGGGAAAAAATTCTTCTTGATATCCAACCTGAACCTCTGCTGGCACAGCTTGAGGTTATCTTTGATATTTATTAGCATTTTTTCATTGGGATCTTTCCAGACATAAATACATGGCTATCACAATGGGATTTTGTACACCCCTATTCTACCAAAACATTTAAAAGCAGTAAGTGCTCTTTGAAGAGTCTCACTCATGCAGCAGCATTCAGGTCTGATGAGGACAATTTTCAATAAGTGGTCATGAAGTGGTTTTATTTTAAATGTCACTGTTACAGTGGCACAAGACAAATCAATTGTGATGCAATATATCTTAGGGTCAGATTTAAGAGAAACAACCTCATCTGAGATGAATTAATACATACCTTTTTTAAGTACAGAAATTTCCCCTAATTTTGCACTAGTCATCAATTTGGTTTCAATATTACACTTTGTAAATGGATGGGTCCAGTGATGGGTCCACTCTCAGAAAAGAAGTGAAGCAAGTAGACTGATTTGTGTTGCACTTTTGCATACAAATAAAAAAACTGAGCAATGGCAAGCTGAAATTTTAGGTACCTAAAAAAATATACTAAAGTACCATTCTTGTCACTATAATTCAGGCTTGGCAGGCACAGTATTTCGTACCATAAATATTGTCTCTCTCATACCAATGTGAAAAGAAAGCTAAGTCCAGAAATATTGATGATGTCTGGGGGAGGAAGCACCTCTCACTCCATAGCTGAACAGTGCTACTAACCTTCCCTCTGGGTCTTTATCCTCTGAACTACTCTGAATTGTTTATCAAAATCACAAACAAGGAACAAGTCAATTACACTCTTAGAGCATAAAGGTCTGAGCCTTGATTACATGTGCAGGAGGAATATTTGCTTTTTAATCAGGGTTGACTGTGGGGTGTGGAGGTAAGGCTATTTTGAAGATTAATTAGTTAATATTTGTACATTGCTTTGAAGATATGAGATACTAAGTATTTTTATGGCATCTAGCTAATGGCCTTAACTCTTTCATCTATGCTGATGTCAAGGCCTTGAAAAGTGGCCCATCTGAGTTGTTTTTACATAAACCTTTGGAGGCTGTATCGATAAAATGCAAGACAGAATTTTCAGGCTTGGTCCCAAACCCTCTTCCATTTCTGGCAAATCCTGCCAGCAAACGATACATTTTGAAAACATCAGAAGAAAAGGTGGGCAGTGGGATAGCATATACTTTTATGTCCTTCTGATTCAGCATTTGGGCTTAACAAAGATGAGTGGCTTACATGTTACAAACATGGTACATCTGTTCTCATGACAGCCTGCTGAAGAAAACTGTGAGCTTCCATGTTCATTTTGCAGATGAGGTGCTCTGAAAACTTTAGGTTTTTGAAAATTTGGAACTTTCTCCTATCCAGGTGGCTAAAACCCAGAGTGGGATTTAAGTGCATAAGTATTTTCTGGATCTCAGCCTGTGTGACTTGCACAAGGTCAAGCACAGATCATACCTGTAACTGTAAAGGGAGAAAAGAGTTCCAGGGTGCTCTAACCACTGCTTCATTCCTCCTTTCCTATAACAGACAGATGAGCTCCCATGTTTTGCATTAAGACAGTCATTTTAAAATAAGTGTTAAGGAGTTTAGCTTTATTTAGTCTCATCAAAAGTCAAATCCATGCAGAGGATCTGAGGTCATGAGAAGACATAAACACAATCCCTTTCTTAGGCAAGAACAGAATGTGAAATCGCAGGGGATATTCAAACCCTGGGATGTACCAACTGCATCCCTTTTGTATACCCCACAGCAGCTGGCCAGAGCACAGCATCAAACCCCAGGAGGAAAATGGCTATTCTGACAGCCACAATACTGGTGTGCATCTGCCACTGTGAGAAGGGGAGATTATGAAAGCAGGAAAAACAATAAAGGTGGCACACTGTGCCAGTCTGATATTCCAAGATCCATCCTCACGAAAGTTAAGAGGCCTCTTGGCACATGGCTTCAGCTGAGACCCTGGGTAAAATAAAACCCCAAGGTCTCCAGCTGAAAATACAAATGACAAATAAAGAGAAATTCTGGAGAAGAGAGAATGGAGTGAGCCACCATGCGTATAACTGGCATTTAAAATCAGAAAACAAATGGGAATCTTGTTATCATCAATTATGACAAAACATAATGTCACATAAAAGCTCAAAAATGTAAGAGACAAGGTCCTTTGACTAAATATGCTCTGGCTGCATCCAACACAAATTGCACAGGCTGGAAAACTAAGCAGATTCTTACAGGATCAGGTATTATGTGAAGTGTTCAGGATTTGGGTTAATGAATACAGCGTTCTCCAGATGTTCCATCATTGTTCCAGAGTGGGAGGAAAACTGGCTGCAGACCAAATCAAATTTTTATACTCCTCTTAGATAGTGCCAGACACTAAGATTTCACCAATATAACATCTGAGGCACAGAGACAACGCATCATGGTTGGATAACCCTATATTCAATCCATTTTGCTGCAGACAGGACAAATAAACTGAGAATCAGAACATTCAATGAGTCATATCAAAGGTATAAATTGAAAGTCAACACTTGTACTGCATATAATCTAGCTGAAAAAGAATTTATAGTCTGGCATTTCCCATTTAAACATTGCTGCTGCTTCTTGCAGATATACTCCAAATGCTAACTTTAAACACTGCCAGTCCTTTCGAGTTGGGTTTTCTGCTTACTTTATAAAATCATTAGGATGCACATTCTTCTCCAGAGTAATGGATAGTTTGAGAAAATAAATTAATTGCTAAAAATACCTAGTTTGTTTAGAAAAATGTACCATTTAGTGGTTACTAAGGCGCTAAAAATCAGCTTAATTTTTTTAAACATTTCACTCTTTTTTTGTTAACAGAATTAAACAAGAAAGTTTCTGGGATATGCAGAAACAGAGATCACAAAAAAAGAGAGACAAAAAAAGGCAGTCAGCATAACACTCTAGAAATGCCTAAGAGGTGATGACAGGAATAAAGAGTCAACATCTACACTGGCCAACAGAAACCCACCACAAGAAATAAACCAAGACTTTCAAAAAATACACAGAAATTAATAATCATCTGCAAGTGCATTTTGAGCACATAGCTGATCCACACGCTGAGCAATAGGAAAACTGACGCCAGGGAGAAGGGTGTACTTGCCAGTGAGTTTCAGTTTTGAGGCTTAAAAGCAGACTGGATGAGGTCTGTGACTGCAAAGCTAAGATCCAGTTCAGTTACACTAATCTGGTTTGGTCCACACTTGTTCTTAAACTGATCACTTAGCCTAAAGCATTGAAGGTGTGTGTAGGGGGGGGATGTGTGTGTACACGTGTGCTTGCTCCTGGGAACACATCCATAAGACCTAAACACCAGCACAGATGTTTTTTACACCCTCTGAAAGCAGGTCAGCAGTGAGCATTCACTGGGCATGAAACAACATTAAACTATAAAACATTCCCTGCCGGCTGCTGGTGAGGATTTCAGTTTTGTGGCACAAGCAAGTATCTGGGAGTACTGTAGATGTATTCACTACAAGTATTTGATGTGCTGCTTCATAGGCAGCCTTTCTCTACTGGCACACATCTGGGGGTCATACAACAGGACAGAAAACAAAAAGGGAAGAAGAAGATGCCATTGGACTGCTGCCCAAGAATAGGTCCTGCTGTGGTTCTCTTAAAGCCCAAGGGCTGTACCAGGGCTTCAGGGACACAGCAGAGCCTGGAGGCAGGGAGCTGCTGCATCACGGAGGATAGGTAGATGAGACAGGATGTGGGACAGCTGACTGAACACCACGTGTGGAGCACATACCAAATTTATCTTGTGCTAAGCCTAGGCTTGCGTCTTCTCCAGATTCAGCAACAACCTGGTTCAGGACAATAAGAACTAAAATATAGTCACACCATTGAGAATTCATGGACCTGTATCTTGTTTGAGTACATCAGTACTGAAATTCGTCCAGAACATAGTGCTTTGATGATATTCCGCTATAAACCAAACCTAGCAAAACAAAACAAAATAAAACAAATTTAAAGAAACCTACCCAAAATATTTAAACTTTAAGGAGACCAAGAAAATCTCACCTTCATTTATTTCAAACCTTTCACTTCTCCAGTTGCAGAAACATGACATGTAAGTAAAAGAGTATTGACTGTTTCTTAAAAGGAAAAATGATTTGCATAATACAAAGTAATAGTTTTGCAAAGCCTGTTTTTATGCGCACAACAATGTAGCAAGATTATACAGAAGGTGCTGTAGACTTAAAAATTCAGACTTCAGATCTTGTTGACCTGTAGGTGAAAAATTTGAACTGTATGTATTCACCTGAGGAATATGTCGCATTTTAAGCATAAAGCATGCTCTCTTCTGCCTGCATTTGCCTAAATAGATCTTGAATTTCCATTCAGATCTAGCTTGTTGGTGTATTTCTTTTTAAGTAATTATTTACAAATTACACTTCTTGAGAGTAATCTATCCAAGGAGTTACACTCCCCTCTCTTCAAATGTATGTCATAGATCTAATTATTTTTCTGTAGAACTACAAACAACCTTCTAAATAATGACAATCATTAGAAAACATTAGGGTCTGTCACTTATAATCTTTGCCAACTGCTGATAACATTTTATTACTGCTTAGAAAGGTTGATTAAAGCTTGTAATAGATTTAGTGAGGGTGAAAGATTAACAAAAAGGTATTTATGATAGAGACACTAAAGCATAATATGTTCTCAGTAAACACTCGAAAAAAACCATCCCTGTGACATTTATAGACATTGCTCAAGATATAGTTTTTCATCTGCACAATGAAACTGATAAGTTCCTACATGCTGGGGGAAAAAAAGACAGAAAGGGAGCACAGTACTTTTGCATGTCTCATTTCAAAGCAAGTGAGAAAGTGCTCTTCAAAAATAAACCATCTGAAACCCCTGAAGGAGCTCCTGGGAGTGCCCTTTGACCATTTGAAACTACAGCAATGAAAATTAAAAACCAGGCTGGATAAGAAGGCAGTGTCTAAGGGGTGTATCTTTAAGCCTGGCCTTGGCCTCTGCCCACGCCCCCCACACCCCAGCACAGGGACAGACCCTGGTGGGGCTGGGCACTGAGGGCACAGCAACCGAATGCAGCCTACCTGGCACTCTGTGACAGGCTGGCAAGATGGACATCCAGCTTTTCCTCCTGCTCATCATTCACTGGGAGAAAGTGCTGCCAACAACAGCCCAGCGTGTTTCGGTATGAAGAGGTTACTAAGGACAGAGACAACTGCAAGAACATTTGGAAGTAACCACATCCCCCAGCAGCACTGATCTGGCGAGGGATCCCATCATCCTCTGGAGATGCCAACCTTGCAGTGCATGCAAAGACTCTGGGTGGCTGGTGCCTCAGGTGAGGACATGCATTCCTGTGGCATGTTACAGTGTCCCTCAAACATCTGGACAATTAACCAGTCATAGGGGCTACTTGCAGGTACTAATTTAATGGACAGCAGGATCAGCTTGCTCCTCACTTCAGAACAGCCTCTGCTGAGGTCAGTGTGAAGGACCTGGTGCAGATGAGAAGCAGGTGCCCAAACTCAGCAGGTACAAACCCAGGCCAAGGATGTGAATGCAGGTGCCACTGCAGAGAGCTTCAGCTGTCCTAGCTCAGTCCTGACCTTCAGCTGCCTGCTCTGTCTCTCTCTGCATCCCTAGTCAAGGAGATGGAGCAGGAGGTTTCATCTGGTTTCCACAAGCCTGCAGCTCACATCTGTGAAATAAACGGAGGTCCATTCCAATAAGATGTGAGTGACAGCATGCTGAACATCCACAAGGGAGAGGGACAAGATACCAGGAGGGAGCTGGAGCAGGCACTGGGAGGACTAACTGGTTCGGATTACCAACCTTAAGGCAACACAGCAGGACTAGATGAACTGGCAAGGTCTTTTCTGACCTGATTCCGTAACATCCTCCATAAATAATCTTTGGTTTTTTGAAAACAATGGGCCAATATTTAACTATCTATCTGACACCACAAAAATCATTTACCAGGAACAAATGACCAGCCAGATCACAGCCAAAACCAAACACATTTAAAAATAAAAACAATTACTGTGCTGTGCATGCCTTGACATGTCTATAGCCAGATATACATACACAGTCTGCAAACACATCAATGTGTTGCTCATCAGAGAGGTCAAACTATGGTGAAGCAGAATGAGCTTGTGGTTAATCTGAGCAGAAAGCCACTGTCTGCAGCCCGTGAAAATGTTAGTACATTAAAGCACTGCAAAGTGGATGATAGATTATAGGACCTATGAATGCAAGTTAACCTGCCCCAAACCATTCCTCAAATGCACTACACAGGCAACACTCATTTCAGGGATTACTCATGGCTTTCATGTTGAAAAGTGGAAAATTATTTTTAATGTCAAGTGATGGTCAAAGCTAAGGCTGTTAGTTATACCAGAAGATGCAAACCTAAACCTGCCTCAGGTTAAAATGTAGCCTACTGTGTCACAGCCAACACATGGCTCAAACACAACTTCTGAGAGTAGGTTATATAGTGACACTTTTTCCCCCTCACTCTTTTTTACAGTGGAAACAAATAAAGCCTTGAAAAAAATATTTCCAGGCTATATAAAGATACACAAAGAGCAATAAATGTAAACAAAAATCTCATGCTTATGTGTTGATGTAGTGAGTCAGAATAAACATGACAGCTTTACCTGAGAAGTTAGAGTCTGAAAACAAACGTCCAATGTTTGGCAACACACACAGAAGATTTTTAAAAGAAACACCAAAAATAAACTTAGCAACATACTTTACAACTCCCACAGGTAAGCCTCATTCACCCAGGCAGGCTCACCAAAGTCAAGAGAAAAGCAGAATCCTGTAATGCTGGGTGCTGAGCCTCCCTCAGGCCCTGTATTCCACATGCTGCCTGTGTCCCACACAGCTGCCACTTGAAACCTGTCCCTACAGGGCTAACCTGTTCAGACAGCAATCATTGTCCTGAAAACAATAACAAATTAGTTCAGCAAAGTTCAGCTAGCATAGTGAGCTAAACCCACAGAGCCCACATAGGAAAGAAAGAGATAAGCACAGTTATTTATTTCCAGCTTTTATACACTGGACACCAGCTCAGGCAGGGTGTGACATATGACACTATGGCAAAGACTTGAACCCCATCAGAGAGTGCTGTCAGCCTCCTCTATCTCTTTGGTAATTCTGTTCTGACCCCTGTGACACCTGAATTCCTCGTGTATGATCCAGAAAGATTATTTTCTACCAGGGTAACAGGAAGAAAAAGGGATTGTGAAAGACACTGCTAACTCTGGACTGTGGTAATGGAAAGTTAATTCCACATAGTCTAAACCATTTTGGAGTAGACAATGGGTAGAGTACTTCCACCTGGCAGAAATTCCAGTTCGACTATGACAAACCTACACATGGAAGAAGTAGAGGGAAATTTTGGGTGTTATATGTAACATACATTTAATCAAAGAATAGATAAAAGATCAGAAGGACCATGAAAGTTACAAAAACTTCCATACTGCCAGTGTCTGAACAAAGCTAAATATCCTGAGTTGTGGTTCATCAGATGCAAAAGCATAAGGTTAGCAGAGAAATCTGGATAGGTTGGATTTAGTAGGAGATTTCTGGCCCCAACCTCAGACAGAAGCAATATTTCAGATTTTACCTCCCAGTTAGAAGGCACCACAACACAAATTCACATCAAAAACATTGGTCTCTTGTCTGTATCTGCTGGATTCAATAAAACTATAATGGTAAGGTATTTCCACCCCTACATTTAAAACCAAAGGTTACCAAGCCAGAGGTTAAACCATGAGTTTTTTAATCAAGACTCTTTGCTCTTGAGTGCCAAAGCATTGTTTCCTTCTAGCTTGGGACACAGCTGCATAGGCAGAGCTATGGCTTGTACTAACCGCAGTCAGAGAGATGGCATCCTGTCTCTTTTTTTTTTTTAATTGTACAGTCATTTTAGGAAAGTATGATGAAATAAATATGTCCAAGAAACAACAGAATAATTGCCCTTCCCAGGGCTGTGAACTCTAATTTTTGCCTCTTCTAGTGTAGTATTATTTCTTACACCTCAAGTATCACACACTCACACATGGTGTGTCTTAAGCTGAAGAAAGGGGAGTTATAACATGGTTCTCTGTGTGTCATATCTGGTGGGTCTTATTAGAAAATAGATGACTCTGTGTGTTATACCTGGTGGTTTTTGTTAGAAAGCAAATTAAACCTTAATTCTCCAAATTTTACTGGCTGAGTGACCAAGGGATTATTTTATCCTTCACTGAGTTCAGTTTGGCATCTTTTGAGGTCAGTGAGAGTTTTTTCATTGAATGTTGAAATACATCATAATTAATCAATAATTATCCAGAGTTGTTTGATAGATGAGACCTCGTTATGTTCCACAGATATTAAGAGAATTTTCTCCTATGTTACTCACTTTCATTTTTTCTTACTGCCCTGTGTGGACACTCTCAGCTTGTAGCCAAATTTCCAGCAGATTTTTTTTTCTGTTTAATGAAAGTGATCATTCTTCTAGAGAAGTTTTCTTTCTCTTGGTGGCATTTTAGCTGTTGACAAAGTCAGTGTTCTTTGAGGAGTCAGGGCCCCACACCTGCTACCCTTAGGGTGAGAATAAGCTTCCTAGAAGGAATCACTGCTGGAGGTGATGGGACAAGCCCTGGATGGTAAAACTCCTTCATTCTCAGCCTAGGGAGTCCCCTGCCACTTCTGGGCCCATTCCCTACGGTGTCCTTGCAGCATCATCTCTCAGTATTATTCACCATTAATCTCCCACTTCTGCTTGGAATGTCAAAAAGCTGAAGAAAATTGGTGGCCCTATTACATTTCTTGAGGAAAAATCATTTAATTTTAAACATTTCCTCACTATTACTTTCTTTCTCCAAGTTCCTTCAATTTCATGAGTTAAGAGTACATAACTTTCGTTTCTGACCTTGAAGGAAATCTGATCCATCAGCAGAAATTTTATCTATCTCCCTCTTGCACACACATAGTACAGAAACATATTGGTCAGAAAAGAGCAGAAGAATGCATATGCCTATCAAATATGCTCTGGCTTGCAGGACTGCTAAATATCTTTCTATATACAAGAGCCAGAGCTCTTCAAGGAAAGTTAGAGCATGTCAACTGCTTTTTCTGTGCTCCCCCAAAGCCCTGGAAAGGAACACAAAACTCGAGGTTCAATGTACTTTTTGTCTCCTTGTGTGTGCACAAGACCCTCCTGCCTTGTGCTGATCAACAAAATATTTTACATTAGTATACTTTTCCTACTTTAACAGCTGCCTTTCTGTCCCACATACCACTTTCTGTTGATATGGGAGATCATGAGGACTTTGATGTTACTATACTATGCCTATATACCAGTTTTCAGAATAGGGTTTTATGCCAGCCAACGTTAGAAATCATCCTCAGCACAAGCCAAGTCAAAAGTAAGGAAAAGTACTTATTTATAAAATCCAAAACAAGCAACAGAGTTGTAGAGATTTTTAACATATGGCTAGCTAAAAGGAAAGAAAACTTTCTCTAAAATCAAGTCCAAGAGGCCCACTATCATCTCTTCCCTTCTTGTCTCACTCATCTAACTGCCAAACAAGATCTAAACCACATCTGACCCATGGGAACAGAGTCTCAGGGCTCTCCATCACAATTCACAGAAGGGAACTTGCAGCCAAGGAAGAAGGCTAACTTATAACTCTGTACTCCTTCTTGGAGTTTTGCACAAAAGTTCGTTCAAATTCATCTCCCCTCCTTCATTCAGGTGTTGGCTTCAATGTCATCTCCCTGGATTATTTACTGGCCTAACATTTTCAAATGCAAATCTCCCTTCAATAGGCCAGGTGCAAATATCTCTTATGCTTTACTGAGCTATCAGTAAATCATTAATCCACAGAGGAGCAAAACACTCCCACTTATCAAGACAAATCTCAGTGTGAAGCTTTTCCAGGCTCCAAATTTCTTACATCAAAACAGCATATAGATAGACAATCACATCTGATGCTAACATTAAAGCATGATCTGTGCTTTTGGGGTAGAGGTCTGTGGGATGATTAATGCACTCCAGCTTTTCCCTGAACGTTACCATGAGCCCGATGTGACATGGCCACCAGGCCTGGAGCAAAAGCAGAAAGAGTCCTTGTTATCAAGTATGAGAAGGACAAGCATTTAACAGTTCTTCAGAGTTTTAGGCTGCAGGAATCTGCAGCATCTGCAGCAGAGGCTCTGAATAAATGTATTCTTCTATCAGAGTCTGACATATATTTATTAATACAACATGAAAAAAGAGGGGAAAGCCACAGCAGAATCTAAGCCGAAGTATGTCTTAAGCTTCAGCAGCTCCAAGTCACCTTATAAAAAATGCCAGAAAGTCGGATGGGCTGCTGACCCTGGGACAGCCCAAGGGCACAGCTCCTGTCTGAAGCTGACCCAGAGCAGGTGTACTGGGTATGGAAAAGCAAACCCTGCTCAGCTGTGCCTGCATCAGCACCTCAGCCCCCACACATCACCTGGCCCCGCTCCAGTGACCAGTTATCTGAAACCAGACCCTGCACGCTGAATGTGGAACTGTGGTGCTGAGTCACTCTGTTTGGGGCTGCCCCCACATTTAAAAACATTTTGGTTATTGATCTAAAGATTCATGACTCACAGGCTCAATATAGCACTGGGTTTAAAAGACTGCTTTGTTCTTGGAAATTACACATATGGTCTCCTCAGGGCAGCCACCCTCCTCTGCGACACCTGCTTCCCCAGAAGAAACTCCACAAGGAGTTGAAGAGATGCACAAAAATTAAGTAACTGGGGAAGTGGGTTGTACAGCTATCACTCCATCCATACACTCTTTTCTAGCCTGCAAGGCTCGAATGTGGCAACCTTATCCATTCTGTGATGCATCACAGAGGATTACCATAATGTCTCTTCTCACTTCCCAGGAGATGAAACTGAGATCTCCAGGACCGTAAGGTATCATTCACTATGTGAAACTGTCTAATTTAACAGCTTTAAACCAAAAGAAGAAATCAAATTCGACTCTATACACCTAAAAATGTGACCTTGACCTAAAGAAACACTCTCTAAAGCCACAGAAATAATTAGGGGCCAAACTTCAAGGATCTCATCAAACTCATATACAGAAGCAGCAGCAGCTGCAAGTGACCATGTTCAGAAAATACAAGGGCATACTCTTTCTTTGTGCTCTAGCATACTTTCCTTGCCTGGGGAAATTCATTTTGAATGTGTGATGTCTCTTTGAATTAACTGGCACGAGTTTTCTAATCAAGCACTGTTGAGCCAACAGGAAAACAAGGACTTATGGTATTTAAGTGTGGAATACATGCAAAAAAAAGTAAAAAGAATTGGCCCAATATGCTGTATAAGACCACAATACATGCATTCATTCATACAAAAATTAAGTATATAATCACATGGTGAGCAAAGGACTTCATATGATGGTATACAAATTTAAAACACATACAACTCTATTTAAATAAACTGCACATTCTGCTAGATTCCAAAAAAGATGAAGTTACAGTAATTGTCGCTTTCAGTTTTAGATAATTTTCCAAATAAAAATGTGAGCGTTGCCATTAACTAGTACTGACAATGCACATACAGTACACACATTTGTCAATTTCATTAACCTTCCAAATTAGGTATTCACGGGGAGCTAATGGCAGCATAACACATCATTACAATATTCAATGCAATTTCATGGATATTATGTATAGGGAGAAATTTTAGGCTCTCTTGTTCTTACAGCTGTTAGAAAATATTATACTTTGCAAATATCACATTAGTGATCGGCAAATGCTAAATAGCAGAATCTAAATAGCTTGAATTATGTCCCACTCTCCCGCCTCTCCTCATCGGGAATGGGGGTTGCCTCTATTTGTGTCATATTTGGCCGTAAATAAGAAGTGCAAATCATCTGCCTGGACTTTCCACCCTCCTCACCACTGCTATTACAGCTTCCACAGCCCAAATTAGGATCCATGAGATTTGCTCTTAATTTAGCCATTAACTTTCTTGATGACCTTGGGCATATCACTTAATTTCTTGCATCTGCAACAGTTTCTTCTTCACAGGGCACAGTGCAGATAAAATCTATTAGGGATCATGAGGGTCTAAAGTACTGATGGACAGGGTAATTTCCTCCTCATAACTCATAAGGGAGTTTTACTACAATGGGAAGAGGAGGTCTTCCAGCTGGAAATGAGAGTGGGAAGGCACTGGATATGAGAAGTAGAATGTGGGCAGGTGTGGGAATAAGAAGAAAACAACAGATACTTTAAATTATCTAAATTAAGGTTTGTTTGGTGACAAGGTGGGGGAAGGTGAGTACCTCCTCAGAAGAGAAGCAAAATGAAAGGATCTTAAGTTAAAGAAATATCCTTAGGAAGTCAGAACATGAGGGAAAATAACTTTGTGGGCACACAAAATGGACAGATGGGTCATAGGATTGTACATCTCAAGTGTACGTGTTCTTACCATCAGCAAAGGAATATGAAAGGAAAGGGTTGTCCTGCAAGGCCAAAAGTGGACAAGAATGACAAAAATCAGATTTTTCAGCTTTGATGGATTTAAACAGTTTTCTTTTCTAGACCTCTTTGAATTCCTCAAACTAGTCATATTTGAATAAAGTCAGCAGGACTGAACCTCATGGATATTGCTCTATCTTGAGCAGAAAATCCTTGATTCTAAGACTTTTGCCTCTTTTGAATTAGAAGATGTCCAGAAAACAAATAAGGCATAGGAAATTCTCAATATTTTATCTTCTGATCAGCATTAAAGTGTTAAAAAATAAAAACCATCAGCAGTTATGGCAAAATAAACACATACCCGTGTGTAATCTAGGAAAATAACAAATTCCCATGCAAGCCATCCCCTAAAAAAATGGTCAAGGTTACCCAAAGCAATTTTAATTGAGATTTGTCTTTCTGCTTGATGCTGTTTTCCCTGTAGACCCTACACAGAGCTCAATATAAGACCTGTTTACCTTGTCAAACAGGACTAGAGCCAAATGCCCCTACAGAATTCCTTACCAAAGGGAAGTGGAGTTCTCCATAGGGGGCAGCATGGCGGGCAGAGTTAGCACCGTGCTTCTAACTCAGCTGGCTATGTTGCATCTTTAAATATCTGAGGTTCTCTATTAATGGGAAATAATTTGGATGGACCAGCTTTGCAACAGCCAACTCGTGTTAATTTGAATCACTTTGCTTTGCTTTTCTCACTGTTGCTCTCACTGCCAAGGGCTGTCAAAACACATTGTCCTGCTTTCAGAAAAGAGCCACATACTGTGTCATGGAGAGATACAAAACACAGCTGATAAAACTGCACAGAAGAGTTCAGCTGTCTTCACAGTCTATGTATTTAAATAGCATTCTCCTATAGAAGTGAAGCAGTTTGTACATTAATTTGTCTTTACTCCTCTACATATGGAGCACCTGCTACACTTAGCCACCTCATTTTGTATTTAGTTTTTTTCTTTTAGTTCAGTTTTCCATTTTGTTGATTTGAGTAGCAGGAAAGTGAACTTTTAGCCTTCTTTCTCTCAGAAGAGTTAAAGTTATCCATCCAATCAGTTCTGGGGGTTTAAAAAGTGCTACATTGTCAGACTTTTATTGCTCAGCGTCTCAACTTTCTATTATAACATACAAAGAAAATATACAACAAGATGGGTGACTCTGCATCTCCAATAATACATAGAAAAAAACAAAGTAATGTTCTAGCTTCTTTAAATTCTGGCCAGAACAAAACTGTCTGATAACTAGGAAAAAATATTTAAAATAGCAAACTAAATAAAAATAGCAAAATAAATAGCAACACTTTTTCATATAGTAGGAGATTTACAACAGTCAGAAAAAGAGCAATCTTTGACATAGGAGAGAGGGAATATTTTTAATAAGGTGCCGTGCCAATTTGGCTTGTTATTCCTATGCATAAAGTATCCTGGTGTCCTTTAAATTAAAAAAAAAAAAAAAAAAAAAAAAAAAAAAAAAAAAAAAAAAAAAGAAAGAAAAAACAAGTTCAAGCCGGACAGAAGTGCCAGCAAATGTTATAAGCCAGTGGATAGTGGGTGGGTGGTGTGAAAACGTTTCATAACTGCTAACAGCAACCCTGTTGTGAACCAAACAGCTGTGCACAGAACACAGGTGTGCTGCACAACAAGGGCTATTCATGCCTTCCCACAGGGCGCTGGCCAGGTTTGCAGAGCCACAGCTGACCACATAAAGCACCGAGGATGGAAAAGGCTGGGAGTGAAATGTCCACTACAAGTGTAAACACCGGATGCCACACTGGCGCGCGCACACACACACACACACACACACACGTACATTTTTAGCACGTTTTGCTCACTGCTGTAATGAAAAGAGGTAGGGAAAGCCTATTTCTACTGTGAGAAGCAGAGAATATAATGACATAGGAAGTTAATAGGAATGCTATGTGCATAAAAAAATAGGCAAATAAAACAGAATTGGGATACGGCAGAAGCCAAAATATTCATAATTTAACTGAACATATTGTTCCAATAAAATCTTTTCTCAATGTATCAAAGACATTTGTAGTTATAGAAAATGTAGAAGATATTCAAAATAATGCTAGCATAGGGGTTACAAATTCTCTTTCCTTCTGCAGAACATCCAAGAGAGAAGACAAATTTCAGGAAAGTAAAATATTATGGTTAAAAATTAAAACCATTTCCCTTTCATATGCTCTGCATAATGTATTTTTGCAGCTTTTCTTCCACAAATATCAGTGCAGTAAAAGGTTGGGGGTTGGTTTGGTTTTGTTTCCTTTTTTTTAACAGGATTTTTAGAAGATGGTGGAAAAACCAATTCAAGTGAAAAAGGAATGATAATCGGAAACCCTTGTATTCTAATTCTGGATTTAGAAATCCTGCACTGGGCATTTCACTTGAACGCACAAGTAAATATTATGATTCAGTTGCAAAAGCCTGGATACCTCTGTGTAAAAGCAAAGGACTTCCTGCCCAAGAAGAACTTCTCTATCTATTGTACCTATTATGAAAAGGTAATTGTTTGTTAAAAACACAGTCTCCAGATACAATATTTGTAGCCACATGGTACATATGAGGAATGAATGCTTTCCAGTTGCAGGTACAGAAAAGCCACCTTTCATGAAAAAAACATGGCCATGAAAATGCAGCATACCATGACCATGATGTTGGCTAATATCTCCACATTTAAAGTTCTCACCAGCCAGTTCAAGGTGAAATGCCAGACAACACCAGCTTTGACACAGCAAAGCCCTGTCTGATTCCTACCACTGCTGGTATTCCTGGCTTCATTTCTGCTTTCAAAACAGACGACAAGTTATTGAGACAGAACAGGGTTGATGTGTCAGCTAATAAAGTGACTCTATGACACAAATATGATATATCTATAATAAAGTGAATAAGTGACCCTGTAAACAAAGAAAATCTTTCAATTCTCTGAGTACTCTTTTGCATGAACACAGCGAAGAACCCTAGTTCCTCTTTCGCGTGATAGCCCCATTTCAAAGACATTTAAATATTGAACCAAAAATCCTGTTTGTTGCAGATGTAGGGCCCCAGTACAACTGTTAGAGGTGAGCAAGAGCAGCATCAGAGATAGGTTCACTGGGTGGCTGTGGCCACGCTTCTTTGGCTCCTGGTGGCGGAGGCCTAGATGTGTATCTGCCCAACGCTCGGAGTGTGGCTGTCCCACCCCGTGAGCAGCAGCTGGTGGTCAGCCTCCTGAACCACACACCAGAAAATAGCACGCACGAGCTCTGCTGTTTGCGCATTATGGCCACTATCTGGGGTAAACTGAACATCCTCTCTCACCAGCTACAAAGGTCTAGAGAAACGCTTTTATCGCATTGTTATTTTTGCTTTCTTCAAAGATGGCCCCAGCTGTCACAGGAAAATGAATCCCAAGATCAGCAATTTGTATGTGCATTTTTGATGCTGTTTGAAAAGCTGCTTTAAAATCCAGTGTTTGCCACCATTAAAACACTTGCAACTGAAAAATGGCCTGCAGGTCTTCACTCATCCAGTGAGCACTGGCAGCTGTGCTCCAGTGGGACACACATTTCTCACTAGTCACAATTTTGCCCATAAAACTCAAGAAATGAAGCCATCTCAGGAAACCAGAGTGTAGTTCACGCTCTACCTCTGTTAAGTCCCTGGCCTTTCTGCCAAGCTCGTGGAAAGTGCCTGAAGTGGCTGCTCACCCAGATTTGGGCTGAGATTCAAAATTTCTCACCTCTAATCCAAGAAATATTTAACATATTCAACCAGAGGAGTTAGTTGGAGGAGTTAGTTCTGCTTCTTCTCTTCTGTAAGTCCTACATGAGTCTACTAATGTTGCAGGTACTTAGTCACACTCTCTTGTCTATAAAATATGCTGTAGAAATTTAAGTAGTACTAAGGCAGAAATAGTGTAAAGATTGGCTAGCAGCTTGTAATTAGGAACATTTCATTCGTCACAGCTTACTTAGAAGTGATTTACACTTGCCTCAAAATGTTGATCAAACCTGAAGCACATGCTCACAAAATTCTGAAATTCCTCTTGGAGATCTCCCTGTGACTGACAAACCCAGCTTCTTTCCAAAAGCACCAGAATTTGATGTCTAACAACTGAATTATATCTATCTCTCTTGCAGCACTGCTCTAAGCCAGCATCCTGTATTTAAAGAGTCACTGAGCAAATTACAGGACCACTGGATCTATTGTCTCTCAGTAAGTGCTGGTACTATACTGGAACCAACACATTTGCCTTATATATGATGTAAATTGTTGCAATGATAGCAACCTTGAGAAAGGTTTTCAAAAACTAGAGGAGCTGAGGTTCTGGACTGTCATATTTGTCAAAAAATTGTTTAAACAATGGCACTGGCTCTCCATTTATTTAACTGCTACAGGTTTACTCTAGCTATGCTTGAGCAAAAGCAAGACCAATTCCAGCCCAAGCAGACCTAACACCTTTAAAAGGAAACCTTCACACTGACATTCTCATATTAAACCTTCCAATCAGTCTTACAGAAACCCTATTTTTATGCTTTTTCATGTGGAAATGAATGACTTGCTGTTCTTTTGTGTGATAATTTAGCTAAGCAACAATTATTGCTTTGTGTCCTCAGCTGTGGAAAAGACAGAGTTGAGTTATTTGAGTTCATTCCCTTTCCTCTCTCTTTGGAATTATAGATTATATATTTTTGTCTTTATAAGAAGTTTACAACCAGAAATAAATCAAACTCATCTGAATATTTACCTCACCTAAATATTGCTTTAGACATTCAATTTCTAATCTCTAACACAGATAAAACTTCGCACTCAATTTTTTCAAAATTGTTATGTTTTTCAAATCTGGATCAAATTTTGCCCTTCAGTTTCTTAGAGAGATCTGTACATAAGGGTTAAAAATAAAAAATGAACAGAACAACTGCTGTGTAAAGGAGAGATATAGCATGTAAAAAGTAAAATCCTTGTTCATAAGATCCTTGTATTCAAGAACTATGATTTTATAAAGTTCTTAGAGCAAGCTTCCAGATAAATTAAATCACGAATTAATATAAATTATACAATTTATCTTTACAACAATAGATTAGTATACAATCAAGTCACACATAGTATCTTCTCATTATTTATTACAGTGGTGAGCCTAGTACCACTGGCATAGCTAATGCCACTGCAAAAATTCAAAGCCCACTGAAGCCTTCCAAGCACAAATCACACTAATCACTTCTTAGAAGCAGATTACCTTCAAATGAGAAAATGTGAAGAAATTGCACCAACTGCAGCAAACAAAAAACCCACTAGTTATTTAAAGAAAATTGCACATAGCAATGTTGCCAAGATGTTACAGTGTCTCCATCACAGCTGGAGGTGGATGGCTTCTGTAGGCTTGGGCAATTCACATTTCAGATTCTTTTCCCACTGCCCACATGTTCAATTTTACTCAACAGCAAGCCCTGTTTCTCCCTTGTTTACCTTCCAAAGCAAAGCCTGCATTGGTGGGAATGAACACCGAAGTGACACTTAGAAAAAGCAACATCATTTGAACAGCTGTAGACAGTCTGTTATTTATCAGAAATTTTAACAAAGGCCAAAGGAAAAAAGCAGCAGTTCAGCAGAGAGCGAGTCCTGCCCTAGCACAGCTGTTACACAAGATGCGAAAATTTCAAAATGAGAAAGTAAACACCACTCTATATTCTAGAAAAGAGGGAAGAGATGTTTCTTCCCAATCCTTGGAAATAGCAAACTTAACACTAATGAAATGCAAACATCCCCCTACCCCTTGAATACAAAAGCTGGGATCCAGTTGTGATTCCTTCCTTGTGGAATTACTTTGCCCACACTATCCCCAGGGTAAAAAGATACTGGTGCTGGACAGACCCCCAGCAGTAGTAAACCAGGACTGCTTCATTGATGTTCAACTTCACTGCTCTCAGGGATTGCTGGACAGGCATGGAGTTCACAGACAGTCTCTGCCAACAGATCACAACTTGGTGTACTGCAATTTGGGAAAACACAGGTAAACTCTGCCTCCACTAACCAGATTTGTTAAAAGCAGTGCAGAAAAATCCTTTCAAGGGCCTTTTCAACAGTTCTTTTATTGAGGGCAGGAACTGATGCTCCTGTGATATTAGTATTAAGAATTCCAAACTGTCCCCATTCTGCAGAAGGAGACAAACTGATGGTAGCTCTAGCATGAGAGTTTGATTTGGCTGCTCTGTCGTTTAGAGGCTTTCACTCCTCAGTGCTGTCATTTAAAGCTAAGATGGCAAATGTACAGAAGAAAGAAAACCCCAAACATTCCCTTGAATGGAGGTGGTACTTAGAAACACCCTCCTCTCAGCAAAAGGCAAGCCAAGCACAGGCCAGCTTTCCACCAATACTGCAGGTACTATACAGGCCTGCACTATTGGAGCCTGACATACAAAACAGCCTTACATGGAACAGTGCTGTCCTCAAAACACACACTCAACATGTCAGAGAGGTGAAGACTGCCCCACTGCTCGCTCATGTGGATGCAGGGCTGAAACTAGTGCGTGCAGGCTTTGTGGGAGCATGGAGGGAGACAGAAGCAGAAGGTGCCACTACGTGTGCTTTGGTTATCTTTACAGGGTTCTATCAGCTCCTGCCACCATCTTTCCTCACAGCTAGTTCCTAAAAACTAGAATAGGCCAGTTTTCCCAAGATAAAACAAACACTTGGAAAGCCGTTCAGAGTTACATACCCTGATTTACCAAGGGCAACATCTCAGGCTGACAGAGGATGCTAAGAAGTAGAAAGGGGACATCTTTATGTCTTGATCTCTGTTAGGAGAGGTTTGGGGCATCAGCATCTTCCAAAGAGTGCATAGGGAGGTCAGGTGCCTGACCTAAGGCTAAAAAACCCTGCTGTGGGAAGCAGATACCTTATCTCCACTGAAGAGGACGATAGACAGGTCCAAATCTGCCCTGTTTCAGATCTCAGACAGGCAACAGCCTCAAGAGACAGAGATGGCCAAGCTCTATGTAGGCACATCTACTACAAGGTGCTCCTCCAGCCGAGTGGTGCTGGCCACCCTGCAGTGGCCGGGGGTCCACACGCCTCCAATGGTACCACAGAGCAAACTACCCAGTAATGCAGGAGATAATACAAGAGTGGCAGGCAGCTATTTTTTTGTTTAATTGTACTATTGGCAGTTTTCTTCTCTTCTTATTGTTATGTCTGGGGAAATCATGGAAACAAGGTCTGGCCATCTGGGCATCTACAGGAGCAGCTGTGTTGTGGAGACACCTGTGCCTCGCAGGGCTGACACCAAAAACCAGGCACAAAGCAACACGGGCTCCGCATTTCTGAGCACCATTGATATACTTTGAATATTTTTCATACAAAACAAAAGAAAAAGGCAGCTCACCATGGGCAAAACTTGTATTTGAGGCATCTAGAAGTCAGATACAGGCTGGATCTTAATTTTCTACCAACCTTTGAATATCTGAATTGCTAGTACAGGGTTATTCTGGGATAAGCACTATCCATGTCCCTTGTTGGAATAACTTCATTTTGTGTAAGCAATAATACATTAACTGGAAAGGGAATCCAAATCATCATCTTCCACCTACTGTGGAGATCTTCACTATATAAAGTCCCTATTTTTCTCCTTGATTCCTAAAGAAAAATTTCCATTCAGGGAAGTGAGAGGCCCATGACAAAAAGGCTCAGGAGTCACTTCAGAGAACTACACTTCTTGCACTCCTCAGAGCACTGGGCTGTTGGTTAGTCTGGGGTACAGGCTGGGGTAGGTGACCAGGAACTCATCACAGTTAAGGCATCCTGGGGTTACAGCAATCTGACATTTGCCAATGAAAAACTGTGTAGCCAGAATTACTGCTGACCATCATTCCCCCTGACTCCATTCTACAGCTATTTCCCCTGGTTATTCAGTAAGCAGAAAGCTGCTGCAGTGCTCTGAATGCTCTGAGCCTTATATCATACCCCAAAGGTCCAAAGCAATACGCCAAAGAAATAACATTCTAGCTGTGCTCAGTTGTAACACCACGGACAATGGAAAAAACTCAGTTTTCCAGTTATTAATAGAAAATTAGAAACTTCTGAAATTTTAATAATTCGCTTGCTATATTTTTCTTTTTTAAACAAATATTCACATTTCTAGGAATTGCTGACTACTGTGTTTATAAAACTGAGTCCATTTTTGCTGTGTCTAGGGAAGGATAAGGAAAATATGATGCACAAACTAGGAAAACTGTTGAAAAAATATTGGCTGCAAAGTCTGTGCTCCTGCAGACAACCAAGGATAACATTTAACCAGAAACAGGTTTAGACATTCAGCTGTCAGTATTTCCCTTAAGCACTGGAGAGTCTCAGTCTGCAGATAAAATCCTGATTCATACAAATGCATATGCTAAGTAAGGGTATGAATCAACCAAATCTTTTCAGAAAATCTAATGAGAAATGACCATTCAAAACTGATGTGCATGCAAATTGATATACATACTTATGACATATAATGCATGGCTTCTTATGCTTCATTTCACTTCCAAAGCAAAATCTAATTGTTATTAGGAGAGCAGGATTAGTGTGTACCTGTTAGCCAGGTGTTTACAGAACTTGCCTGCATGAAACACGATAGGTTAATACCCATTTATACTGCCCGCATCCACAGCCGCGTTTCCACATACAACCTCATGTGTGTTTCAGCTTTGAAATTTAAAGCACATTAGCACAGTGTTAACTTAGGACATCAATGTCTTGTCTCGAATAAGCTGAAACACTTTTTTTGTATTTTTTCTTATCTATCAGCTATTCACTAGAGATACAACATGTATTTTCATGTTCACAAATTATACCAGTTGAAATACAAAAGCTGCAAAATGTAAGAGGGGAAAATGAAGACCATAAAAATAATTTATAAGATTTTTTTTCAAAAATAATTTCAAAATAATTCATAAGAATTTATGTAACCCCCTCACTCAAATTTAACAGTCTTCAGTGGCATTTGAATATATGTGTTCTAAACAAATTTTGTTTAGCAGAAAACATAGCCTATGCTAAAATAACTTTGAGGTTTTCTTTTCAAAGGACTCTCCCGTTGCTGGTAGGTAACTCTGCCATACATATTTATACCATACTTACTACGTTTTCCATAGCAGAAAAGCTATGTATATATTTTTGCTCTCATACTCTATACAGATAATATTCTACGATCCAGTACTTCTAATATTTTAAAGGATTCAAAACAAAGAACAAAAAAAAAAGAAAAAAAAAGGTTGTTTCTTTTAGCTAAAGTAGAGCTAGGGACAATCAACCAAAGGGATGAGGCTACAGCAACACTTTAAGAAGTTTTCCAGTTTAGGAAAAGGAAAAACAAATGCCATTGTCACAGTTACTTTTAATTGATAATAATAGGAGGCACAGGGGTTGTGAGCCAAATCCTACCTAAGGCAGCAGAAAGAAATGTAATGGCTGCAGTGGTACTTTGGATCAGAATTAATATTTCTATCCAATTGAAGCTAAAATTATAAAATAAGTTTTAGCTCACTCAGATACAGTGAATCTTACATTTTGCAAATGCCCAATGAATGCCTTGGAATAAGCAATGCTCTGAATCAGATGAGTTTTAGGAAGACATTTAAATGGATAACAATAGCTTTTCCTTGAAGAGCACACTATTGATGTGAAATGCCCCAGCTGTGCACTGCTGGAGGCTGGGACTGCACACCATGGGAATGCCCTGCTCCTGTACCATCCACAAGCATCTCCTGTCCTCCTCTGTTAAAAACAGGACAGCAACCCGGGAATCTTTGTCTAAAATGGCCTTTGAACCTTCTTACGCACTATACAGAAAATCAGACAGGTATCTTTGCAAAACTTCTTCCCCCTCCCCTCATACTCCCCACTCCCTCACAGTTACAGCATTCATAGTCATCATTCCATAAATTTTATTTTCAAAACTTTTTCATTCTAAATCACTGTCAAATTAAAACCAGACCCATAGGATCAATTATAGCCAAGTGCAACAAGCAGGTGGCTTAAACTTATTCCTTCTGGTAACAGGGTAGTGTAGGGCCCTCCCTACCTAGCATTTTACTAGAGTATCTTTCAGAAGCACTAGCAGAAGATTACATAGTCCTTCTTGATTATCTCAGACCCTAAATGTATTATGTCCCTATCACACACAGCTATTGTAGTAAACTGCAGGTTTGTAATTGCTCTCGGTGGGAGAAGGTTCAAGCCCTTTATTTCTTCCTCAGAAGGATATTGGGCCTGATCCAGTTCAGGCCAGACTCATACTGTTCTCTTCTCTAAAAATCTATTTTCTTTTTTAAGATTAATTCAAGCTACAAAATACTATCTTCCTCTCTGGCCCTTGACCTTCTAGACAACATTTATTTACACCAGAAAATTATGTATATGAGAATATAATATTAATTAAAAGGCAGCATACTTTTGATTTACTATCAAATAAAAATATGATAACATCACTGAAGAAAAAATCTTGACTGTAGTTCATATATAGACAGCAAGTAAAATCAAAGTGCAGCTGTGAGCCAGTATCAACAACATAAGCATACTCATTTCTGGTGCAGATGCAGTCACTCTGTTGTGTTATCACTTGAATGCAGGGGTGGGATCCTTACCCACTCACAAGCACTTTTCATTTGCCCCAGAATCCCCCTGAGTTCTGCCAACAAGTTGAGAAAGAAAAGAGCCACTCACTCTGGGGGTCCCCTCTGTGGCAACCCTGATGCACAAATAATATGAGACACCCACCCCTCACCCATACACACACCTATACATCACCTGCAATTGTACTCTGGTGAGTTTGTGTCTGAGTATTCTCTTAAAGTAAGAGGTGTTAGTCTTTCATGTTAGTTGTCCTCTGTGAAAACGCAAACTTTGATGCTCCTTTTTTTCAAGGCAATAAGAAATATTGTTCATTATGAATGAATATGCATAAGAAAAAAAATCCAGCTCAATGATTTTTGTAGGAAACCAAAATAAATAATAGTGTTTGCAGGAGAAAGTGGTAGTTTTATTTCAACTTGATGGTGTTTCCAGGTATTCTGAATTTAACATTGTCAGTTGGGCAAACAGTCCACACATAAGCTTGTTTGTCACATATTATGAATCTACAAAATCTACCCCTCCCAAAAAATTTACTCCCTGGTCAAGCTTCTCCGCTTGAGAATCCCCCACAAAAATTGCTTCCAAAGAGGCAAATCAATAGAGTTCTTCATCAAACAGAAATACGCTACAATCAGTTCAGAATGTGATTAGCACTGAAAAGATTGCTGATTTAGGAACATTAGTGACAAGTCCTCTAGCACTGAATTTTGTTTGCAATCTGCACCACAAAAGCTACTACTCTTCCCAGATCCTCACTATTGAGCTAAAACAAGGAAAGGACTAAAACCAGCTGACATATTTGCCAATTCTGGCTGCTGGTTTTGTCTTCTGTTGAAATGCTATTCATTTCTCCTTTACTACATTTTCAGCAGAAAACATTTGACTCTATGAAACTTAGATTTGGGACTAATGCTATATTTAGAAATATTTCAAAGCTGAAATCTTTTAGATAAGGAATTCTCATTTAATAAAAGATTAGAAAGTAACAAAATGGTCATGTACCTATATTTTATAAAGCAACTACCCAAGCTAAGCTGGAAGATGAATATTGAAATGCCGAACTTTAATTGGTGAATTAAAATGCTTAACAGTCAAAATCCAATTGCATGATATATAGCACTATTGAGCAAAAAGTTAATATCCTTTGGATGGATGTCAGAATTATGTATTTTCATAAAATAAAATGTTTCATTTTAGTACTAAATTTCCTGTGTTATGTACTTATGTAATGTAGGGTTAATTTGAATACATGTACAATGTATGCTATGCTTATGTTACTAGAACATACTGTCAATTTTAATTGAAATTTAACAGTTCTTTTCTACTGCAGAGTAAAAATCAATCACTGCTTTCTGTCAGTCTCTCTATTAAGCTGCATAATAAAATACCGTAAGACCCCATGTATTGTTGCCTCATAAGGAAAGTGATATAATATTTTGGTTTATGTGTGTTGGTGATACACCTGAGTTTTTATATTTGAGAACGTCTACATTAGCAATGCACTGAAATTTGGACAATCTATGTGCTGAACTGTCAGAGACTCTCTGCGAAGACAAAGCTCAGCAACGATGCTGTGGCATGACACAAGATCCAAGCTAAGGACATTTGTGAAAGAGCTTTCTTTGAGCCGAGGAGATTTTATGAGACTTCAGCACAGTAAAGCATTATTATGGCAGGACTATTAGGGCAGCTCACTGTTTACCCAGCACAGTCCTATTTCTGGTGTATGCAAAAAAAAGTGTGAAAATAAAGACTACTTAGGCTACAAATACAAAATCTATTATCCCCAGAAATGTAGGGACTTTTCACTGTTTCCTATAACAACCTTGTCACACTTTTTAAGAATTGTCATAATAAGGAAACAATTACAGCACTGATTTACTTATAACGCTGCTACTGAGAACAGTCCACTTTACAAATTGCCAATTAGCCATGTTCAAGTAGTTGCTAATACAAATTTGCTGGAATAAATAAGTAAAATAACAACTGCTTTGATTTTTTTTCATTTTTAATCTACTGGAACTTGACCTTTGGGAAATTGAGATTTTAAAAATTTCCTACATGCTGATTTTAAATATGGAACCTGGAATTTGCCCAAAATGATGATATCCTCATAAAAAGGCATGCTGGTCAAATTTGTTAGTATAAAGCATAGACATCCAGGCTTTAAAGACCCATGTGCTGAGAGAGTCTCACATTGACATGGCTTTAAAGGTCACATACATACTCTGCCTCAATTGAACCCCAAGGGATGCTGTGGCTAAGCACACAAGATGTTCAGACACTACAATCAGGTTTAAATGGGCATATGGCAGAAGAAATCTGTTCCCATAGGAGGAGGAAAAGGAGAAGTAATATCACAAGCGAAATTAAGAAAAATCAGGATGACAGCATATTACTAAACTAATGGAAAGGGTGATAAAAAAGGGAGGAGGTTGAGTTGCAGAGAGACACTAGAAATTAAGAAGGCAATTCTGGGAGCATGGCAATGCACTCAGTGTTCTTGCTGACCTTCAGCAGGAGGAAAATGTCATTCCTTTTGATTCACTTGGATTTTGGTACATTTCATATTTATCTAATGTTTTCAGTACAAAGCAATCTAATCTCAAAAAAAAAAGAGCTTGGTTTGAAAGCTTTAAAAAATGAGGGAGTTCCCACAGGACAAAGAACTAAATGAGGGATTACGGAATGATGTTTTTTTCCACCTGTCTAAAGACAAACTGCTTTCACATACTGGCATCTAGACCTCAGAATATTTCAGACACTGCTGCCTCTGTCTGGCAGGCCTCACTTACAGAGCAGAGGTCAATCTTGGTGATAAGTTTGGACCCAAATCTGTCTATGATACTTTCTCCTTGGGTTTCCTTTCCTTGGGCAAATAAGACAGAAATCAGCCTCAAAAAGAATAAACATTTTGTGAAAATAGTTTTCCTTCCTCCATGTCTGAGCCTATCTCTAAACACGAAGCTGCAAATGCAGAAAGGCTCATTTGCCTTCCAAAATACATTTTTGATAGTCCCTAGCTCTACAGTGTCAATAAAAGTGTAAAGGGCAGGTCTGTGAACACCTCTGTGCTCTGGGCACAGGAGGACAATGCATCATACTCTTTTTTCACATAAGAAATTGTACAGAGGAATACAGATTTAAAAAAAAAAACTTTCATCATGCATTTACTATCATGCATATTTTTAAAAATCCCTAAAGCATGAAAAAATCACAAGACTTTCCATTTAAAAAACTCCTCAGGTCTACAAAGTCCTTTCTCCACCCACCTGGAATAACATCATTTTGGGGAAGACTTTTCCACATGGACATATGACAAATGATGCAAAAATCCTCTTATGACACCGTCTCTATTGTATCCAAACAAGGCAGGGTAGCCCCCATCAGTCGGGGAGCTGGCTGCTGCTGGAGCTGAATACAGAATGGAAGGAAGGCAGTCCAAAAGGGGTACCACCAGGAGACTGAGCAAGAGAAGCAAATACCTCCTGGACCCAGCCCCCAGTTCAAGCTCTCACTCAGATGTGGGCTCGTCCCAAACACAGTGCAGACGGCAAGTGCCTTTGCAGCGGCTGGGAAGGACTGGATAGGGTCCTTTTTTCCCATGTTTCAATTCTTTGTGGCTCATTTGTTTCCTTTGTTTTCCTTAACAGTACATTCTAACAATATTTTAATTAAAGTCATATCTATATAGAACTTTGACTGCATCTTAATGAATGTTTTTTTGTTGATAGTTCGGGGTTGGGTTTTGTCGTTTTGCTTTGGGTTTTTTTGGTCTGGTATTTTTAATTTATAGTTAAAATATATAATTACCAAGGAAACTATAATGAAATCCACTAAATGTGAAACAACAAACAGAAATTCCAATTAGCAGGGGGACTGATAAAAGAATTTACATTTCCAAAGCTGTAGCCAGATACTTTTTCATATTACGTTACCTGTTATTCATTTCATGCTATCAAAGCTCCTTTGCACAACAGAGAAGCATTTATAAATTCCAGCCATGATTCCTCACCCAGATAAGCAGCATGTGAGGGAAGGAAGGAGTCATCAGCAACAAAAGAAACCTAGGAAGTTTCGGTGAGAGTTTGTGGTGAGAAAATTAGGAGATTTCTGTCCCTTTCTATTTTTCCCACCCGTCTAAATCCCATATAACTGTTTCACCCACAGGAGCATGCTTAAATCCTTCAGATATTGTTGCAAATTTTGACTTTAGAGCCAGTAGAAAATAACAACAGCCCCTAAGACTACTTTAAAATACCTCATCTGCACACAGGAAAAATTATGTCAGAAGACATCTGACTAACTGCTGCTTTCATTGATTTTGCTCCCAAGAAGACTAATCATCTACCACAATGTCATTCCACATCACTCTGCTGAGAAGCTGCACCTCAGCTTTTGTTTACAGACTTTTTTAATTACCAAGCATGTCTCCTACAAGTGAAGGAACTATTATGCACAGAGTAGCAGCACAGAGTGTCACCATCACTGCATTCAGGCAGACTCTGGAAATGATTAGCCCAACATAATGTCTTACAAGAATGAATTGCAAGCTACCCATTAAAAAAAAAGGAAAAAGAAAAAGAAAACTAAACCTCTTTTCAACACAACATTTAGCAGAATTTAGGTGAGATTTAACAGAATTTAGGTGGGAAACAGCAGTTGTGTAATGGCAATACTTCTGTGTTATTAACAGAAAAGTCCATCTGAAAACTCAGGTATACGGCAAATTTTAGCATTGTCAAACAAAACTTTCAGCAGATGAAAAATCAAACAGATCAAGGGATTTTTCATGTTTCACCTTTCAATGCTAATAGCCTGAGGAAAAGAAAAGGCATCCTTTTCTAAACTTTTACAAAAATCCAAAACATTTTGTTTAAAGAAATAGGAAAATATAGGATTATGGAGGACTGATGATTTTTGTTGAACTGTTTTTGTGGGAAACTCACTTCTATTTGCTCTCCATCCTTTTTTTTTGTTCCTCCTCCTCTGGAGGGATTCTGGCTGGAGCAGTGGCAGCCAGGAGATTACCCCTGCTAATGGCAGCAGTGACATTTGAGCCAGGCTCAGCTCCACAAGTCTACCCTGTTGCTTGACATTGGGGTGGTTGGGAATGGAGTAGGTGGCACAAGGAGCCAAACTCACCCCTTTTTTCAGGAAAACCAAGAGCATTCTCTGAAATAATCACATCTGGCCAGGGCATAGGTAGCCCAGCACCCTTATACTAGGAGGTCTCTTTGTGGAACCTCAGACACACAGGTGGAAGGGCTGCAGAGAGAAATGGTCTACGAGTCAGAAACAAGCAGTGCCCAGATACCCTTGGCCAAGTCCTGGGAACCAGGATCTTGACAAATATTGTGAAAGTCAGCTATACTTATCAATAACAACATGCATCACCAGCTCTGAAGACAGTAACGGAAGAAAAACGTGGAGCTGATTTTATCCTTTTCCTCAGTCCTCTTTGAATTTTAATTTCAATATCTGCTTCATCTTTTCCTATTTTGTTGTTTTCTCTCCTTTTTATTTTCTGCTTGCCACTATAAAATATTGAGTAATGCCTCTGTGCAACAGTAGGAAGACATTCTGCTTCCCAGAGCTGCCTGTAATTCAGTGGTGTGGGAACTAATTCATGTGGCCACATGTAATTTGTATAGTACTTTGGGACCCTTTTGGAAGAAAGACACTATAGAATAGTCAGATCATTTGCATTATAAAGGTTCTGGTGCTTGTTTCTTGGATTAGACACTTTAGGTTTTTATAATGCTTCTATATCAGAAGAAACAGGAGCCAAATTGGGGGTAAAAAGTCTTTTCCCTGAAGTCAGATATACATTCCATATATTGAGTAACTCTATATTCATTATTCATTAGGATTCTGATTTTCATTTTGACTTCCAAACCACGCTTCTTTTCCAGATTCTCTTTCATTATTTAAAAACAAACCTTTGGAACATTCAATTAAGGTGTTGTTTTTTGAGTTTAACATAAACGTTGCTCTTTCCCTGCAGTAAACCCAACTGCAGAGGCAATTCCAAGCACCCAGCTTCCCAGATCGTCACTCTCTTTGGTGGGAGAGTCCTCTTCTCGCAGCAGGGAGCATTCATCAGTGCTTCCTCCAAACCAGTGTCCAGGAAGGGCCAATAAGATTGTTCTGAGGCAAAATGTTGTATTTCCTCTTCTCAGAGAAAAAGCACGTGGAGAAAAAGGGGGCTGAGGTAAATGGGAATATCTGAATGAAGGAAATATCGGAAGTAAAAGAGATGTCAATATAAAAAGGACGGTAAAAAAACATTTCTGAATCCTCTGCCCCAGGTGTATTACCGATAAAAAATAAGACTAGCTTCATTGTTTTCAAACCCCAACTTATGCCAGATAAGAATCTGCCTGACTTAATTTTACCCCTTACCATTTTAAACAATGAAATGGCAGTCTCTGTAGCCTCACCTTCAGTAACAGGTGACCAGAATAGATTCTGTACCAATAATAAGAATCTATACTTTTTATATAGCTTTTAGCTTCTCTCAATAGCTTAAAAATACCCCACAGAGTGTTTTCACCTATATTGTAACACCAACTACTTTCCTGTACAATAGGCTTATTCCAGACTTCATTGGAATTACTCCAGATACATCCAAATGAATGTACAATCACTCAGTATCCCTCTGACCAAATTTATATATATGTGCCACTCCTGTGCCAGCACAACACTAAACTCTCACATTTTCATGTCATTTCATATAAACAGACCCATTTCCTTTTTTAAGTAATAGTTTACAGTGAAGAAGCTATTCAACATGATATTTCTGAGTGGAGGACACAGTCAGAGATTACACTTCAACATGTACAAAAAGAGCACCCTATTGTAAGCTATTCTGAAGAAGTCCTGCAGTTTATATACTTGCAGTGTTAGGACTGACTGGATCTGTTTCTTTATTGCATTACAATCTAATTATGCTGCACTTTCTCCCACTTGGCGATAGACCAAAAGTCCACTGCAGTTACCACAAATCTAGCTTTGGGTCAGGACCTTTTTTCATAAGAAATAGTCTGTCTGCAGTAGGACTTACTGCTGGTGCAAGCAGCTATTCAGTGTGGGTATGAATGTCACAGTCTGGTCCTGAGAATTTTTTTAAGAATTCTTCCATAACTCATTATGCCTGTTCTAAAAGTTTGAGTAAAACCTATAAAAAAGACAATGCTACAGGAAACTACCCTAAGGAAATACCCCAGTAGAGAGTGTGACAATGTTATCAAATAAAACAAGATAGACATCTGTTATTTAAGTTATTACAAAGCATTTGGTGACATACTCAATAAATAATATTCCAGAAAGTTTAAATGTAATCCTGATGGACACTTAGCAAAAATAATTTTAAAATGAATAGCATATGTGGAGCATATCTGATGGTTTTCCAAACGAAAGAGAGCTATTTGTGCCAGAAATTGACACTCTTCCAGCTATCGCTGTGCTCCAATACAGTATACTGTGTGCATAAAATGTCCTCCAGTTTAATGTGCACCAGAAGTGTAGGGGGGGAATGAAAAGGAAAGGAAAAACCCCACCACTGCTGTAGTTAGGAATTCCAGGCTGCTGGCTATTAAAGTGCCCTTCGTTCACCTGCTACATCCAAACCAACAGTGCGGTGATTGGCGCTCGCTCTCGTAAGCGGGTATTGTGTGAGCAGTGGGCAGCTGGAACCCTCTGAGAATCTTCACTTGTCAGAGATGAATCAATCATCTCAAAAGATGTCAGCATCTGCCCAAACCATTTTATATTAGAATAAATGGCAGATGGTGGTGTTTTTATATTTAATCAGTTCCACCAAATGCAGTTTCATCTCTTATAAAACTAAACCATCTGCAGTGTGTAGGTGTACAAATCTAGCTAAATGCCCACTGCAGAGCCTTTCCTCTTAAAAGTAAACTGTACATGTTTAATATTTGTGGATGCTAAGTTCACTAAATTTCAAAAGCTTTAACAAATCACCCTGGTTTTATAAACACTTTTATTTTATTTTTATATTTCAAATATTTAATATGAATGCCTTGCTTTTGAATCTTATTATGTAAACTGATCATACTTGGCAGTATTAAAATACTTTCTATGCAAGATCATTCCTTCCTTCTTTCTATATAACTTCAGGCCCAACTTCATAAAGCATGGCACAGAAAGAGGCTTAGTGACTTGTCCAGGACAGAAGACCTCAATAGCAGTATAATTCAGGAAGAAAAAGTTCTCACCTGGCAGAAACAGACCTGAAAGTCTTGTTCATAATGAGGCCTGGCATTTAATACTATCTCATGTAACAGCCTTATAGATAAACTGATCAAGCACAGACTATATTAAATGGAGGGTGAAGCGGACTGAGAACTGGCAGAACTGTTGGGATCAAAGGGCCCTGATCAGCAGCACAAAGTCCAGCTGGAGACCAGCCGTTAGTGGAATATTATGGCTTTGATATCTGGATCTGTGCTCTTTAATTTCTTCACTAAGGACCTGGATGATGGGGTCACAGTACACCCACAGCAAGTTTGCAACCAATGGGAGTGGTTGATGAATCAGATATTTGTCCAGAGGGACCTCAACAGGCTTGAGAAATGGGCCAACAAGAAAGTCATGATGTTCAAACAAAGGGAAATGCCGAGTCCTGCAGCTGAGGAAGAACAACCCCATGTGCCAAGATATGCTGGGGGCCGACCGGGCTGAAAGTAGATTGGCAGAAAAACATCTTGCTGAGGACACAAAATTGAACACACACCAGCAATGCACCCTTGCATCAAGGAAGGTGAACAATGTCATGGGCATCAGGAAGAGTTTTGCCAGTAGGTCAAGAGAGATAATCTTTCTCTGCTCAGCACTGGTGAAAAATATCTGATGTGCTGGGTCTAGTCCTGGGTTCCCTGGTTCAAGAGAAACAAACATACTGGTGCACATCCAGTAAAGAGTCACAAAGGTGGTGAAGTGACTGGAGTCCAGTAGTGCAGAAACTACTGTTCTTTGATTTTTTTTTTCTTTTTTCCCCACAGTTTTCCCTTTGTGGCTTTGCTGACAGTAGTGTGGAAACACATACAAATTTCAAACAATTTCTGCAACAGAACCTGGGTGAAGCCTGACCAACAACAGGCTGGATATCTGATTTCAAGTACGTTTCATGGGATTTGATGGGGCAAGAGGGGAAGCAATATAGCAGTCACATATCACAGCACTGTCTTCAGTCTTTGAGCTTTTTTTCCATTTTATTCAGTCAGCACTGATGCTGGTGTGCAACAGCTGGCACAAAGCAGAACAACTGACATATACTGAATTCTACTCCGATGAAAATGAACAGTGAAATCATTTGGAGATCTAGAAGTTACCAAACTTGCATGAAAAAATAGCTAAATTCTCAATCAGAAAGAAATACATCCAAAAATGGAAAATATTAGAAATATATCTAGCTATCTGGTAACTCTACAACTTTGAAAAGTGATGTAAAAATCAAAACTTGCCATAAGTTTAGAAAAAAGATCCTTTGCTATGCCATAAAGTTGCAGTACAAGATACAATTTGCCTCAGCACCATGGCAAAAGACATGGTATGAGGATTTTGTGCATTGCTAAACTATCCCTACTCTTCAATATGAGTGGCTGTGCTTTGGGGAATGGCTACAGGCTGCAAGAAATCAGCTGGTGTGGGAAGCACGTTGTAACCTTGCTACTTTTTCTAAAAAAAGGAAGATGTGAAAAAATTAAATGAGACTGAAATATCCTTGAGAAGGTGCTTCCCAGGGAGCCCCTAGAAAAGTAGGCAGAGAAGATATAAGTGAGATCTGCCAAGTGAGGTCAAGCCAATGGCTTGTATGGAAATTTGCTGCCCACACAGGCTGTACAACCCAGCAGCATCAGCAGGATGGGGACAAGGTATGCCAAGTACACCTTGCAGAGGAAAGAATGATTTCATCTCAGAACAGTTTATACTTCCCATCTTCCTTCCCACAGGGGAGAGGAGCAAAAAGTGGTTTGTGTTTGAAGGATAGTTCCTTCCCAGTGTTTTATCTGAGGCAATGCCCTTTACTCAGGGTCATCTGCTATCCTGGTACTCCACAGGGAGTAACTAGACAGGTACCCCAGCTGGGAAGTAGGGCACTCATCTAGGTTAACACAATAGTTTCCACTTATAGCAATTCATGGAAAGCTTTTCTTCAGTTTCAGCCCAAGTGCATTCACAAACAGTTCACTCTGGTTTCAGTTTGAGTTATTCTGTCAAATACAGTTCATTTGAAACCAAGTGACTCCTGAAACTGCTGTTTACTGCATGAAAATTAAAACTATCCTATGCTGTATTGTTTAAGGCTTTGGGGTTTTTAGTAACTTGAGAGCTCAATACTCAAAACTCAGAGGTTTTTTTCTGAGTTACTAATATAGTTTGGGCCTTTTAGTTCCCCCAGGTCAGGTTTTTTTTTTTCCAAAAGCTTCATATCTGTCTCTAAGGAGTTATTCAGGACATGTCTACAAAAGAGCCTGTACAAAAGCCTAGCTTCAGTGTAGGCATCACTTGTACTTTTATGTCCATCTGTCTTCACCATACCTTGGTTCATTACAGTTTGTATTAATAAGCAGGGAAGTGTGGCCAAAAAAATCTATCATTGAAAAAGTCTGCTGTAAGGGTTATTGTCTGGGCACAAGGGCAGGGCACTGAGAAGCTTCAAATCTAGGGAAAGGCAGAATGTCTGTACTGGCTGCCAGAGCTAGAGCCTGGGAATTTTCCTACAGGAAGAAGAATGAAATGAAGCATTGATACCGTCCTACAGAAGCACATACTTTGCCTTGATAAAATCTCACAGATTAAGAAGCTGGGAAGGGCAAGCTGAGTAAGAAAGAAATCAAGACAAAAAAATGGAGAGGGCAGTGAGCCAAGGAAGTAGGAACCAAATGACACCAAGCCCATGAAGAACTGAGAGCAATAGGAAGACTTGGACATAGACAGCTCCTGAAAGCAGTAGAGAAACAGAGGAAAGAAAAAGCAAGGAGCATATATATTCTTCATTTTAGGAACATACACATACACAGTTTTGTGCATAAATACACATTTTTGTGTTCACGAATATGCATATACGCTTATACATCCTTACATGTACATGAATGGATGTGTTATTTCTTGTGCTATTTCAGGAAAAAAGTGACTGGTGTGCAGAGTGCGAAGACTATTTGTCTGTTTGCTATCAGCTGTCACATGCCCAAAGAAGAAATTGCAAACTGACTTTTCCAGTAGGACCAATATTCTCTGCAGAGATGAGCTGACACTAGTCAGGAGCTTGGTGAGGAGACCAAAGGGGCTAATACAGCTGTGAAAGCATAACAGGCTGCCAGACTGTTTATTGGAAAACTGCCAGGAAAGCCAAAAGAAGAGACCATGTTTCAAACCACCAGTCAAAATGGAGCTTGGGAATTCACCAAAAGTCTGAAAGCTGAGTTTGGCACTAGCTCAGAGATGTCCTACCAATGCTATGACACATTTTAAATAACATTTTGGTATTTGTATAAAATTCTTATTTGATTCAGTCTAAGCCACTGACAAATCATCATTCCAAAGGGAAAGTCTCTGCAACACTAATTCAATCAAAACTGTTATTCAAAATTTCCAAACAGATATTTATCCCAGAATCACACATAATGCATAAACACTTTATCTACAATATCTACATGTTTAGCTGCAGAGGGCTGCTGTAATTAGTCTAGCTGCAGATCATGCCACAAAGTACTATTCTCAGGCCCTGTCCTCACATCACTGATATTAAGATACATTCAGAGTTTTTTTATTATGGTCTACAGGGATCCTGTACACAGCTTTCAAAAGCACAATGCTACAAGAATAGTACTGATCTTAGCCTACCCAACATGTATAAATATATAGCACCCATGATAAGCCAAAATAAACTATTTCATTACTCAAAGTCCTAATGATATAGATGAGGAAGGCACAAAAGGTATGGTAGATGAGCAAAGAATTACTGACACATGAGAGCAGGAGGGTTTTCTGGGGAAAAATTGTACCAGGGATAGAAGATACATGGGAGAAAGCATAAAGGTGCAGGCAGGGGACAGATATGAAGCTGCTGAACTAGTATAGTAAGGTGACCTGGCAGTGTAGGCAACATCTGTAAGGCCCCAAAGTTGGGGTTGGGAATATTTCATGTGGGGCAGCTAAACAGGAAGACAATGAGTGACACAGAAGGAAAACAAAACTACTACTGGATCACTTAATCTACTGTCAAGTCTCAATGCAATTCACAGCTTACAGATTTACCAGCTAACACACTCCCCACTGCAAATTCATAACTGAGCCAACAGCACAGAAGTTTTCAATTCAGCTGCACCAAGAATGCCATTTTGTTCACAGCATAGAGCCACGCACGAGAAGAGGGCTCTCGTTTTCTGTAACTGTCATTGCAACACGTTCAGCACACTGCTGGTGGCATCCTGACTGAAATGCTTGTGCTTTGTGCAACCCTGTGAGGGACCCAGACAGAGAAACAAAGACGTGGTCGTGCTCTCCAGGTAACAGAGACCAATCATGTTGTGGTCATCAACAGTTTGCCACTGGGGAGAAGAAAAGGGACTGTGCCAATTGCTTTGTTCCAACAATATTTCTTCCCAGCCTATTTATAATGCAATTTTAACAGCCATGGAGGACACATTATTTGGCTGCCCAACTTGGGGAACACAACTAGCAATGAAGAAGGAGGAGGAACTGCAGAAGTAATGGATATCATAAAACACATCCTGCATCATCTTAAGCAGTCTCTTTCATAACTCAGAGCAGCAAACAGGGGTAGAAAGGGTGAATTTTGGGGCTCAGAGTATTAATCTGGATTTAGTTTCACCCACCAAATGCAAATAAACTTCTCTTGGAGAAGTGGAGCTGTTCTGCATTTATACCAAAAATAAATGTGAGCAGAGCCTCATCCAGCATGATAACTACTTCTTCTGCTGATTTCTTTTGGCTTGTTTCTTTCTCACCCCACAAAACACTATGTAGTGGGCAAATGAACATGGAGTTCTCCCGGAATAAATTGGATGAGTGAATAGAGGGAAATTAATTTCTTTATGATGGGTCCTAGTTTGAACAAAACCAGAATGTCTGAGTGCTAGGATGATGAAGTTTGAGAACAGTATATTATTAAATTATGTTAAACTAAAACAGCTTTGTTGACTTCAAAACATTTATTACAAATTTTGCACAGATAGAAACTGTGACTGGAATATACAGAGCCTACAAAGTTGACTCTGGAAATTAGAGGGATTTTTGCTTCTTCTGATACTTAGAACTAAACTGGATCAACATCAAATTACACAATACATAAGGAAAAAGGTCTAGTATTACTAACACGGGATATGACCGAGGAATTAATAGGACATTTCTCTAATTTATGAGATTTAAAAAAGAAATTCTTACCAGGGTTGGAACTAAAGAGAGAGAAATTAAATTTTACAAGAACTTTTTAAAAAAATCATATAAAAATAGCAAAACATGCTCCTTCCCATACTATGAGGGTGACCAGCAGAACAGATATGTGAAAGATATTCTCTAGCTCAGAGTTTAATTAGAAATTAAAATGTCATACACAATAATTAGAACAGGTGTTCTCAAACTTTTTCTAAACACCTCCCTTTGAAGCAGTAGTTTGCTTATCTTGCCTTATACTCTTCATACCTATGAAACTAAAAATGTATATACATAATTATGAAAAAATTCAGACTCCTACCCTGAAACCCTATTTCCAGCAACTTAGAAGACTTGAGATGGGTTATCCAGTGGGATTCTCCATGCCTCTCACAGTCCTCACCGACAGCCTACCTTAAACCTTATAAATCACTGGACTATGATAATAATTTATCAGAGGTACATTAAAAACAGAAAGAATCATCACGTTGCCACACAGTGATGTTCTCTGGCAAATCTGAAGATAGGCACCAGGCCAGAAAGTGCTCTTATCTGGAGCACAAATTACTACAGTGCTATAAAAGAGCACTGTTCAACTAATGAACTTCTTTTGTAAGAGAACATCTTACATATCCATGCTAAAGAAAATTGTACAAATGCTTAAAAATTCAGGAGCCATATGCAGATGTCAGGATGGAGCATTTGAGTCACTTCAACAAGTTACCAATTCTGTGACACTCTTCACAGTGCACATTTTTGAGAGCAGATAAGGATGACCAGGTTCTCCAGTTTGCTCCTGGCTAGGAGCTAGTGATGACTGTGGTCTGCAGGTGTCAGAGGAGGTAACAAGAGACTGCTGCTGCCAATAGCATATTGAAGCAAAATGAGGTCCTGCGTTCAGCCCACAAGCTTTCTGGAGCAGAATTTGCAGAACTCTAGCAGCAGAGCTGAAGATGGCATGTCTATCTTGCATCAGGGTCCAATAACAGGGCACCCTCCAAAGCGCTGATTCAGGTCTCTATTTCTAACAAGGAATAAAAGAAAATATACTTAATCTCTGATACTTCTCTTCTCTTTAGTCTGATTCCATGTCTTTATTCCATCCTACAGGGTAATACCAGAAAAAGAGTGAAGCATATCAAAACACGTATACCTTTATTTGTTCATTTATTTTATATTTTTACAAACCCAGGATCTTGGAAAAATGACTTTAAAAATGGAGCGTCTGTCTGCAAGCATATGGACCCCGAGGGCTGCAAATGACAGCACATTTTCTGAATTAAAAATTTTTCACTTAATTTTGAAACTGAAATGTCAGTCTTCAAAAAAATTTTTAATATCCAAATGTTAAAAAAACCCTGTTTCTGCTTAATTTATACCTACTCACATGTTTAGCTTTTATTTCAAAAGGGATGCTAAAACATCCTGCTAACTGTTCACTGGTAGCTGTGGTTTCCAGTGACACCTCTTATGCCAGTTCCCTCCTGAGTAAGAAAGGACAAATCTCACATTCTGAACCAAACTTTCATGACTAATTCTCCCATTCAGAGGCTCAAAGTCGAAACCCAGTTTTGCAACACATGTAAACCCTTATTTAATTTTAAGCTGTGTTCCCACAGCATGTATTTAAAGTTTAAAATTTTACTGAATGGCGATTGCCATAAGTACATCTTTAGTGCGCTGTTGAATCAAGTCATAAATGCTGATTAAGTTGGAAAACTAATTTGTATCACAAGGAACTTGAATACAATCTTTAAAGGCATCTACTTTTTAAGGTCAGATTGTAAGCTCTGATATACACTTTATATCTGCAACTCTCAGAAAATGTATGAACACATCTGCCAAACTGGGATGCACATCTGTGGCCACTCCTGGTTACTAGACAGCCTATCAGATTCACATCACATACGCATGTACATTTCCTGGTTCCCTTCAGTACCTGACCTACTTGAGCTTCCTATGTGGAAGGGTATGGTTTAAGAAGCAAGGGTCATGAATCGCCCTCTTTATACTGCACACCCTGCCCACAGACAGCAGGTGTATCGATGTAAGCTCCCCTGGAACATTCTGTGCTTGCAGCCATTGCAGCAGACATTTTGAAATAGGTTGTGAAAGCCAACACCTACCAGAAACTATAACCACATCAGAATAAATTAATTCTAAACGTCCAGGACATTCCCTTCGTCAGCTACAGAACACAAAAAAGTCTCCTGTGATTTTACCTCAGTACCATATCCATCAGCTTAATGAGATTATACAGCAAGCAAAACACATCAAGGCTGATCTCAAGATTTGTAGGAGGCATTCAACATGTCAGCCCCCTACAACAGGAAAAAGTGTTCATCAGCTTTGCAGAAGACTTTTGTATGTATCACAATGCCTCCTACATCACTGGACAAGTCTCTCCTATCACCCACCACATGTATGTAAAATATACACTGCCTCTGTCCTCTGAGCACAATTTAAGGAGCAAAATCATCTTGCCTTCTGTCAACCCCAACTGGGCAATGAAACCTCTTATTACCTCACTCCTCCCTTGGCCTCCTCAGAGAGAAGTGTTCAGATTTCTTTTCTCTGTGGTTCTACATCAGTCACCATTTTCAGCCTTCAACCTTTGCTAGACCTATTACACATCATTCTGTTAATATGTTCACAAAAATTACTTTCCAGCCCTGGTCAGAATTCAATGCATATCAAGAAGTCCTAGAAAAGGAATAGAGCCATCAGACATCACGTCACTCTGAAACAACTCCAACAAAACAAGTTGGCTTTTTAGAGGAGACAATAGGCTTTGAACTTGGTAATTACTATCTATTCCTGATGATTCTACATAGGAAAAGCCACAACCTCCCTTGCTCATGGAGGCTGCAGATGTAAACCCTTCATTATCACTTCTGCTATATAAATGTTCTTTTGCTTTTTCATGTATTTAAACTTTATGATGGTAAAGAAACCCAATGTTTAAACCAGCTTTAATTATATATTTTCCTGAGTGTTGCAACAAGGTCCCTTGAGTGACCTACTTGTCTAAAAGGCAGAAATGTTTTCACAAACGGGTTTTAAAACACTACTTCTGACCCACAGAACTATTTCTCTCATAGGGCACAGTAGACAAAGAAAGGAGACAGAGAGTTTGCCTCACACAAAGGAGGCATTCAAATCCAAACCAACCCAAAAAAAAACAAAAAAAAAACCCACCAAAAAAACGAACCAAACAAACAAAACAAAACAAAACAAAAAAAACCACACAAAAAAAACACACACACAAAAAAAAAACCAATCACCACCAAAGATAGAAAGCTTGCAGATGGCATTGCAGCCTGAGAGGACTACATAACTAGGGCAGGTGCCTTTCAAGGCTGTGTATCCAAATTGACTCTAGTGTCCAGGACAATTCATGGACATTCATAAAACACAAAGCCACTTCTGCTCAAATCCCACATAACGTTTTTTGTGGTGCATTAGATTTTACATGTAAAATGACTGTATTTTTAAAGACACTTAAGCACTTTAATCTTCAGAAAACAGAAGGACAAATACCTTTAAAAGTCTGGCCCATTATCAGCTGGAAAGAAAAAAAAGCAATTTTAGCCACTTGTTTCTTTTCTCTGTTCATCATCAATATATCTTTTTCATATATTGGCCTAATTTAGAATGCAAGGTCTACTGAGCAGGGAATATGTTTTTACATTTATAGAGTGTCCCATAAATTTGTGGCACTAGATGTATCTTCATAATAATAAGCAAGAGAAAAAAAATCAATTATTTCAGCAAAAATAATACTTTCCTCTCTCAAGCAATTGATATTAATGCCTCCAGCAATAGCTGATATTGCCTTTATCAACACCCGAACCTGGAAATTGTGCACGTGTTTCCATAGTGTGTGCAGTTTGGACTCTTGGAAAGTAATAAAGCATTTCAATGCAATGTCTTGACTCCTTGCTTACATAAAGACATTCTACTTATCATTGCAACTTTTTACATTCACGTGGCTAAATCATTAGTGAATCTCATGAGGTTTAACATGACCAAGTGCAACGTGCTGCACCTGGGTCAAAGCAACCCCCTAGTGCGGGGGATGAAATCCAGAGCAGCCCAAGAAGGACTTGGGGGTGCTGGTTGGTGAGAGGCTGGACTTAACCCAGCCATGTGCTCTTGTAGCCCAGAAAGCCAAATGTGTCCTGGGCTGCATCCAAAGCAGTGTGGGCAGCAAGTGAGGGAAGGATTCTGCCCCTCTACCTTGGTGAAACCCCATCTGCACCTCTGCATTCAGCTCTGGGGTCCCCAGCACAGAAAGGACATGGACCTGTTGGAGCAAGTCCAGAGAAGGGTCACCAAGATGACTAAAGGGATAGAGCAACTTTACTAGGAGGAAAGGCTTTAAAAAATGGGTTTGTTCAGCCTGGAAAAGGTTAGGGATGACCTAATTGTGACATTACAGTACCGGAAGAGAGACTACAAGAAAGATGGAGAGGGACTTTTTACAAGGACATATACTGACAGAACAAGAGGGAATGCCTTCAAACTAATTAAAAAAGTAGGTTTAGATTAGACTGAGGAAGGGATTCTTTCCTGTGAAGGTGGTTGAGGTACTGTAACAGGTTGCCTAGGGAAGTTGTGGATGCCCCACTTCTGGAAGCATTTCAAGTCAGGTTGGATGGGGCTCTGAGCAACCTGGTCTATTAAAAGATGTCCCTGCCCATGGCAGGCAGGTTGGAACTGGATGATCTTTAAGGTCCCTTCCAACTCAGGCCATTCTACAATTCCATGATAAGGCCATCACATCAAATGGTCAGGATACACACAAGTGCAACACATGCAGCTTTTGTTTAATTATAAATTTATTTGAAAACTTATATAACTGCTGCACCTACCTTTATGTAGGCCTTTCATTCTCTCAGCTTTTTAAAGTGCTTTTCTGGCCCACATTGCACAATACATAAAGTGTGGTTTTAGGCATATAGCATAGGCTCTAGTGGCATGCATGTAAAATGAATGCAAAATATGCAGCCAAGATAAACTCTGGCAGACCCAGAAAACAGAGCAGAAGAAATCACTTTGCTCATTACCTTTAAAATATCTTCCATTTGATAATTATATAACCAATAGAGGGAGAAGAGCACTTTTCCTTGCCAGATGTGCATTTTTCTGCAACTGAGCAGAACTTTTCAGGATGCCTACTCTCTATTTGAATCTTTAGAAATTAATTGCTTTATTCACCCATTTCCATAGGACAAGGCCACTAAATAATGAGGCCCATCAACCTTCAGAATTAAGGAAAAATACAGATAACATAGAAACACAGGCAGGGCTTTTAGTGGCATGAAAGTACACCTCTAGCTGGTTAACAGGAATAGCCAATATATTCCTGATCCTAAGTGCAACGATTTTAACAGCTGCTCTCACAAAATAGATCCCATGATTAATACATTTGAAACAAACCTGAGTTGCTAGATTAGGGCACTCTGTTCAGCAGTGGGAGAATTCGTTAAATTGAGTATCAGATACCCATTGTCTGAGCATGGTCCTGATAGTCACATTGTAAAGCTGATTCTCTAATATTCTTGGGATGCAATGTACTGCATTTTTTTCATCATTTCCTTTACACGCAAAATGATCTCCTGCGTTGAAGCAGTACTATTTAAAACAAAAGGGTTTGATTTATAGCCAGTCCCCAGCCTCATAAATCACACCTGCAGTGTGGTGCTCTGAGCTCCCTGTGTTCTGCCAGCATTTACGTTTTATAAATGATTTGGGTTTACCTCCCATTGTGATGGAGACTAATACAATTGCATTCTACTCTCCCAGCATTCACTCTTGCTGTTGCTCATTATTCCCACTGGGAATTCAGACCTAGTTTTTGCAAGCTTGTCAGGGGGGAGGGGAGTGGAGGTCTTGTGCGTTTGTTGTTTTTTTAAATTAAAGAATGTTGAATTAAAAATTTATGTTTGTATTCTGTAACTTTTTCTATCATTAGACATACTACACAGTGGATTTTGTTTCCTCCCTATTGACTTTGCTTATATTTAGACTACTGTTTGCTAAGCTAATGATTTGGAACTTAAGCAGGACAGCAGCTTGAAATGTTCAATACGCAGAGTATTTGACCTTCAGAGTAACCCAGGTATGCACATCAGCCTTTCTAAAAACTGCATAAGGAGCTTAAATGATCATTTAAAAACAAATAAAGAATGAAAAAATAATGACTTTAGTTCCCCAAAAGTCTAAGTGCAACGATTTTATTTTTAACTCTCAGAATCTACTGAAATGCCAAAAAGATGCCTATATAATATTTAGCCATTATGTTTAAATCTCTTAACCATATAACAGCTCTAGTTGGTTAAGCACAGTTCAGACACTTGGAGATAAGACTTACTCCTTAGAGCTGACAGCCTTAAGTCTTGACACAAGAAATTATTCCTAAGTCACAGCACCATGTAAGTGATATTGATGGGATTTTTGCACATGACCTTGTTTCCTCTGTATCAAAACAATCAATGGTTGAATTTCTTCAATTAATGACTGTCATCATGGCCTCCATTTCACTTAAATAGCGCTATTGCTATACCCATAACCAACAGATTGTAGCTTGAGATTGGTAAAAGCCACAAATCTAAGTTACACTTCTGTCACAAATACTCAATACAACTTCAATTCTGTTTTGCAGACCAGTCTTCTGAGCATTTAAATTGCAGCCTGTTATTTGATGAGTTGAAAAATTTAGACTTGAGATTTGAAAAGCTGCAGTCAGTGCAGTCATGTCAACGCATGCTGAGATCAAACTTAGACCTAAATAGTTGCAAAAATATTTATAAAATTAATAATAGTTATTCAGAAAAGCTACTCCCTTTCCAATGTAATTTAGAGCTGGACTGGTATGTAGACCTGTTCCATTTCAATGAAGGATTAATCTAAACACTGCTATTAAAAGTAGATTAAGTGAAACCAGAAGACATTTTGATTCCAGAATTAGAACTGTCCACACATGCACTTATGCAGGAAGAGCTTTTGTGCTTTAAATGCGAACTTTACTTTTATCCAAATCAACTTTCAAATGAAGGCACAATTTGAATTATTGTGACCATTGTCTGAAAAATCATATAAAATATTTGTATGAAAAGTAGGATACTGAAGTTCATAGTGTGGGCATAAAGATAAGCAGTTGCACCAATTCTTGCTAGGTAACAACTCGCCTAATTTTTAGAACCTGTTTGCCTTTATGTAGCAACCGATGGTGTAAAAAAACAGTGATTCTGACAAGTGCTTCCAAAACAGAAATCAGTGAATTCACACATTCTGAACAACTGCTTTAATTCTCTAGCAGCTCAAAATTATACTTTATTCTGGATCAATTACTGAGAAGTAAACATCAAGTTTTTAACGCCAAAATTAGTTACCTTAAGTTTAAATTCCAAAGGTTTATAACCAAAATATGATAGATCAATGAGAAGTGACAGTAACTCCACAAATATTGTCCATTTGATATTTCATCTTATTGCAGGACAAGGTAGCAAAAACACTGCATGAACTTCCCCCCTCACTGCAATTATTGTTTGATCCAAGGTTAGTTTTACCATCAGATTTAACCGCAGTAAAAATTAATTATGCAAATCCTGGTACACATGCATAAGGTTAAATTACATCTTCCTGTGTAGCCTTGCATGTGTAATGCCATACACTCTAAGTCCTCTACTATGATTTGTTTTCATACTTATATTCAGAAAAGAGGTCCAGGATCATGAGCTTCATTCTGAAGTAGCTTCATATGCAATCATGTCCACTGAAATATTAGAGAATTTTATTGTAGGTTTGATCTATTTTTATTGCAAGTCCATTTGATCCAACTGCATATGATGCTGCATGGTCATGACATATAACATATCCATATACATTTGTTTCAAACAATCCTAAAATTCCAAACTTTCTTCCTGAAGGCAATGTCTTTATACAAGATGCTATCAAAAATAAACCTGCCATAAAAAATATTTATGTAAAAAAAAGGAGGTTTGGTTGAATGCATAAAACCTGCTCTTTCATCGAAGTAATCATTTGAGTTAATTTTGAGGTTTGATTTAAATATTAGCAAAAGTGAAAAATGTATTGCCATCTTTACAGAAAGCAAAAAGGCATTAAACATCTTCAATGATGCCCCAAGATCTTCAATGAATTAAATTAATTTCACCAAATGTAGCTATGTTTCAGTTAATGGCTTTATTTATAAAGTGAAGTAGCAACTACAAGCTATATCTATAACACTGATAAATTCATCCAATCGCCTCTCAGATATTGTCACAATCAATTTATAGGAAATTACTAAACTTATGTTTCCTAAACCTCCATTTGCACACACAACAGCAGTAGCTGAAAATGTGCAGTTTGATTTGCACGTGCAGTTTTGAGCTCTCCACACATATTTCTGAAGACAGGTATCTAGAATTTTGCTGGAAATTTGCCCTCCTACGGTTCCCTACATGCTAGGATTCTTGACATAGTCCATCCATCTGTTTTCTGAGTTAATCCTTATATAATAAAATGTCTTGAAATCCACTATGTTATTGGAATCCAAATGTCTGTTCCAAATGCTCCTGTAATAGAGCTGATATTTTGAAAATACATTTGAATACCCAGATCTAGCAGAAAAGGACTGCCTATTTCCACTTCTGCAGCTCATTTACCCCTGGGAGAAATCAATAAAGAAAATTTAACCAAGAAACTTGCCAAATAAATATCTGATAGATCCATTAATATACAATACTAATCAATAAAGAGGGTTTTCCTGGCAATAAATGACTAGCTGGAGGAAACATTAACTGTGAGAAATTTCCAATGCAGAGTGCAATCTGATCCTGAAAATACTTATTCATATTATCAAACCTTATTCTTACAAAATAGCCCTGATTTGGGTGAGCCAGATGTAACATCCTGATTAAGTACCATTACATACCTATTGTTCCCTAGGTACATTAATAAAGTAGCATTTTTAGACCATTTGTTAAGTTCTGCAAATACTACTTATAATATTACTTTAAAAGAGAAAAAAAAAACTGTTTCTTTCTTAAAGTTGGGTTCTACGTTCCCATGAATACACTGCATTGGTCCTATAAGGGTCTTGCTTCAGCACAGAAAGCAGCAAGGAAACAAAACTAACTCCCAACATTTCCATAGGCTTAGAGCACCTTCATTAGCTAAGTGCTGATCCAGTGTTGCCCAATGGAACACACTTTTTTTTTCTTTTTCATTCTGAGAAAAAACTAATTCTTGGTCAAGGCCCCATAGTTGATCTCAGCATAAAAAAATATGCAACTGTATCATTTCTCCCCTAAACACCCCAGGCACATTTCTCTGGCTGGTTCACACAGTGACAGGTGGTTGCAAATTGCTTATCACTATCTGAGCTCATTTGTACAACACTAAGTATCATCACCAACCTCCCCCCCAGAAAAAAGAAGTTTTCAGTTTATACATAGATTCCTCTTTTCTAGAAAAATTCTTAGAACCATAGAGTGATTAACAATGTAAATAACAATCAAATACTTCTACTCTGAAAAAAATTAGTTATTCTGAGATGTTGCATGAATCCCATCTTATCCAACTGCACATGTGAGGAATAATTCTCTGATGCTACAGGTTGTTCTGCTTTCTTGTTCTTTGATGAAGATGATCATTATGGTCCCCTAGATAAATCTCAAAGACATTTTTAAGAAAAGTGATTGGCAAAGAGAGAGCAATCTTGGAAGAAAAAGAAGCTATTTTTAAAAAGATAATTTTCTTTAGATGCAAAGGAGGCAGAGAAGGGTTACTAGTGGAATACACGGGTTTTCATCTCTACATCGATACTTCAGATACAGCCAAGGTAGTCAGTGATCAGAAGTGGTGAGTCTGCAAATGCTGCAAAAGATCCAAGAGGCAGAGATTATTAACAGCAGCATTAGAGATGTAAAAGAGGGAAAATAGGGTTAAATTAATATTAGCTTTCAAAATAACATTAAAACATCTCAAGAGAGAATACAGTTAAGAGAAATCCTATCTTGAGGGTGAGGTGAGCTAGTGACCTAACATCTGTTTCCTACAAGATGTTTTCAGATGAGTAACAGATCCATTGCTGCACAGAGGGCAAATTAAATTTTCCCTAGACTAACTTCTATGATTGCTGCTGGTCTTTCTAACATTCATCAAAACTCCCTTGTCGTCTGTTTCATTAAAAATTTCTCATCTATGTTTGCTAGGTTCAGAATGGCCAGCAAAGTTATTCGTAAAGTTCTTTTTCATTAAAATATTATTGTTAAGATCAATATTCTAAAAATCACTACTAAATTCACACTTTAATGTATCCCAAGGGAAGTTGCATCTAAGTCACCGTAAAGATAGCCTGTGCATCCTGCACCACCATTAACACCATTGGTTTTGCTGTTTACTACCTTCTTTCAAGTTTCATGTAGCCTCCTCTGCCTTGCAGCTATTATCACCCAAACCAGCACATTGGATTCTGATACTGCCTGGGCTTTCAGGACACTGTGCAGAACGAATACCATCATGGCCAATATCTGGAGAGCTGTTACATTGCTAGATGTGAGCTTGGCTCAGTGACTCCATTAGCCCCATCGATTCACATCCAATGGCCACGTGAGGAGCTATGTGATGCAGCAGCAGTCATTCTCAGAAGAATCATTGGCTGATTTATTCCACAGACATAGAACTGACAATTAAATGAACTAACAGCTTCAGTTTGCTTGCCATGATCAATTCAAACTACAATGCAGTCATGCAGGGAAAAGTTAGGAGCAGTGTGACCAAGCCTAAACCACAGCTCCTATTTTGTGACATGTCTCCCAATAGAGAGTTTTTCTGTCAAGGGCAAATAAAGCATCATAAAAATCATTTTCATTGGTTAATCTTAAAGGTTCACTTTCTGATGCAGGGAAAAATATTTTGTCCAAGAAAAGTATGGAACAATTAGGTGAAGTAGCTGCTTAGTGGGCTGAGGATACTTTGCCCTGAGCAGGAAAACTCCCTGCATCTAGACGGGAATCTACTGAGTATTTGTATATAACCCATACCTGGGTCTGAGTCTTTGCTGCCTCACATAATGGGTATTTTTATCCATGCAAAGACTGAAACACAGTCACCCTGAGCAGACTTTTACAGCCACTTTGCAGCCCACAGAATAGGACAGTGGAAAGCTGGTCACCAAAGCCAGCACTGCAGATATTATATGCAGTAAAACTAATATTTACAGTATATTTTTCCATACTCCTCCTAATCCACATTTTTTTTCCTTCATTTTGGATACAGGAATGGTTTATTTATTTTTCATCTCCCTATCCTGTCTGAAAAAGGTACTCTTTAAAACTGATAAAAAACTTAAGTCGCACTGAAGTGGTTTTGTGAAACTTTTCCAAGTTCTTCAGTACAATTGACGTGTTTTCCTTTTAACATAGATATGGCAGAGTTGAATAGACTCCCTGGAGACTCCACAGTTATTTTCAGTAGCAACAAGAGCCCATCCCAAACATAACTTCCAATCTGTCATCCCTCCTTGAATACTAAAAACAGTCTCTTCCTCTTATAATGTACTGAAACCAAATCTGTATAACAAAAACACCTCCAACACTCCAATACCACCTGAATTCTTTTCTTAGCTGTGTATCTCAATGCCACAATTGCTCCCATGTAGATCAAGTCAGAAGGATTGTGCGCTGCCTTTTCTCAAAAACTACCAGCATGGGAGATACACATTTCTGCCGGGGACAGGTATAGCATCCTGGAATTTGAAAGAACCACTAACGAGGAGAGGATGCACGCAGAGGGCAACAGAGATTTAATGCAAGCTAGAAAGTTTAGGAGTCTCCTCCAAAAAAATCAATTTTTAAAATAAAGTGCCAACTCAGTAGTAGTTCTATGTAACAGCAAAAGTCAAAAGTAAGAACAGAGAGAATTTACACTTTTTCTTTTTTTCTTGCCAGTGACTCATATTTTTACAGGCAACTAATTAAGAGCATTTCCTACCATTAGTCTTTTAGGTCATTAGTATAGATATAGGATCTCTACATTTTTGGCAAAGTTATAGCTATTGTGGAAGCAATAGCTTTGATTTTATGACAGTAACTGTCTGTATATATTCTCATTAAAGTTTTAAACTTCAACAATAAAGTTCGGAGAATACTATCATGGTGTTCTTATTATTCCTTGTAGGACTGCAAGACCCCTCTAAAGAAAAGAAAACAATTAAGATGCATTGTTTGATTGTGATCACTCATTCGAGCAAATGCACCATTTACAGAACATATTCACATTTCTTGTGCTCCAAGTTTATGTGACAGTGTGCTCCCTCTTTCCAAAAATTCGCATGCAAGGTCTGAAAAATTTTTCAGAACAAATCCTACCCACACACATATTAGAACCTTTTAAATGTCTTTTCAAAATGAGATGAGTCTCGGGATAAAACACGAGACATGAAAGGCCCGAGGTCTGCATACAAGTCCCTGGTGAAACAGGAGACACGATGCTCTGAGAGCACAGCCCTTAAGCATTCCTGCCCGTCTGCAGCCCGACCTGCGCTCATTCCCGCAGCACAGCTCAGCCCCCCGCGCCGGCTGGATCCCAGCTCTGACACCCCTGTAAGGGCACCAGCCCGTACACCGCCCCTCGCGCCTCAGCCCCGGTGCCAGGGCTGAGCAGCCACAGTGCCCAGCACAGAGGCACCACGACAGCACCTGGAACAGAAAATAGGATCTGCAGCTTAACTTGCCCTGACAGACAACGGAGACAATTAAAACCAGTGATATGATGTGCATGCACCTATACAGAAATCATGGCAAAGGAAGGGAAGTGCAGTGCTATCCTGCTATCTCTGCTCAAAAGAGGATTTCTACCAACTTTTTTGGGATTGTATCAGTCAAAAAGTAACAAAGAAATAGTATTTTTTTGTTTTAAGCTGTTTCTCAGTTCCATGGCACACACATTCAAAAGATAACAACTTTGGTTTCCTATTACTATGAATGCACTAAGCACAGCATCAAAAGTATTCCTGAAACCATTTTGTTTATCTTCTGGCATTGAATTTGATATGACTAGAAACAATTCAAAATTTGTTAAAATAATTTTTAAGCCAAATATTATCATCATCGAAGCTCATGCAAGTGTTCATGCCCATACACTGGAAAAATAGGAATATCATATTATATTTGTCATGATTACTGATAATAAAACATTTTAGGACATGTTGTAAGAACCATTGAGAGTGGTAAGGAATAGTTGTATTATTATATTTCATCATGGGCCCAGTGGACTTAAGACAGCAAGTACACAATCTCTGTTTTTTAAATTATTATTTATATGGACTTAGCTGTCCTCTACTATATGTCATATAACTACACTATAATGTCATATAACCACTGACCCAAAAAAGCAATTGATCAGTTGAATAACATAGGAATGTTTATCATCTGTATGCAACATTGCAGACTTTTTGCAGTTTAAGTACCTAAAGTGCCATTCAGAAAAACATGTCACCAAAGGAAATTAATTGGAATTAATTTAGCTGTCATCTAGGATCAATCTAGCAATCATTCTAGGATTGCAGCCTAATAAGAAACTTTCCCTGATGTCTTCCTATTCCTATTGCTCAGTGAGGTCAAGCAAGAAATTCAAGGGACAGGTAATTTATTTTGCAATCAGTATTGACTTCTTGGTCTGGAGTTTATCCTCAGTTTTATTTCAATGGCAGTAGTGACCAAACAGAAGACACAACTTGGTGTGCAACCAGCTCAAGAGACAGTTCATCCTCTGATTAAACACAACGTAAAATATTAAGAATCAACTTTTGCAAGCACCAGCTGATAAAGGCTTTGTTACAAACTGCTGTGAGGTGTACATCCCCAGTGTTCACATTACCAGCCATTACCAGTGTTCATCCTACTTCCTGGAACCTTCACACTGAAGGTTCCAGTCCTGAGGAGAGGAAGCCTCGATACAACTTTCCTCCTGCACGCTCAAAAGTTACACCACCAAGCATCAAAACAGTTCTCTCACCTATTCTGTACTGAAGGAACTGTTAGTTTCTTAAAAGTGGCACACGACCAACTGCTAACACCAAAATCAACATTCCCCAAACCAAGACTGGGTAACAGATTTTGTTCAATGCCTTTAGGCCTTTAAATAACAAGACGTCAGCAGCCCAGATCAAGAAGCCACAGAATCAGTCACAGAATGGTTGGCATTGGAAGGGACCTCTGGAGGTCATCTGACCCAACCACCTTGCTCAAGAAGGGCTACCTGAAGCAAGTTGCCCAGGACCATGTCAAGATGGCTTTTGAATACCTCCAAGGATGGAGACTTCACAGCCTTCCTGGGCAATCTGCGAGTGACCACACTCACAATGAAAAAGTGTTTCCTGGTGTTCTGATAGCACCTCCTGTGCTCCAGTTTGTGCCTATTTGAGCCCATAGCCTGCTAGAAAGATGGCAGAGAGAAACTACCTGGAATACTATGTAGAGTTGGAAGACAAGAAGGCTTTGCTAAATGAGACGACTTTAAACGTCTATGCACCATTGTAGGCTTTGTACACATAAGGACCAGTTTTTCCATTCCTTTAGTGGTCCTGTTATGAGCTTTGTGATACAGCTTCTGTGACAAGCTCAAATTGCAACCTTCATGCTCTTCTGCCTCTATCAAAAGATCAGCCTTACTCTGCAGTGACGGACAAACACAAATAAATTACAGTGAAACTTCTGCAAACTGTCATCTGGAAAGGGCCAAGTCTGATTTTCTTCATTGCAGAAGCTTTGGGTAGGAGTTTGAATCTTTGTTATGGGTTGTGGGGTTTTTTTCTGGTAAAATATTAGTTAATGTTTTTGAAAAATTTTTCCCTTTTTTTGTGGCATATCATCAAAGCGTATTAGTTTAATACTTGCTATCATTCATTTACTGGAGAAAAATCATTAAACACATGTCACTTCAAAACTGTGTGACATAACATGAAATTGAAATGACCTTTATTTTGGCACACTAGTGCACCGAGTTAGAGTATTATGAAGTCCCGAGTGTTGCCTGTTTACAAATGCCAGACAGACTACTACTATGGTTCTAATGTGCTCAGAGATTGTGCAGCCCAGGAGCGACTGTAACTAACTGAAAATAGTGAATTAGCAGTGGGGGATGTTTCCCAGCTCACCAATGGGAAAAGCCACTACTGCGAGAAAATGGTTTAATTTATGTTGGAAATTTGACCAACTGGAAGTGGAAATTTTTACCAAGTACTCACGTTTGTTAGATGTTTGGCCTCTTGTCTTGCAATCCATAAACTTGCGTCTTCGGTCTGGGATACTTCTTCCCTTCCATATGGTTCTCACACCAAGTCTCTAAGAGTGACAGCTGAATGAGTCACAGTCATGCTTAACTTAAAGCACAAAGGTGTCTAATTCTAAGTCTTAAAAATGCACATGACTGCATCATAAAAAGCCACAGGCTGCAACACAGATCTTCAAAGCATTGCCAGGGAGTGCACAGATGTGTACGTCAACCCTCTGCCCCACTGCGCCATTCTCAGGACTCAGGATAGTCAAACAAGAGTCAAATTTCCACTCATTTCCTGAGGTTGTTCAACAGCATCTGATGGATGCTGTGGATCACTAAGATTCTGTCCCCTGAACCTTTTAACACACATTTAGCCATCCTCTCTCACATCAGGGGACTTGTGAAGAGGTGCAGCACTCCAAGACAAAGACATCACTGATTCTTATAACTGTGCCGACAAGGAGCACCACGGCTAAAGCAGTTGCAGTGTTTCACTGTGTCCAACTGAGGTCCTTCTCCTGAGGCCTAACAACACAAAAGGCATTTTGTAACAGCTCCCTTTGAAATCAAATTAGCGATGTTTCAAGGCGTGACCCGTAAAGGGCTGCTGTCCAGAATGGACATGTGCCTGACAGATACATGTTCCACCTAGCGGGCCTCTTCAAGAGTACAGATGGAATCAAGATGTGTGAGCAGAGCTCCAAAAGAGGAGCCATGGGATATCAGGATATACAGCAAAGCACTCTGCCTCAACAGATAAAAAGGAAACAATATCAGATAGCTGTGAAATAGCTCACTCCTGCTGGTAGGACAGATTCTGACAGAATTATATAGGTATGATTATTGCAGAGAAAGATGCTATTCCATATGTGCAAAAGCTAGCAAAATATAGCGCAAATTAAACTATATAACCTTGTGCCAACTCCTTATAAAAATCATAAAAAGTCACAATCTCCTACTCCAGTTGTCCATACACTGCAAAATGCTAGAGGTTATTGAGGGCTGTAGCTCAGAATGCTCATGAACACAATTTGGAGACTAGGAGTATCTAGAAAGCAGTCTATTTTTACCTGTCTAGCTATAAAATTAATGGTAAATTTAGAAAATATGAGCTTTCAAGTTTGCCACAATGTATTTGCTTATGTGACAGAAAACTAACCACCGCTTGGTCCTGTAGGGTCAATTACTCTGGAGCAGGAATGAAGGTGAGAACTCCAGCCCATAGCATATAAAACAGGAAAGCATTTGGTGGTTGGACTTTCCAAACATCCAAAAGTCCCATTTGACTGTAGAGAGAAGTAATTTAAAGCACAGCAACTTCCTAATGCAGTCCAGGCCTCGTCTCCATAACTCATTTTCACAAGAATTCACAGACAAGAAAAAAAATCATGCTAGTATATCGAAAACCCCTATAGCAGTCAAATTAAAAGAAACATCTGCTGTCAGGAACTCCGTCAACTACTCCTTGTTGCCAGTGTCTTCTGTCTGAAAAGGGGACAGGACAGAGGTTAACTGTGTGTATTTTGCAAGATGAAACAGAGTCCACGGCAAGACATAGGATGTGCATCTTCACTATGTGTCAGGACCAGCCACTTCTGAAAAAAAAAACAGGTACTTTAGACCACGACTAGGAGCCAAGGCCAAAACACCACAGTGAAAAATGCCTGTGGACAACAGCAGACTTCACCTAGAGTAGAATTTAACTTACATCAGACTCCTAATGGCTCATTTCTTCAATGATCTACAAGTTCTGCCTCTGCTAACAACAGGAATGGCAACTGTTTCAGGAAATGGAACCCATTTCTACCTTCTCACAAAAAGGACAGTGGAGTATGCCATACTCTACACAGCTCAGACATAAGGTAATAGCCAAGATTTGGCCCGAGTTCTTGTATGTCTATCTTTTCAGCTGCATTTGATTATTAAAAATCACTGACTAGCACTTGTGATTTTCATACTATTTTTTCAGGAAATTACTTTAGAGACCAGGGAACTGTCACAGTGATCACAGAACTATATGCAAGTGCCATCCCAATAAACTCACCATCCCTGAGAGACATACACAATACAAGATTCAAACCCTGATGTGAAACGTCAACCCGAAAAAGGTGGGCATTCAGCTCATTCTCCATGTTCAAGCAGATCTCCTTCCCTGGACTGCAAAGATGGTCAGTTGTCAGAGTGACTTTGATCATTCCCTCAGGGCAGGAGTGAGAAAACCAAACTTCTACTACTAGAATTTGGTGGTGAATGACTTTGCATATGAATCCCAGTGTGGCCACAGCTTTTTCTCTTGGATTATAAACCTAGTTAAAGCTTTGATTAAAGAGTTAGTAACTGAATAGTAATAGAATCATTCTCATCAGTGTCTCTGTATCAGCAGCAGAGTAACATCCTCCTATTGTTTCTGAAGTAGTAACTATTCATGTTTTCCATGTGGACTGTAAATGAACTGGGCCCTGGAAACTGTGCTGTTGGAGTAGTCCATTAAGAAAAAGTATAAAAAAAATAATGCATTAAAACACTAAAAGCCCAAAGGCAGTGATCAGTCTGTCCTGTCACCCAGGTTAGTGAACACGAGCCAACACTTACGCTTTGAGTTCCCCCCTAGAGTGGCACCTTTTCCTTTTCAGTTCATAATGATATATTTATAGCTTTGTCTCTCAGCAGTCCCTGCTGAGACTCCAGGGATCCACACTGGCCCATCATGAATGTTATTTTTCTTGTGCTACTACTGTTAAGAGCCAATAGAAGATATTCAGGAAGGAATTAAGAGTCTGTGTTAATGTGATTTCTGTCATCCCCATATATCTTGGATTAGGTTAAACATACTCTTTCTCCTCTTCCCCATTTTAGCACGGCTTCCCAATGTATATGCTATAGAAGTAAGCTTGCATTAGCTGCATCTGCACTAGAAAATTGAACAAGCTGGGGACAGTTACTGTCTGCAACATTTCATGTTATTAAACCCTCTTTACCTCCAGGACAAGATGGTGAGGTACCTGTTCAGAATGGGCTCTGGGTTGGTGCTCATCCCTGAATGGTACCTATAAATTATTTGAAAAATCTAGTCGGTCCAGGTCCAAAGCCTTCCAAGTACACTTCTAACATTTAATTGTAGACATTGTGGTGCTTGTGGATGCTTCCTCACAGTTTTCTTTAATAGTATAGGTATTGCTGTAGACAACAGGAAAAGAAACTCAAAATCATACAGAATCCAGTGACCAGTGTTCTGGTTTTACTGGGTTTTTTGTTTTGTTTTCATTTAAACTCCTCATCAAAGCAGCCTGCTACAGACTAATATCATATTCTACACATTTACAAAACCATTCAATGCTCCTATAAACACCTTGATTGGCTGTCAATATATTACCAAACTTAAAGCATTATATCAGACACTGAAAATATTATGGGTACATAAAACACACCCAAAAATGATACAATCCTTTCAGACCAGAAGGGGGTCTATCTTTCAGACCTTCATAGAAAAAGAGCTTGAATTTCTCTTAAAGGGGTACTCACTCTATATCATTCAGCAGATCTAAACAAACTGAGTCACATTATAGAGCAAGCAAGCATTTACAGGTCTCTACTCTAAGACAGAGCTCCCCATCTCTTGTCTGAGTGTGACAGCTCCCACGCGAAGGTCACTGGTTTCTGGGTTATTCAAGCATTCAGTGTTGATGTAGAGTTGATCTGTTCCCACTCAGTTATGCAGCTAGGACACATCACCCCTCAGTTTCACCATACATTCTCAAACACACAGACAGACACAAGGACAGTGGTTTAAATCCTAGTTTTAAATCCTTACAGAATAGAAAAGATCTCCCTAAAATCCCTATCTCTCCCTGGCATCATTTCTTGGTAGCAATAACTCCAAGGTGTTGAGACCACTTTTAGATTTACGGAATAAAACATAACAAGCTGTCAAAATGTGCATAAATAAATTAGAGTCATTATTCCAGCTTAAGGTTCTGGGGATATAAACAATCCTCTTGAAGTTTGCTGTGACATTTTTTGCAGCAGGAGCCAAGCATTAAAATTATGTCCTGTATACAGAGAGCTGTAAATGCATTCTGTCTTAGGGCCTGGCACTGTGGCACAGAAATCAACAGGCCTGCCTTGGAATAGAAAATACAGCAGTTCAGGGCCAATTCCCTGCCCCTGAGCACAAGTTTTATGGCACAGCCCATGTCCATATGGCTAAACTCTGTCCTTCTGCTCACTCCCCAAAGAGGAGTTCTCATCCGTATCTGCCTGCTTGGAAGAGTCCCTGGCTCACGCTGCTGCCCTGACCCATCTCCAGGCCCAGCTGCAGAGAACACTGGCTGGCATGGGCAGAAACATGCCCTGGAGCGAGCTAACACCCAAACCCCACAGGTCACCAATGCCACTGCTCCCGGCCCTGCCCAGTGTACCAATGCAGCCACAGTCTGGGACTTCTGCTAGGATATTACCCTAAATGTTCACATTTTCGTAAGTGATTTCCAGTTATATAATAAGAAATGCAGAAAGTGAGATCCAAAAAAGACATGAGGAATGAAGACTTACACATATTTTGTGTGTATAGGGATACAGAGGATCTGTACCAGGTGAGACCACATATCTATCATGCCTGCATCACTAACCAATTACACAAACTCAGGAAAGAGTGTCATATCAGGGTAAGCACACAGTGACAGCTCCTCAGCACAGTCTTCTGCAGCCCTCTGTGACTCAGAGACTTCCTGAACAAAAAGTGGTACCCTGGTATTTAAAAGTCTTCTGAAGATTCTTCTCAAAGAAAATGAACTCTGGAATTAAATGCTGTATAATTAAAAATCCAGTGAAAATAGGCTTCAGCAATTTGAGTTATAAACAAGGAGCAAACCCATTCATTCAGAAAACACACTTTACATCAAAAAAACATCAAAACAAGGATGAACAACAGTAACGTAATTACAAGAAAGTATCAAGCTGAAAGCTACAATCTCTAAGAACAAAATGGCACTGATATTATGACAGAAGGCTTTTGCTTGGGCTCAGTGCACATAAAACACAACAGAATCAAATTTTGTAGTGTATTCAATGCAGAACCTGCTATGGGAGAAATCAAAACAAATGGCTAGTGACTCTGGGAAAATGCAGGATTCCTCCTATTTTGCAACCAACAATTTTTACAGCAAATTTTTTTTCTAACATTTTTGGTATACCACTTTAAGTTTTGAAAAACCACCATAGCAACTGTGTCTTTGGTTTCTGATGGGTATTTTTGAGCTACTTGCTAAATCCATATTAGGAGCTGAGGCAGCCGTGGCAGTATGAAGGATTGTTCCATTCCTGAGTGGGAAATTCCATGAGATAAAACATTCTTGCATTTTGTCCAGCTGAAATACTGTATTTCCACTGAAAATGCCATACTAATAAGCTCACTGGTGATGTTTATCTAGAAATTATTAAGACAGAAATACTTTTGAGTTCTCTGTCTCCCCTTCTCTTTCTCTTCAATGTGGGATCAAGTGGGTCAAACCAAGAGTCTAATTGCATTTTTCCCCCCTAATAATAAAGAAATTGATATTTCCTTACTTTTGCCTTGATGTATTAAAAACATACCAAGGTAGAATCATCCTGCTTTCCAAATTTTTTTGTTGACCATTGAAAGGAAAGACTCTCTAGAAATTCACCTAGCACAGAAAAGTTCTTGCTTTCTCTGTGCTTACTCACAGTGACAGAACAATGCAGATGCAAGCTTGAACATCCATGATCTGACTCCTCTGGGACTTCTCCTCTCCTCCACGTACATTGTAAACATGACACAAATGCAATCCAGTATTTTTATTTGGGAAATCATGGAAAGTTACAGAAATTAACTTGGAGTAGATGACAGAACAATTCTGACTAGGACAGAAATCAGGAAGAATACAAAGTCTTCTGACAAACTTGGGAAGGAGGTAAAAAGACAACACAGAATTCATGCTTCTATAGATCACTTTCTGCTGTATATTAGAGGGATGCTGGTTGTGTCATTTGGTTCTCTTCTGCCAAAAATTTCCCCATCTGCAGAATGGTGACAGCAGTATTGCCAACCACACAGGGATCCTGTGAGGACAATGATCTGCATTCCAGTGTTCTTACACTGGGCAAGTATTAGATGAAGGACAGAGGAGCCCATCACCACCCTATGGTCTCCTCAAATGCCAGAGAAGCATTATAGGGCTCCTGGCATGCAGAGCAGATCTATTCGTGTGTGATCATTTTACCTAAATCAGCATTGGCCTGGATCATTCAGCTCAGAACACAACCACTATATCAATGCAAGATAAAAAATACAGTGCTTACAACTATATGGGTAAGATCAAATTAATAGAGAAACAGAATAAATGAATCTAATAATATCAGGTCAGAATATATTTGGGTTGCAAAGAATTTAAGAAAAAAAAGGGGGAGGAAACCCCAAAACTGCATAAAATGATCCTTCAGACTAACCAGCAACTCCAGCAAGACAGCCATACAGCAAGGGCTCTGGGACCAGTTTGGTAGGGAAGAGAAGCATTCTCATTATGTGTAAGCTGTAATGAGAGTAGTGGAGGTTACACAAGCCCCTCAAAAATATTCCATTGTCAGTGCAGCAACATCCTCTCAGAAGGAACAGTTTCATACCACAGCACCCCATAGTCTCTCACACCCCGTTAGTGATCTCTGTGTCTAGGAACATTTATGGAAAAAAGAGGCATCACTACAAGACATCCCTGGAAACAGGTTAACACACAGGAGAGGCAGCTTTATGGAAAGACACCATGAGGTTTTCCATTTCTTTTCCTCTCAGCCTATGTTGTGGGAGGATGAAGGACGGACATAATAAATATGGGAATCACACAAAAAAAAAAAAGAAAAAAGAAAAAAAAACGAAAAAAAAACCCACAAGGAAACATTTTTCTGAAAATAGTGTATGTACAAGATTATATCCCACTCCTTTTCCCCCTGGTGGTTACAGTCCAGCTTACATAGGCATGCCTTATCACTAAAGACAGGCAATTAAATATGGGAACAGATGTCAAGTCAATGGTCTGCATTCTTGTGAAACCATTTCACCATTCTTCCAAAAACTGGAAAATATTTAGCAAGAGGTGTGCAAACTGGGCCCAGGTGCAAGAGTGTGCTTGAAAGGTATCTGCTGGAAGCAGATCTAGACAGAAGGATTCAGCATGAAAAATTATAGTAAGAGAATACAGATATAGAATTTTATACAGATACAGAATTTTATTCCTCTGGTCTGAAAATACTTGTTATTTTCATTCTGAAACTTTGAGTTTTCTATTCATACTTCCAACAACAAACTGTCAACTGCTGTTACAAAATTTACAGTGTTTCACAGAAAAACCTACTGACCCCAGCAAAATATTATTCTGCTTGCTTACATAGACCAAAGCATTTGAGCCATTGGAAAACACAGCAGAGAATAAAACATTCAGCCATTAAAACTCACTTATCCATTTAGTTTCTCTCTAACAGCCTTTCAGAGCTTCAGTTCAGTGACATGAAGATGTCCCAAATCTGGAAAGTGGTCAGTCTGCAGATAAAGCACTTCCCAACAGCTTTGATGTCTCCTGGTGAGAGTCTACATTACTCCAGAAGCCCCAGGGTTATAGCCTGCAGCAATATAAGGGTTGAAATTTGTCCTTATATTTCTGTACCACTAAAATCCAGCATAATCCTCATTTTGAAGACTTAAGTGAGACTTAAGCAGTACATAGCCTCATACCGAGTCTTCTTTGTGTTGGCACAAATTTCACCCAGGCAAGACAATATTTGCTCAGGTGCAGTACCTTGGGTGAGAGTTAATCCCTTTCATTTCTGACACAATACTTATTATGTACAATATCTAATAAAAGTCACTCTTGAGATCGACAACCTACACATTTTCAATTTCCTCTCATGCACTGTAGCCTTTCATAAGCTCCTTTGATCCTGTATAGGTGTCAATCTTTGCATGCATATAGGTCACAAGAAAGTTCATCTCATGTTAATAGCCCAGTCACCTTCAGATACATTGATTTTAAGCCATTTCCATTTCCAAATTTCAATTTATCATCTTACTTTAGTTATTGCATTCTTCTCAAAGATACGAAACAGAGACTGATTTTACTTGGAACTATATTAAAGAGGAAAAAGTCATGTCAAAAATCGAAGCTTCCTTCTTGTCTGGCCAGTTGGAGACACGTGCACGCTGTGCTCTTCCCTGCCAAGGGAAAGGTGGGCCATCTGAGGCAGGGGTTTGGGGGCCTATTGACCCAGAAGCAGCATTCCTGAGACAGCAATCCGTCTGAAATCACACAAAATGCAGAATCAAATCATGTGGCCTCGTGAAATCTAAGCTGAGGACTCTGAATTTGGGGAAAGGCAGAGGGCTATCTGATGCAGGCACTCCCAGAAGAGCTCTGATGAACATGGAGCACAACTGTACCCTTGCCTTCCTCCAGCCCCAAAGGCTGAGCACAGCCCTTCACAAGATCACAGGCTGGATCTCGCTGCAGCCTTAAATCCCTGTCCAAAGTAAAACGTCCTCCATAGCTTTTTTTCTTTTTTTCCACAAACCACCAGCACTGAAAGTTCTGCCTTCTTTGGTGTTTCAAACAGGACCAGAGACTGCCAGTGACAGAGTGCAAGACAAGAGAGACTGGACTTAATCTTTTCTGAGAAGGCAAACCTTACAGAAATGTTTGTTTTCACTCTGCTGTTCAACATTCCAGCTAGTGGGAAGCTTCAAGAACTTGTTCCAATGGCTTGTTTCTCCTGCTCCCTCCCATGGCAAATTGAAATCAATATTTTTAGATTCTTGTCATTCCCTTGAAGACTCTCTCTCTCCCTCCCTTTCCGAGGTCACACAAACTTTGCTTTGGACTCCAAACCATTAATTTTTCACATTACTCATTTTAGGTGTCTGAAAAGCTTATTACTCATCAGCCCATAGAAGGAAATGTTTTTTTCTTTTTTTTTTTTTTCTCCTTTTTATGACAAATAAGAGATACAGATCTCAGCAACAGAAATTAAGTTTCTTCCATGCCATTGCAACAAGGTGTCTCCAAGCCTGACTTGGAAGTCCCCCCTCCTCGGCATGCATTTGCTGGCTTTGCTGCACTTTGCTTCCACAGGGCACAGGGCACAGCAAAAAAAAAAAAAAAACTGTGCCAATTGAGGAAACTGGGAGTGATTTTCTAACCAGGCAAGTAACTGCAGGGAATCATAGTGAAGTTTAATTCATTTATCATAGGTCACCAAACACTGTATCAAACATTACTGATTTTTGGTAGCCATGAGCTTAAGTTAGGCTTACACTCTATTAGCCCAGTGCATAGCCCAGTGTCAGCTTCAGGAGCTCAGCGAGAACTCCTGTCAGCTATGCCTGGAAAAGAGATGAGCATGTAACAGGAAGTAGCCTGTGAAGCAAGAAGCAGCCTTCCTCATCTACCAAAAGTTCCCTTTTCTGCTCAGCTCCTCTTCCAGACTCATTTGGACCAGCAGAGTGCAGTCCTACCTGTCAGCAGGGAAGAATGTTTGTGCATCTGATTCCTCTAACTCTCTACCAGAGCTTTGCTCTTGGATCTCCTGAGGCTCCTGATAACCTCTTCTATTACTGCAGCTGTTTGTTTAACACAAACCCATAAAATTCTTGAGGTTGCCACATTGCCCTTTTCTCCTGCCCACACCCAGGATCTCCTCATCTTCTTACACATAGTAAACAATTCCCCACAGGGTCCACATTTGTTGTGATAACTCACCAGCCCATTAAAACTTTAACTCTGACGCACACAATGCAGCAAGCTTGTGCAGTCAGGTAAGACTTTGCTGATGCACACAGACGTTATCAACAAAATAATATTTTTGTTCTCAAAAACCATCTACTGAAGCCTCACAGAATGTCATAGCAAGAGCTACAAAATATTTTTAAGGAAAAAAAAAAGTAGAGAAAAAATGTTTTTCACCATAGAGACTTCAGCAAGTCAACTTATGTAGACAGGTTGGAAAACATTTTGCAAAGGCATAAAGACAGTTCCTTTGGTTGAGTACAAACTGGATGCAAGCAGTATCATAATCAAGTATTTCTGGTTTGGTCCTCAAGTGGGTAGAGTACAACTGAAATCCAGATGATCCACATTTTTTACATCAGGTAAGCCAGGATTACTTTTTTTTTTTTTTTAAGTTTGCAAAAGTAAATTTGCAAATTCCCTGTCCACATTTTAGGTCTGAAAAATCTGCTGAGCTGCTTGTGCTTGTTTGCAAAAAGTCTTAAGCCTAGATCAGCAAGAAGGTCTTTCCTTGTTGCATTGCTTCATGCCTGCCTGGGACAAGGTCCTGTGCAATTTTTTCTGTGCTCAGGAGGTCTGCTTGAGGTGTGAATCCTAAGTCCCCTCCCCTGCAGACTCTTATGAATATACTCTGACAGACTGTACTACACACAGTTTCTTCATTCAGTTGTCTCTTAAGATGAGATTCCCTTTTTGATAAACACAAAACTCTAAATTTATACAAATGCATAGCATACACAGCCAAAAGAGAGAGAATGAAACTATCAGTCAATCAGTATTAATAACAACCTCTGTTTTAATACTACAAATACCTGTACATACCTTTCTGGAAGTCCACAGCCTATTTCCCAATCAAAGACAACATGTTGCCCATGCAACAGCAATAAAGCTGTCACACTGCCTTCGGCTGTAACTAGCAATCTGTCCATATCCAATATTTCATTGAAAAAGAAAAGGTGCAGGCCCTAAATCTGGATGAATTGACTGACAAAGGGCTGTGTGCCTAAAGTTCAGCTTACTTTTTTCTTGGCAAAAGCATTTAAATCCTCTAATGGAGATTTATGTCATTTGTCTGGATGCCTTTCCCACAGAGGTGTCAGAAATTAATTATGCTTCCTCCCCAGTCACAGAAACATCCCCAAATTAGCATGAAATTACCTTTCAATTTTACCTCATCTTTTCCACCTGTCTCTCTTCTCCAAAATACCTGTACTGGCTGAAAATATAACATACTATACTTTTACTACATTTTAAGTTTATGGAGAATTGTATCTGTGACAGTTAACAAGATTCTGTAAATGATTATGACTGTAATATCTTCAACATTTCTTAAACAGACTTGGCTGCTGTTTGAACAGACTCACAGACACCTGTAAATTCAGTATCTTTAGAGACATTTTCTTATTTTGCAATTTCAAAGAGCTCCAGACTTGTAATTCATTTTAGAGACAAACGACCAGCAATAAACTACTCCCTTATTTATTATTTTTTGCTATGTTTCATTAGAAGACATGAAGCACCCTGACAACCAGGAACTCAAAAATAAAATATTGAAGCAGGAACCTCTGTTTGTAAAGATGTCAGGTTAATGTATGCAAAATGAAAGATATTTTATAAAACCTATTAATAAAAATATTCCCAAGCTAAACCAAAGTTAACTGCAGTATTTCTGGTCTACCTTAAACAATAGCGGTTTCGTAACTAATTATCTCACAATTACTAATATTTTTCCTTGATGAACTCTGTGCTGCCTCATCCTAATGAAAGTGCTGCAAGGTAATACAGCAGTTAGATGACAATGCAAATAGGACCCATTCAATTTGCACAAAAAAAGGTTGCAAGGAGCAATTAGCACTTCATTAATATGATATAAAATGCTAATTTGCCATATATCCCAAGCGACTCAAAACTCCTTTCCATCCATATGTGCAAATAATAGTTAATATGATGCAGTGTGTGTGAACTGGGTTCATGGTGCATTAGCTGGAATCCCTGTGTCAGTTTTCAGTATAATAGCTATTAGTTAATATGAACAGTAGCTCACATTTAACCTATGACAGCAGTGTTAAATGATAAAAGGATCTGTTGGCAGCAATATCTCATAATTCCACCCCTGTAAAGTTCTCCCTTCCTGGCTATCTAGGATGAAGTATTGGAAACTGACTTCTAATCTAATTTATAAAGCAGATTGAAATGAAGTGCTGGTAGCACTCAGCTCGGCTGCTCAGCATTTTGAGAAGGAAGATCATTCCTGGTGAATTGCACAGCTCAGGCATTCAAGCACTCACTGGCAGCTTCTAATGATCAAAGTATTTGACTTAAATAATTGATTTATTTATACCAGTAAAGAAGCTCCAGGGGGTTGTGAATATTATGAGATATAATCACACCACTAGGGAATTAGAGACACTCAGATGTGCCTTGTGCTTGCTAATGCCCTACGGGTGTGATTAGGATATCACACATCAAAGGAATTTGCTCTAAATTTTTTCATATAATAAATTAATAAAAATAATTTATTTAAATAACTCCATTGATTTAACGAGGCAGATCTGATGCAAGATAGTGTATGCAGAGAGCTACAATGAAGTATGTTGATCTAGGACACCACAGAAGCCCTGACCATCTTCAGTTAACACCCAAGCACCAGCAGGATCCTCTGGCTAGGGGGTCCCTTACGAGGCATTATCATCACCTCAAAGCTTAGTGTCTGCAATGAGAATTCCCAGATATTTCAGTCAGCTTGCATTGTCTGAGATGGAGTAAAATGGTGCTCTCCAACAAATCCTTTCAAGAAGGGAAATGCTGATTAACAGTGACACACATTAACAGTACAGCATCCTGGCACAGACAGGCAAAGCACGGCTGCAATGTCTCATGAAGAACCCAGGCTCTTCTGGCCAGATTGTGCATTCAGATATTTTAACATCTACCTTAATGGCTTATATGGTTTGACCATTGCACACTACAAGGATTTTACAGTCTTTAATGCACTTCTTACCCCAGCATAAAAAAACATTAGGGAAGTGTTCTTATGTCAGTTATAAGAAATTGAGATACCCAGAGACCAAATAACTCGCTCAAGGGCACACTGACAGTTTGGGCAGACCACGGGATTAAACCTGTACTGACTTTCTGCAATATGCTTCAGAAAATTTCAGAAATACACCAGTTTTTCCACAATGATATTACAGCAACAGGCAATTAACATCATGTTATCTTTAACCTAGTGTGCTGTAAGGGAAGTATTTAGATGTTCCACTTTTGGAAGTCCTTGTCTTTATCCCAGGACCCACAGGGAAGCATTTATGGCAGTGACAGGAAAAACAAAGGCATCTTTTTAGAGAAGAGTTGTGGAAAAACCCTTTAGGTCCTTTCAGATCCATAGAAAGGCATGAAGACAGCAAGTAAAATTTGGGGGCAATTTTTGCCTTGGACAAACTAGAACTCCAAGTGCAAACTACAATTGCTGTCCTTGGGTTGCAGAAAGAATAAGACTCTTTGAACCCATGTCTTAACTTCCTTGGCATCAGGCCTAGTCTGTTTTATATTGCTTTAGTGCCTTCCTAAGATGTTGCAAAAGAACTACCGAACTGCAATGTTGTTTAAACAAGCCATGCAAGTTCTAGGTGAAGAAACCAACCGCAATTATAAATTCCTCCAAAAGCAACATTTCTGTCACTAAAATTAGAAAGGAAGAAGCATCAAGAGATTTGTTCATGCCTATGGGAGAAGCCTGAGACTGTGTCAGACTTCCCCCCACTAAAGCTTCCTTCCCATCCTTGCATATGTGTTCTGATTTAGGAACAGCAAGCATTGTATGTGCTGCTAGGCCCATTATCAACTTATGCCACAGAAAGAGATACCCTTGGGCACATCACAGATCAGACATCCATCGAGTGCTTTTATTGCAAGGATCACATCTGAAATCAACTTCAAATGCATACAAAATTCAGTCTCTCTCTCTCTCCCTCGGTGAGTTCAAAAGAAACTCTCTTGCCTTGGAATTTCAGGATTTGAACTGAGCCCAGAGTCATGCAGTCCACTGAAAGTGCTACATGTATCATGCTGTGTTGAAAATAAATGTACACATTTTTCTATGTTTATACCCCCTTTTCCTTTCTTTACCTCATTTTTCCAACATGCACATAATAAATACAGCCTGTCCTACAGATGCAGTTTCACTAAAGTGCACAAGAGGACTTTTTTACTTCCCAGCACTAAGGATCCAGCACTGTGCACTGGTTGGGCTGTGGCAGAACGTCAGCAAGGGTGCAGACCCCACTTTTAGGTAGGGCTTAATCTGCCCATATGGTCTTGTGATATGATGTATATTTGCTTTGTTCTGCTTATGTTTCTCATCTGCCTGGGTCCTCCCATGCCAATTTACCCTTGTAGCACTGAGTTTAACACAATTACCATGAGGAACCATGAGAACTCAGGAAAAGTCTTTCTATGTTGGCCCACCTTTAAAAGAAACACAAAATATCTGCAAATCCCTGACATACCAATCATCATTAGAGACAGAGTCATGTCACCAACTTTGACCCCAATTTCAAATTCTTAGTTTTTTGTATGACTGTCAACTACAGCTTCAACAGCTACTGATCTGAGTCCTATGCTGACTGTGGAATCCCAGATGTGACCCCAGTTTAAATTATACTACAGTTTAATAATTCTGATCCTAGTGATATCCCAGTATGTATTCCATAGCATGGCTGCCTTTTAGTTAAGACTGAAAATACCAACAGTCTACCCTTGAAACAGACTGTCAAGTTTATAAGCAGCCAGAGGAGATCAAGGATTATTAACATCGGCTCTCAGAACTGACTTCTCTTTAAACAGTGTCTGTTTTGTTATCTATATCATCCATGACCTGTGTGTATTCTCAAGGATAACAACAGCTACACCACCTTGAGCAAACCAACTTCTTAGGAGACCAGAGAAGTGAATCACTCAGAGAGAGCTCACAACAGAAAGCAGCCCAAGTGTCTCAGAAGTAAAAATACCTATTCGTGACTGGAGACAAAACTTGAAAGCCAAGGAACAAAGTAGCAGAAGCTTATCAATATACTAGAATTTTCCATGTTTATTTATAATTGAAAATATTATTTATATATATGCAGGATTAAAAATCCTCTCTCTTTGTGTACAACAATAGTCTTTGCTTTAGCTCCAGTTATGGGTGGGCAGCATTTCTCAAAACCAAAGCTCAGCAGAACAATCTCCAACACAGAGGGGCCCAGAGTCTACAATTAACATAACAAGAGCAGGCTGACTGGCAAGCTATGACTGAAGTCAGAGGCAGGAAGGTAACTGTGTGCCAATACAGCTGTATGAACCACAGGCCAAAAGAGATTCAGCAGGAGCTTTCATGAGCAGGATCTCACCTGGTAGGCTCAGCTGCAGTGAATCAAGAATGGTGTTAACTAACACGTGGCTCTTTGGGCAACCTAAGTCTCAAACTCGCCTCCATCCTCATCCTCTGTTGCAGGAATTCAGTCTGAAGGTAACAGACACATGAATTGCTCTGCCAAATTACATCCAAGTGGAAGGTAAAAAGTAAAAAAATCAGTCAGGAAAGAAACACAGTAGGGTATAGGAAAACAAGAATGGACTCAGCAATGGGAGTGGGCTTTGTAACTTAAAAGCAAGGGATAGTTCTCCTAGGAGCAGCTTTCCCTTCTGCAGAAAACCTCTCTTCCTTAGCCTCTCTCACTGCATGAATTCAGTTAGAAGACTCTCTCCTTCATCCCAGTGGTTGTGTCCCAGGCATTGTGAAATATTAGTGCTGTCAGCATTTGCAGCTGTAGGAAGTCAGATATAAGCCCTAGTGCCACAGTATGCTGCTGGCAGTGGAGCCTGGTAGCCCTATCACCAGCTGGGGCATTCAGCACACACAAAAAAAAAACCAACAGTGAAATAAACCACAGACTTGGTGAACAACAAAAGACCTGCCTGCTCATTCTGCCTGGAAAGGAAATTCCCTCCTTTTGAGCTGGCTGTTAAAGTGCCACTCTTCTCTGAAAAACACCTGATGTAACATGACATCCTCCACCCAAACCAACAAAGCTCTTCAGCAAAAGTTTCAGATCTGAGAGTTAGGGTAGATGACTGAGTTCACACTAGCTCCTTTGCAATAGAGAAAAGGATCTTTAGGGGCACTTATCACTCAGCAGCTCTGAGGACAAGCCATGTGGCAGATGTAAGGACAAACATGAGGCATTGCAGCTCAAAATTATCTCTCTGGGTACTGACTTCCTGCTCTGGACTCCCTCTATTCATGGAAGGGGTCACCCTACCTTGCATGGCTGCCTGCTCTGTATTCCTCCTTCCCATTTCAGGGCCAGTAGGGCCTTCATTATGAGGTTTGCAAATTGAATAAACAAAATATTTTTCATTGCGAGGCCACATTCAGTCCTTGGTGTATGTTTGTAATGATATAGCCAAAACTGTGTCTAGGGAGGAACCCAATGACATGTTTTCACATGAGGGAGAAAGAGCATTACTTATCTTTTCAGGCCTTTATATTGCTCCTGATAAAATGAGCAGGAAATTTGTCTTGGGTTTCAAAGAGAGTAGAAAGCTACCCTATAAATTTAAAATTGAGTTTTCAAGGTGTTTGGGTTTTTTAACTCCTGCCTTTTTCACTAAACTTGCAAAATGGGACAAGTTCCTTTGCCACTAATAAAAAAAAAACAAACACAGAACTCATTACTCCTTAGCAGCCATTGTACATCACAGAAGCACTGTTTCTTAAAGGGCATCCCCCTTCCAATGAAGAACTGCAATGCTTTCTAGTAAAATGTCCAAATCTAACCCCTCATTACTTCAAGTTCCCCAGCCTGACAGCCTTGAAGCCTGTGAAAGGAGGAACGTAATGAGTATACATTAATGTTAAACACTTTCCACAGCTCTTGTTCTGGTGTGACCAGATTTATGTATGGAGTAGTTTGAGTGTAATCCATCACGATTATACATAGCATTGACTTCAACATTTCTGCAGGTAGCACCATCTCCAAACTCTCCTAGCCACAGCTGTATATAGGAACTGAAAAGAGGTCACACAATGTTCATTTGTTTTGGTGGCAAGACTCAATTAAAACAACATAACAGAGTCTAAAAAAATACTAATCTGTGAAAAAATGTGAAAGTGAGTTAAGTAAAACCTTCAAATATTCCCTTGTTCACGACAAGCTGTGTGGGCTGACAGCTTGTCCCAAGGGAGTGAGAGGTCTTAGAAAAAGCCCTGCTGCAAAAGGACTGGCTGTTAAGGCAAATCCCCACCAGTCAGAGCCCTGAGGAGGGCGAAGCCCAGCTATTGATGGGAGAACACAGAGAAGACATTGTGAAGGAAATATGGGGGGTGAGAATGGCGGTGGAGGAAACAAAATAGGGACTGCCTCCCACACAGGGGAACAACAAACCTGTGAAAATAAGGAAGTCCTTTTTCACTAGACAGATTTTTAAGGAAAAAGGACATATTGCACGACTTTCAAAATGCTACCTAGGCCATTAGTGATCTCCATACTAGCACAGCTTGGGGCATGGGGGAGACAAGAGGACAGGTTGTTAAAAGTAAAATGGAAACACAAGGAGGGCTCTTTTCAAGTAAGAATCAATTCAATTGCTGCTATCTTCAGAGGGGACAAAAAAAATAACAATGTGACCTCAAGTATTGCTGACTTCCTATTTTCATCCCAAGTTCTGCAATAGCCAGTGCTGTTTCCAGAGCACCAGACCTTGCGTCCTTAGGCCTTGTCACCAGAACTCTCATTTCTCAGAGAATTGCACTTCAACAACACCATGTTCTAAAGCCTTTTTTTCCCTACACACAAGCTATAGCCATGAATGTAATGAAAGCTGTCAGAAATAGTCATTTTAGACAGCCTCAGTTGGAAGTAGGTGAGAGAGATGAAGAGCTATGTAAGGAAATTTTGAGTCTCTGAAGCAGAGTAACTTCACAGAACTAGGATTGTTGAAGGGAAGCAAAGCTCTCTTGTTGGTTTACACTGTCCAGAACCATAAATGGATCACAACTGAAAACAATAATAATAATAATTTACAGTTAGAGAGTGTTTTTCATCAAAGAACTTAGAGGTGATTTTACATATTTGCATTTCTCATATACAGCTACACCTCTCTTTGTAGTTACTCCTATAGCTGTTTCATGGCATACTGTACAAGAGTCCTGAAAGCCAAAATGCTGTGCCCCAAGACACAGTCAGAGCAGCTAACAGGACCACAAAATCCCTCCTCCCAAGCCCCAAGTCTCAAAAAAGTCCATATCTATACAGGCAATGCTGCTAAGTGATGTGACTATAATGACTAAAGACAAAAGAAAACATTGAAGAAAAATTCAACATTAAAGAAAGACAGAGCCTTTCCTTATTAAGTACTCTGATGTTGTATCTCTAAGTCTCTTGCTCAGCTTTTAAGTTCTAATACTTGAGCAATGAGAGAACAAATTACAAGAGGCCCGGACATGAAAGAATATGTCCCACCTGTGAGGTTGGATTTACTTCCCCAAAACTTCACTCCTCAAGGATCTTCTCACATGAAGTAAATCCACTAAGGGAGAGGAATCTATTTGCAACATCCATTCTTCACAATGAATTGCCTAACATGAAGGTTGCTCCCACAAAGTAAGCAGAGTATTCAGCTGTGGAAGCATAATTGAAAGACATTTGTGCAGTTCTTGGAGTTCTCAAAGAGAAGCTGTGGCCAGCAAGACCCAGGACAGCCCATTAGCAGTCTGATTTTCTCATGACATGAATTTTCTTGCATACCCCATGGCAGTTTCCACTAAGAGCAGTATTGCGTTTGTTTAAATTTGCATTAAGAACAGAAATACTTTGTTTCTTAGAAGGCAAAATCCTCCCAGCAATTACTTTACTAGATGAGCATCTCTGCTTTCATTTTAAAAATAAAAGGAGCTGTCTCTGGTGTGTGTCAAGAGCTGCAGGGACTACATGGAGCTTGCGACACTCAATCTACCAAAGAGGTTTGAGGCATCTCACAGGCCTAAGACAATGCCAGCAGGGCACTCACAGGGAGGTGACAATAGGACAGCCACACAGTCCTGCAATATCTCAGACAGCCCTGCCCTGAGCCTCTGGTGGTCTCCAAGGAGTCTGTGAGAAGGGATGCAGTATCAACAAGCATTATTCCTTACTTTTCCCATATTCTACAGCTTCTGTCTGGGCCTGTTAATGGTGAAGTTCATCTCTCTGAGCACAATTAAACAGAATTAAATATCAGGTTTAGCATCAGTAATGGCTAAAACAGCTCACCTCCAAATCTCCCACCCAGCTGCACAGCCCTGAACACGATGACATCCCTCTCACTCACAGAACAGGCCTTTGTCTTGAGACCCTGAGACAAAGTGGAACGGGATGTACCATGCGCTGTTCTAACATATTCAAAGTTTCTTTTGGAAGGTCATCCCCTGTGTTGGCAGCTCTGTGCTCAGGAACTGACAGGAACAAAAAACACACAGTCCAGCAGAAGCGATGCTGGATGGGCCCTTGCATTGTGAAAATTACAAATTTGCTGCACAGTGCTGCTTAGGAGCTGCATCCACAGGCCCCACAGCACTGTGGGCACCCTGTGAATGCTAATAAACGTGGCAGAACAGATAATTAACTACAAAACCTATGACAAATTATTTCTCGTTGAGGCACCATTTACTTGTATCAGAAATGGGTGTGCTGCTTTTGAACAAATCACATGCAGACAGCAGCGTTTGTTTGCAAAAGCCTCACACACCAAACTGACATTATCTCCACAGAACTGCCTTAGCTGACTACACAGCAAGCAGCTTTGTTAATGCTGATACAAAGAAAACTGCAATAACATAGGGAGAGTTGGGGAATCCCAGATTCTCTTCCCCCAGCTCCCACTTGATTACTATTTTCATCTCAAAATCCCAGAGAAAGAGCTGGGGGTTTAAAACATGTTATCAACATTATAGCAGCATCTGTAGACCTTGGATGAAAGTAGAAAAGTGGTCACAGGGAAGACTTTGGAGGAATTACTTGAAACTGGGTCTGTGTGCACTGCCGGAATGCTAAGTGCTTCTCCAACAAAGTTCCAGTTTAGTTTTACAAGCATGGCAGCCTTTGCACATTAGCACGTGTTATGTGAAACATCACCCTGCTTTCCCAAAATAGCAGCTCTAATGAGTTTCATGGTGGCTGTCCTGCTGATCAACCGTAGGTTTATGGGCAACACAAGGAACCCATAGGGTGCCTGTGCCCGTGCATCGGCCCGAGCACAGGCACACTGCAGCACGGCTTCTGCCCACACAGGCACTGTGTGCTGGCTAATGAACAGGGAGAATACAGTCACACCACAGTTCATTAATAAGCTCAGATGAAGTAGTAACAGCCTTTTGAAATTGTTCAACAAAATCTTTCAAAAATGTACTAGTCTGGATACACCTTTTCACTGGAAAACAGAAGCTAAAACTCACTGGTACACAGATGACAAAGGTTAAGCCTCTGTCCTCCAGCAGACATACAAGAGACAGAAGGAAGGAGACAAAAAGAATGCTTTCCATGCTCTCCCATCTTCCACTAAATGCACACAAGTCTCTCCAGAAGCCAGCAGTAAGCCTGGGCTCCACCTGAGGGCATCATCTTGACACAAGGACACACATTAGGTTTGTATGCAGTACTCAACCCCTAAATGGGAATATTAATACTTATCTTCTATTCTTTAAGGCACCTGTAACAGGGCACAGGAGCTGGGCAAAGCAATATGGCTCATCAGGAGATATAGAGAGAGCCCAAGATAAATTTCTCTGGCAAGGTGGATCACATTGCTTCTGTGGAAGTATGAAAAGCAGCCAACATGCTGTAATCCCAACTCCTAACATATGATCAGACACATACTCGTCTTCTATTAAAACATTATTATTTTGCCTTGTGACAAGAAAAACACACACAACCAGAGAAAGAAGCAGAATGACAAAAAGGTCACGTTGGTCCATGACCAGGGTGAAGGCATATGGCCATAGCCTGTAATGCAACTAAGAGAGATCCTGATGATTGTGACTACAGCAGAAACATCCCAAGCACACAGCTGGAGGTCCAAGAGCCTTTATACCACAGAGTCCAGCACACTGCCATCATAGAAGGAAAGAGTTTTTCACATATGACAATTAGACAAGAAGGAGTACCCCATCAAAATACCCAGGCAGTCTGCAAATCACTCCCTGCCTACAGCTGCAGTGCCTTTGAAGCGACAGGTTGCTGGCCTTGAGCTGAGAGCACTGATTAGACAGCCTAAGTTGGATATGACTGGCAAGAGTTTAAACTGGGCACACCTAAGATGAAGAAGTAGTGCCTGTAATATATAGTTTTTAAGCTCTCCCCACCCAAAGAAGCTCAGCAAGGTGAACTGCTGTGTTCCCATCAATTTCCCCCTACAAGACCTGTTTCTCAGGAGGCAGGAACTAGGCCTAGTTACTATAATCATGTCACAGTTCATAAGATCTTGCCCTCCTTTCTGGGAGCACATTTGCCCTGGTATGCATTTGCTCAGGCTCTCACTATCACATATACAATTAAGTTCAGCTTCTAAAAGTTCTACCTGTAATTGGAGCCAGCTGCAACCTTTCTGACACATACTAATTGCCAGTAATGATTTAAGTGCAGTCAATTCACATGCTGCAATTGTTTTAAATAAAGGAATCTCTCGTACCTTTTCCCTGAGAAAAATCTGTTAATCTTTGCTGCTGACTTATCAAATCCTCTAGTCACCTGTTTGCCATCATTTTCATGAGCTGATAACATGTTTATTAGAGCCATAATATGCAGGTGGAAGCATAAAGGTCTCATTTGGTGAAGTATGAATTCTTTCTCATACATCTGTATGGCAAAGCTTGGTTTCACCCTTCAGCTGTGCCTCAGAAAAGAATAAGCTCCAAAATAGTATCTTTTATTCCTTTCAAATGAAATATTAGTTCTTTTAAGCTCAGTACAAATCTCAAAATACCATTTGGATGCGCATGACAGGTTGGTTTTTGTTAAGCTCCAGATATCATCACTGCCTATGGTAAATCTATCTAGCCTTAGTTAATTTCCATTTAATTGTATTCTCCTTTTAATTATTTTTCATATATAAAAGCAAGTTCTACAAAATAATGAAATGTCGTGCGGATTCTATAAGTTTGGTTTAAGAGCGCTTCCCACAAACTATTTTAGTTTCCTGCAGAAGACCTGACCTGAGATATTGCAGACAACACACTTCTGGCAGAATGACCCCAGTATCTCTTTGGAAGTTTTGCTTTCCTTTCCGCAGTGTTTGGGGGTTATGGTTGGGATTTGGGGTTTTTCGGGTGGGTGGGGATGGTTAGATATTTTAGGGGTGGAATTGTCTGATTTGTGCACTGGCTTTATCAGTCTACTTTTTCCACCACTGAGTTACTCAGAGTGGACAAGCAGATAGCAACTAGATGTTCTTCTGTAGCCGAGTTCCCTGGCCCTTTGTCTGGCTTATGTGTGCATTGTACTGAATGCATTTAGCTCCTGGGGCAGCCACTCAAGGAATCAAGGCAGATTTTTTCATGTGAAAAAATAAGCCTGAATCAAAAGAGAAAATTTATAAGAAAGGAAAAAAGTTGTAAACAAGAAGCAAAACAAAAACCTAAATTATGTTTGGGACAAACTTTCCAAGTATAACAGGAATTTTTTCTGAGTTAGGACTCCTTGAATTGGCTCTTGAAAATATAAAGTAGGGATCTAATTCTAGGACAGTATGTGGTTTACTATAAAACAAATCTAGCATATAATAATTTCTTTCCACAATTCCCATGACTTGTGGCACAGACCCAAACCCTCTTCCATGATTCACGTCCAAACCTCCCAGGAGAGATGTGATGGCCAGATTGTTAGTTTTAGTGTATGAGTAGTTGGGTGAAATGACAAATGCTAGCACTCAGTCATACTGTGGAGGAGCAGTGACCACAGTTATGAGCAAAGGGCAGAGCTCCACTGGCGGTTTATTATTAGCATCTTGAATATGCGTAAAAAAGTTGTGGCTTTTTTAAGGTAAATAACATTTTCCTACCTAACTGGCCAGTCCTCAGGGACAATTTGTTAGTCATTCCACAATACGAGCCAATTCCTCTTTTCCAGAGAGGAGAACAGAATGTCTCAGCAGATCCAGTAGTCTACTGGGCTGATGTTCCGAGGCGCCTTACAACTCCTAAAGTCTGCTTCTATGCCCAGTAATCTCCTGAATCTGCATTTTACACAAACTCTGAGCCAGTGCTGACCATGCCCAGACTAACACCTCCTGGAATAGTCTTCCCTACTGCTGAAAACCTTGCCAAGGTAAATAATGTACCAGTTTGCTGATGCAGCCTATTCCAAAACTCCTAGCTTTAACCTTTCCAAATAGTCCCTAAATGTAAAATACAGTTAAATCTATGCCTCTGACTCATCAGATTATTCATTCCAAAGTTGATGTTTGTTGTTAATTATCCCCTTTTTCTTCCTGTTTGCAGATTAATCACAGATCAATCCATCAAAACATGCAGAGAAGCAAGTCCCAGCCTCATGGTATTTGCTCACAACTCATTGCTTCTGATACAAGAGTGATAATTTCTACCACACATTATTTATTCCTTGTCCCTGACTACCTGGTTGAAATTCTTGAGTTGAGGAGAATACTGACAAGTATCAAATAATGTATGCACCTTTGACACAGCATTGCAGAAAAATAAAAAGGCATTTCTACTAAAATTTGTGAGCATTCCAGATTCACCAGTTCTTCTAAAACTACCTTTTAGATATCCCAGTATTAGCAAATGAAAAGAACTGGAGAATATCAAGAAAAAAAAAAACAAAGAAAGAAACAGAAAAAATCTTGCAACCTTTGACTGTAAAAGCTATCATTGGAGAGATCATATTATGCAGTTAGTTCTATATAACCACCTCACCTAAAACTTGTGGCAGTTAGAGATAATTCAACAGAGGAAAGCAGAAAGGCAGAGGTCTGCCTCAAAGGGCCAGCAACATCCTTTTTTTCCTCTCAGAGCAGTTCCTACTTCATGTGTGGTGTTCCACATGCCCATTGGGCCACGAGTTCTAAATAGGAGCACTAAGCCAGTTATTCCTGTTTTTGAAGGGGAAGTGAAGGGAGAGATAGGAGGAGGTAAAAATGGTGGTGACTGCTGGAGAAGCAAAATTTGAAGATCAAGATCTCCTGACTGAGATTAGAAGAAAAGATGACTGAAAAAATAACTATGTCTCCTTGGATATTTTCTGACACTTCCCAAAATGTATCTAAACAGCACCAGTCTTATCAGATAGAGGCACTGAGAGATGGATGTGGGCCAGCTGACAGCCATGTGAGCAAAGAAGGGCAAGGGACAGGCAACATGAAAATTCAGACTATTGCAAAGCATATGCTGCTATTTCCCAGGCTGCCTCTTAAGCATGGAACATGAAGAGGAATACCACAGAAACAAAGCAGGTCATGCCTGTACCTCTGGGTGATAAACATTTAAAGACAAGGTAGAAAAGAATTGCTTAAAGCCATTACAAACCCAGCAGTGCTGAGTTCAGCCTGGGCCAAGGCACTCCAGCCCAGTTTGCCAAACTTGGAAGTGGCTCCATACAAACCTAAGCAGCCTCTTGCCTTCCTATCTGATGGGCTCTTAATGCGGTTCCTCCATCTCCCACGTGTGAACAGTTGTAATGTTATGTTCTTACTTGCTATAGGATACCAGAACTGTAATAGCAGTGGAAAGGCTGGAGAGAAATCAGGACAAGAACCTAGGATTAAAGAAAAATTTATTAGTTGTCATTAATAAAAACCTAAACAGAGTTGCAAGTTTCTGTATTTATCATGTGAATTTCCCTTGAAAACAAACAACCCCTAGTCCCCTGAGGACTTTTCCAACAGTCACTGAAGATATCTAATGAGGCAATATTTAAGAGACCTAATTATAAGAAAAAATAAACCTTGATAACCATCTTATCCCACATACAACTCAAATATGACTCAGAGTTTATTTTAATAATCCTCTCAGGTTAACACAACACAGTCCAAGCTACGCTGCAGCAATGCAGCTACTGAGAGATCATGAAGAAGAGCTAGGAAGTCACCCACAACAGGATGCCTGTCCAAACAGAGGTTAAAGACCAGAGATGTGATATGGAGGGCTGCAAATAGCAGCCTTGAGAAAGCAGGGCTTTGCATTGCAAACTCATATCATTATATCAATTTTGGCCACTTTGCTCTGATCACCTGTGTCAACAAGGTATTTCCTCTGTTCTGTACCTTGAGCCACATTGCTGCACCTGCCCTTGAGGGAGGAGTTATTGGATTAACCCAGCTTCCTCTTATCTGTGTTTACTCACCAAAATTACTCTGCAGAGAAAACTCCCTGAATCGTCCCGGAGCTGCAGTTTCACTCATATGCAAAAGCTCAGATGTGGCATTAAACATGCAGAGCTTAAAAAAAAAAAAAAAAAAAAAAANNAAAAGAAAAGAAAAAGAAAAAAATTAGAAAAAAAAAGTTGCCTCATTGTGAGTAACCACCACAAGCCAAGCTGGGTGAAGTCACTGGGGATTTTTCTTTCCAGCACGCCCACACCGCTGGGACTCTTTCAGAGGGACAGACACCTGCAGTGCTGCTGGGCAAAGGCAAACCTTTTTTTCTCCACTTTCTCTGAACCGAGGGAGAAGAAAGTGAGTAACTACCGGAACAGACAAGAAAACAGGCTCAGACATGTTACTTTTGCTGCTTGTGTTGGGCCAACAGGAAAAAAAAAAAAAAAAGAAAAAAAAAGTGGAGTCATAAGAAATTCTGCTTGCTAACACTAGTGTTGGCTTTGCTCCAAAACCATGACCCTTACAACATGTCGCTATAGGATTGCTGGGCAAGCTGCTAGAGTCACTGAAGCAATAGAGAGAAATCCCCAGATTTCCTACTGTGTGTAATTCTGCATAGCCTGAGCTAACCATAACCTCCCTGAGATCCACGGTTTTAGTCTCAAAATGGCCCCAAAAAAAAAAAAGATACACACACAAAAAAAATTAGAACTACACAACATTTATCTGTAAAGCAAGTAAATTCTGATAACCAAAGACAACAGACTTCAGCAACACTTCGTTGCTTAAAGCAGCCTGCCAGTTCTGAACTGGGAATAAAAATCTCAGAGCTATATGCCCAGTTGCTGAGATGGAGCGAGATACAGCTCCTAATGAGTCTTCCCACCGAACAGAACAATCGGCTTCTTCAAGGTGAGCAGAGATTTCAACTGAAGGATAAACAGGAAACTGTTAATGACAACCTTAAAAGGTTAGATAAGGAAACTGGTTCCAAAGTACCTTATATTTATCTACTTGGCTTTCACCTGCAGATACTTGTCGCCACTTACTGCCTCCTCTGCAGGCCATTAATGACCAACCATACTGCCTACAGAAGACTTTACAGCAAGTCATTTGTGTGAAAAAACTGTAAACCCATTTCTACTTTGGAAAAATTGAAAATATTCTCCTTAAAGGCAAAGGAAACGGGCTACTTCTCTCCCCTGTAAATGGCAATTTGCCTCTACTGAGACCATTCTCTAATAATATAAGCCTGTACTTAGTCAAAACCAGTAACTTGCATCTTAAACCCAAGAATCCTAAAGATACTCCTTCTGAACCTTGCTGAACCTTTAACATTCTGTTTTCTAAGGAACTGCATTTTTTTCACAGCATCCTGAAGCTCAGGAAGCTCTCATCATGACATCAGGCCCAATTAAAAATTCAATGAAGATAAAACATACCTATGTAACTGGTGCAAGTTAAAGTTGGATCTTGCTGCTTTCTAAGCCCTTGTGCCACTTCTGCAGACAGACAAGCAAATCCTGCTCAAAACCAGCCTACACCCACAACTATGCCAAACTGCAGTTTCAAAGAAATATGCCACCATTTTGCAAAAGTGAGAAGGAGAGTAGGTATCGGCACACTGAAATATTTTCTTAGCCTATCTTTCTAAGTACTTATAGCAGGGCTTCTGAAGTCTCCTTCTTCTGTCAAGTGGAAAATTTCTGAGATTCCAGAGGCCCACATGTGACTTGGCTAGAAAAATGCAAGGCCCAACCTTTTAGGACACAGGCCACCCACATTAACAGATCACTCACAGGACCTGGGATAAGAAGTCTGAACTCTCAAATAAATCAAGACTTTGACCTTGGGTGCATTTAGCAGAGCTTAGAATCAAATCTAGGGAGTCAAACACACATGAATACTGTGGCCCTTTGCTGCTACAGCTTCCTGATAGGAGAAGACAATGATCAATGTTGAAGAATAACTCAGTTAACAGGAATGTAGAGTGTTGACAGAGGTATATTGGAATACTAGACATTTAAAGTTGTTGGGAAGAAGACATGGGAAAACACAATTTCTCACTAGAGGAAGGAAAATTAGGACAGAAATTAAAAAGCGTAATTGACAAATAGCACTCTCAAATACAACCTGCTAAGCTGAGAGGACCTCCATATCTACAACATAGAATGTATCTAAGGTGTTGTGATAACTTGGTACCACACAATTTTCTGGTTGTTTATGAGTTTATGTAGCTGCAAGACAACCATTTTCCCCAATAAAATCATTCAGCAAGCAGGTTTCTAGTGATTCACTCGACTTCTAAAATAAACACTATCACAGCTGATTATAAGCACTTACCCGTGCTGTAACTGCTGTCATGTTCAGATACACAAGAGTATAACACTACCTTCAATAACAATACTAGAAAAATGACATTCATTTTCTAAGTCAAGCAAGGTCTTACTTTCAGCTTGAGGGCATTCAGCTGTCTGCCTGTAATATGGGAACTTTTCAATGTCATCTCCAGGCAAGCCCAATGTTCAGGAAAAGTTCTACAAATCAAAGCACAGACCATATGATTTTGATGACAACTCGCTCACCCAAAGAGAAAAGTGCACGATGCATGCAATCCCTTGCCTCTCCCCAGTCAAACCAATACCTTTATTTCCCCCTGCAATGGTTTATATATTGAAAAGAAAAATAACAATGGCTATTAACCATATGCTTCTCACCCCATTACAACTAAAATGTGGTCAACTGAATAATTTACTTCTTTTTGCTCTGCCTGGGAGATAAGACTGGTGGGAAGGAAAATCATATTCCCAGCTCCTAACACAGGAACAAATAAAGGACCTTCAGCAAATGAGAGAGAGATGAGAGAGAGAGATAAGGAGGCCCCTATTTTCTGGTAGAGATGGAAGTGGGGATACACCGAGCACAGGAAGGCAAACCTGCAAACAGCAGGAATGTTTGAAGAAGCAGTAGATGGGAGAGGAGCCTGGAGAGAACTCCCAGGGGAAAAACATGGTGCAGGGAGGTCTCAGTGCCATATTCAGGCAGAACACACACCATGGGGTGATTTTCAATATTATTACAATTTGCTGAAACTAGTTAACAGGGTCTCCCTGACAGCCTGAGAAGTTTTTATGGGACAGATTTGGTGAAATGGGTTGAAATAAATTCACAAGAGATGCTGGACTTCCTCTGAGTAGTGAAGGGCGCTGGAAAGGCAGGAAGAGATGGAGGAGGCAAGGGTACAAGCGGGCTGTGACACCTGGGGACAGCCAAGGAGCACGGTGTTGGCCTGCACGTACACTGAGGGCTGGTGCCTGCTGATAAAGAGGCAGCATTTTTACCTCAGGGTAGCCAACATGCATGTCAAGGTAAAACAACAGTGACAATGAGGCACTACAAGTTTTACCATGAGGTGACTTGCCAGGATGAGTATTGTACCCTGCCTGGGGTTGACCTGAGGGAGTTTACCTCATGGTAAAACTAATGTGTGTTACCTTCGCTGAGATTTCTTGTTCAGACAGTTGACATGTACCTTTGTTACCCTGAGGAAAAACCACTCAGGCTTTTCTGACAGTGAAAATGTGATGATTCACACCTAGGTGCCCTGTTCAAGAAACTGAAACAATTTTGCATTTGCTCTGGGTGTCATTAGCAATCTTTCTTCATTTACTTTCACTTAAAAGCATATAATTTGACCAATACACAGATGCATATGCCCACCAGACGGGCTTCTGAAATTTTGCAAAGAATTTTTTCATATACTGCAGATGTAATTTACTTTTCATTTCTGCACAGGGCCACATTTCACCATATCATTTTCTTGCAAACAGTTAAGAGGAAATGAACACAAAACAAATTAAATTTTTAACCAAAATCACTCTGGAGGAATAACCCATCTTCTTCTTCTAATTAAAATAAACCTTATTGTTCCGCATTTATAAAAAGAATTAAAAGTCAACACTCAGGTGAAAACCCTTTCATGCATATATGAAATAACTCATTATTCTGCTCATGTGCCAGTATCACAACACACCAAATAAATACATACTAAACTTTTCACAAGCATTAATTATTGAGAAGAAAGCTAAATTCTTGCATGAGTATTACTAAAACATTATCAGAAGCTTCCACACTAAACTCACTGGGGATCAGTTTCATACTCCTTGCATCCCTCAATACATATGCTGGGCAATAACTGTAAGCAATTTAGGGTAGGCAAGTGCCTTTCCTTGTTTAAGAACTGGTCAGTACCGTATATAATTTCACTCCTACTTCACTGTAAACAGTGATCAGTGACAATTAATAGCAATGGTAAGGGTTTATAAGTCCTTTATAAAGGATTTTAGAGAGAGGTCTTTTAATTAATCTTGGCCTCTCTATAGAAATATAGCATAGGATTTGGATTGTTTCTAATGTGCCTCCTTCAATCAGGCAAGATAGAACAGGCTGGTCAAGTTTTCTCTGACCCTCTTCCACACTCTCCAGCCCCAGTGAAATGACCTTTCCCATTCCGTGGTACCATGAGCAGCCAGCAGACGGATACAACTGGTGGATGCTCTTCCATTACAAAACTCTACCAGGTTGTTCATCTGCACACAGCAGTCAGAAACACGTGGTGCACCTGCATTAAGCATTTTGTACTCAGTGGTAGATAAGCTCTCAGCTGTTACCCCTGGCACTTCTCACCAGGATAACAGAATACATCTGCAGGCACCTCCTGGCCTCACATCTGCCCTGCACCACCATTTCAGGTGCCTCTGCTCTTTGCATGATCACGTTAGGACTTCAAGAATGTGAGAGACCTATGCAGCTACATCAGTCTCCAGGAAGCTGGGTCACATATCAGGCAGGAGTTAAGCAGGCACACATGAACTTCTAGCTTTGGGCTTGGATACTCCTCTCAACCCTCTCAAAAGACTAAAGCTCTCCAGGCTCCCAGCTACACTAAGTGTCTGTGTAGAAACAGTTTTGTAGTCACAACTACTGAAGTGGTGACAAACACACAAGCATAAAAAACACCTTTTTATCCATCTCCCAGAGCACTTCAAAGGTCAGCAGTGTTTTTCCACCTGATTAATTTGTTTTCTCTGTAGGACAAATTTATGGATTATGTAGTTGCTCTGAGTTGGAATACGCAAAGACATTATTAGCAACCAATGCATTATACAATGCAGTAAAAGATGGTCTGGGGTTTCTTCTATTTCAGAGGTTTGGGTCATGCTTCCAACCTTCATTGTACTGATAGAAAGGTTAAAAAATTAGTATCCTAGTGGAAGCCAAGATCCTCATTGCCATTACCTTCATTTCAGAAGCTAGAAAAATGTAAAATATTACAAGGATCAAAATGCAAATCACAAGGGAAAACAACCAACAATACAAAGAAAAACCAAATCTGCCATGCCATACCAGGCCAACCGTTCATGTCCAGCATCCCACTCCTAGCAGAAGCATTTAATCACTGCCTCAGATTTTGAGAAATACAATAACCCCATAATGCACCTTACCAATTAAAAAATGCTGTACATGGATAAGGGAAAATCCTTCCTGATCCCTACAGAGACTAGCCAATGTGCTCAAATATGAGATTTAATTAAGCCTGTATTATTACTTCAAATGTTACAACTGTTCATAACGTTTCCTAGGCCCTTTTCAATCCAGCATGGCATTCACATTTACAGCCTCCTGTGGCTCAGAAGTCCACCAGCTCAACCTCACACTGTGAGGCACCTTCTGTGGATGAATAAAATTTACTGCCCCTTTCACTTCATTTTCTTAATACAACACCATGCCAGGCAGAAATCTACAGCTTTTTTCGATGATGTTGCCCACATCAGGCAGTCACCACCAAGTCCACATTGACATTGGCTGGGTGATAGAGAAGGGAGGTTGAGAGGAGGAAAGGAAATCATTGAAAAGGTGCATCAAGAGTAGCAGCACAATGCCTTTTCAAACTTGTCTGGACACCTTGAGTTTGCCTGCATGTGCAAAATTAGGACTATATCTACAACAGTGCAATTTTTAATAAAATAAAATAATTAATTATGTTATTGTTACTTCAGCCTCCCTTCTAGAACATCCTCTGCTTTTTGCCTCTGCAATCCCACAAAAATTTACTTTTAACATGTTGAAAGCAGCAGATAAGAGAGAAACAAAACCTCAGGTCCAACTATAAAGAGAAAAGGAAGGAAGGAAGAGGGAAGGCAACAAGTTAATAATTGTTCAGAATCTGAAGTCTACAGTAAAGAGGGAAATAGTTTTGTTCTGTTAAACAAACACCTTACTAATGACAGGGTCTCCTGCCCATTTCCCACAATCCTCTGGATAATTAAAAAAAAAAAATCTGTAGGTTCAGCCTGTGCCTTACATAAAGTTGATTTTGAAGAAAATTACTTGGAGGAGGAAGGAAAAAGGGGAACTGACAGGGAAGTCAATTCAGAGAAGAAAACGTTGTGTTTTTGGAAATTCTCCTCCCTAAAATTACACAGTACCTCATTTTGGAAACTCCAGAGTAATACTTCAGCAGTCCTGGAACAGAGTGAGACCCTTGGCGATGCCAGCTGACACTGCCCCAGCTGTGGCTGCAGCGCTGCAGAGCTGGTGAGGCCAGGAGCCCCGCAGCCCATCGCTGACTGCCGGGGCACATCTCAACTGCAAACACCCTTCTATAGGGGAAACAGAAATTGCCAATGGAAGATTTTGCTTTTGAAGGAATTCGGTGTCTTCCTGCAAATCTGTATGACTGCAAAGCAGCTTATCAATAACCAGAGTAAGCTCAGCAGAAGTCCATCAGCACTGGAGCCCAATGTGCAGGGGCTGAGGGAGGTGGGCTTGTCCAGCTTGAAGAGATGGCTTTAGAAAAACAGCAGCCCCCCAGTGCTTATGAGGACAACCAGCAAGGAGATGGAGGCACGCTCTTCACAGTGGTACATAGTGGGAGAGCAGCAAGCGTAAGTTGCAAGCAGGGTTCAGACTGGATTTGAGGAAAATATTTTTTCACAATAAAAGCCTTTGAAATCAAACAGGGGAACAGGATGTCCAAATAGGTTATGCAATCTTCATTCCTGGGGTTTTACAATATTTGACTGGACAAAGCCCGGAGCAACCTGGTCTGATCTTTTAGCTGACCCCATTTTGAGTAAAAGGTTTCACATCAGGTTTTTTAAGGTCCCTTCTAACCTGAATGATCTTATGATCTTAAAACTCTCTGCCTGCTCCACAATACACAGATTTAAGAACTGAACCACTTGGAGCAGATGAACTCATTCGGATGCAAACCACACCATCCCCTTGCATCTCCTTTTAATTGTATTAGAAATCATTCAGCTTATCATCATCATCAGTGCCCATCTATTTGCAGTTTGTGTGAGTCGAGAGCTCATCAAGTAATTCTGTTATCTGACACTTGTTTATAAACCCTTCTACACCATTTACAAATGCTGTGCAAACAGTGCACTGACGATAATGAATCAAGGCTCCTGGAACATCCAGACCACATCCTGCAGCCACCGATTCCCTGCAAGGCTTGGAGAGGCTCTACCCCATCCCTTCAGCTGTTTTAGTTCTGTGTCTTTATGAATTGCCTGTGACACTGAGGGGCTGATTGCCCTCCAGCACGGTATCATTAGGCTTTACAAACACTACCTATCTAAAAGTTTTGAGGAGCAAGCAGAGCAAATGCAGCAACCTCTTTTAGGTACTAATGCTTCTATTCCTGTTAATGTCACACTTGTGAAATCTGTCAATATCTAACAAGCATACAGTATCTAATGAAAGACTGAAAAGCTCTCAGCAGTCTTGAGACCAGCCTCTGAAATGTGAGGACGTTCAGCACACAACAATAAATGCACTGGTCCATGTGGGTCCTGAGGTCATTAAAGTCCAACACAAAGTATATGAAGTCACTGCAAAGATTCTAATAAAACTTTACAGGCTTTGGAACAAGCAAACAGAGCAGGAACAGCAGATTGCTATGATTTTGGAGAGCTTTGTGACTTTACCCTGTTTGGCAAAGCAAAATGTTAAGAATAGGAATCCAGGGAACAACAAAAGTATAGGCTTCGAACTTTTCACTGTCCTGTAACACAGTAACATCGCACTCTTCAAAGCACTCATCTCTGCAACACCTCTGCAAGGTAAATACAGCACCCCTGTTTTACAGATTCAGAAGTGAGGCACTGGAAAACTAAGTGGTATGTTGAAAACCATACAATGAACAGAGAACCGAGTCCAGATCTCCCAAATCCCAGGCCATCATCTAGAACTGGTAGACCTGGTTAACATATATTTTCTTACAAAAATTAAGGTGTTTCCATCTTTAGAACAGGTCTGCAAAGATTTTCTAAAACACTTTTTCTTCTCTCAATTTACCAAGATTTCAATTTTTCAAAATTTAGACAAACATTTGACTGAAATGGAACACAAGAAGTGTTCAAACTAGATCACTTTTGAACAGCGTGAAGTGGGATTACCTTGGAAATTTTTAATTGCATGTGCTTTCCCTACCATTTTATTTCTATTTTTGTACAAGAATAAACCATTGCTGGTTGAAAAGGTGCAAAGACTGGGGTCGTGGTGTCTAGAAACTACAAGATTAGACAAGTAAAATCTACCACAACACCTGCTGCTCTCCTAGATGTCCCACACACAGCACTTTTAGCAAGAATATGGAGTCGAGATACCTAATTAGCAGTTAGTCTGCATCTGACCTTCTGCATCTGACCCAGGTGCAGAAATGAATACGATAGCTGAAGTTTCAGTTTTCTAGCTTTCTGTTTTTAATGAAAAAACTGTTCTTCTGTCAAGCAAGAGTTTAATGGAAGTTTTTTTCTGAGCAGTCCCATTGCCAAGTACTCTCAAGGCCCATTAATTCACCCAGTAAGGGCATTTAGTGTCTCTAAGTGCTCAATACTTTTGTACTTGACCCTCTGGGATCAACATAATATGATACTCAGAGGCAGAAAAGTAGTTCCAAGTAGCACAAAACCTAAAAGTGTGGTTGCACATTCACTGGCAGATTTAACTGGGATGGATCAAGCATCCACCGTGTCCAGCTGTCGCCTCCATCCCTCTTTTGGAAGCTACCACCCCAGAGAGGCTTTAGCAGAACACCTATCCCCTCCTGAGTCAGCAGGTTTGCAGTCTGAAGGCAGCAGGAGCTCACGGGAGGACAGGAGGCTCCCAGCTCCCTGGCCAGGGTGCAGGCACACATCGCATCCCGCCGGCCCATGGCAAGGCACAGGGTGGGGAGGGAAGGGAGTGGGAGCCGTTTCTACTTCAGCTGCCTCTGACTGAACTCTCACCAAGCATGAGTCAACACCCGAAGCCGGTTAGAAGGCTGCCAGTATACAGCTCTGCTGGTTTATAAAAAGGAATGACCCTATAAAAATAGTTAGGGCTCAAACCTTCAGCATGCACATCTGCTCTTTGAGACAGACTCTAAGGTCATTTTGAATCACAAAATGAAATACACGGCTAGTGAAATCCAAGAAAAATGACTGCCTTTCCCCATGAGTCTGAACTTTTATCTGCTCATCTGAACATTTTGCAAAAAACAACAGAAAACCTATTACAAAGATTGCTGGTGCATGAAATGATTGAGAAATATTTGCAGTTTGAAAGCAGTTTCACTTCCTGCCTGATACCACAATGAAGCTTTTTAATAAAGTTAACATCGCTGTTATTTGTTTTACACCTATGTCTTTATTTTGTCTATTTTATATTTCTTGAATACTTATATTTTAAAAACCACATCTCCTAAAGCCAGAAGTTCCTGAGTTTTCATTGTAAGTCACACTGCTGATAATGTACTAATGTTTCTAATAATAATACTTTATACTTACACTGTAGACCAGCTTTCATCCAAATACTTCAATGCATCCTACCAATTTTAGTTAAGCTACCTAAATATAAGCATACCATTTAACAGCTGGGCAGCTTGAAAGATTTGGTGACCCTCTTTCTGCAAGCATAGAGGCTGAAGAAGTATGTTATGGAGTCCTGAGTTAAAATACTCCAGGAACCATTAAACTATACTGCCTGTGCAACACCTATTCACAGTAGTTAAGCTCCAGAGCTGATAGAATACTAATTAAATTAATTTTGCAAATGCTTGTGTGCTGCTATTTGTAAGATTGTGTTCCAATATGCAGACAAGCTGTTATATAGTCATAAAATGTATTTGTGAATCATGAAAGTAATGAATTTCAGCATGAATAACTATCTAAAGACTGTCCTACGGAATAGAAAACATAACAAAAAGCTATCATATGTCCCCTGCTATTATTTTTGGTTACTTAAAACATTTCAGCTGCCCACTCAAAAAGCCACGTGAGCACTATCATAATCTTGCAGGCTCTGTCTCTTTCTAGAAACTGCTTGCACAGTGTCCAGAATAAAAAAGCTAAATTTGTTCATTGCATTTTTAACCAATGCAGTTAAAAACAAACCCAAATACCATCCTGACCCACAAAGGAATTGCTACAGGGATGGCTGGCCAATTGTTCTTGCTTTTAGTTCCAAAGGAGACTCTCTGGTTTCTTTAACAGCCTCTTCCAAGGTGGTGTAATTGGCAGTGGTAGCATGGCCATTACCCCATTAAAATCACACAGCCAAACTCTGGCAGCACAGTGATAATCCAACCCATGCTCTGCACTGCCTCCAAGGTCACATTTCTTGCATCTTTATCTGAAGCCATCTGGGGGCACCTGTTGGCTGTTGGACTTGCTGGACTCTGGGACACTTTTACAGGATAATGGACATTCTTATATAACTAAATAATGTGACATATATGTTAAAAGTCTATTTTTTAATCATTTTCTTCCTATATGGAGAGTTAGACAAGAATATTTAAACATGACTATAGGGCTAAATTAGTTGCAAGACCCATACCAAAATATGATTATGGTTAGTGACAAATGTGGGAAATACGCAGTAAGACAGGGTGTGAAGGGCAGGAAGCAAAGATGGTATCTGGGTGATTCACGTGTGCCTCTGTCTTCCAAACAAAAAATTTATTGCTGAGGGACAATCCCAGAGTAAGCTGGTGTAAAACCATCATAATATGCATACCCCTTCTTCCTAGCTAGACTTGTGTACTTTAGATCCTTCCAGTGCCGCACACTGGAAGGTTTATGCACCAAGACCTGAAACAACTGGAAAGAGCAGAAATCCTAGAGAAGTGTTTTTTCTGATGTGAAGAGCTTTCCCTCCTCTTCAGGGAGTCCTGACAGCAGTCTGAGGCTTTCACTGTTCTCTGTCTCAGCTGGCACATTGCCCACTGCCCACCATGACACAGGGAAGCACTGAGCAGCCAGCGGACACACAGGATTTGCAGCACAGCTTTCCAGGTGGGCAGTGTCACTGTGGGACCTGCAGAATCTCCAGTGCTTTGAAATTCTGCTTTTATCCTTCCTTCTTTCTTTAAGCATACTATTTCTTTTTTGTTTTCTGATCTTGACTATGCACTCAAACACACAGAGATCATCAGGTCACCAGGGCAGGGCTGGGCTGGCAGCATCCCTCTGTGCATGCAGACTTGTTCATGCAACACCTGGCAGGATGGCCATGTTTCAAGCAAGACACCAACAGTGGACAACAATTGAAGTGCAATATATGAAAGGAAACATGGAAATTGGAGGACATATTTTCCCTGTTTCAGCAGGAAAAACAGGGTCAAATCATAACAAGGGACAACGTTTTATTCTGATGGAATTATCGCTGTATACTTTTTTTTCTGGTAATTCCCAGAATTTCCACTGTCTGTGTGAGGATATCTTCTATACCCATACCCCACAGCCTTGCATTGCAACCCATTAATCTTACTCTTTCCCAATACCTTCATATCCACCACTCCAGCTTCTTATGGCTATAAAAACTCCATACAGACCTACATTCATGGAACATATAGAACATACACATCTATATCCATTTTCAGACATATAAAGAATATTTAGGCAATAATCCAATTCCCTGAACCTCCTATGTTCTTCAAATTCTCTTCTCTGCATTGCTCAAGATTTAGGACAAAACCTGGTGTCTCCTTTTAAAAACAGATAAAAGCACAGACTGCAAGGTCAAGAGTGCAGGGAATTGCATCTCTCCATACATGTTTTCCACTAGACCTGAGCACTTGTCAGTCATGGTATTAGCTTGGTCAGGCTGTATTTGTTCATCCTGTTTGGCTAACATATAAAATACATATGCATCTATCATATGAAGAATGGATGTTACTATATTGATGGGCACTGTAATATATTACAGGTTACACAATAAAACAAAACAATGACTCATGTCATAGGAATAACAATTGGTAAGCATGCTGTCTCCCTTTTTGTGGAGCATTTCAGATTTTGTCTGGCTTTTACTGCACTGCAAGTAACATTTGCTTTGTGTTAGGTTACTCTTGTCTTTTATTCTCCTTTAAATCAATGGAGATTTGTTCTACAGTTACCAATTTTTTTTCTTGTCTTATATACCACTCAACTATCCACAGAATGCAGCAAGATCAACCAGCCAAATGCAACTAAAGCAATCTTGGAAATAACAGGAATAAAGCGATATATTCCTCAACCCTTCCTTCAGTACACAAACAAAAAGTTGCTAAACAGTAAAAGCCAGCCAACATGAAAATCTCCAGCATTGTTCTCTTCTTGATCCTGATTGAAAAGGCAAAAAAAAATGGAAAATATGGGAGAGGAAAAAAAAGGCATAGACAAGTACAGTTATAAGGACAAAAATAAATTCTCATGTAGGGCATTGTATCAAATTTCCAAAGCTTTTCCTGGTGTATACCAAACACCTCCTCATTGATTCAACTAACAGAGAATATAGGAGTCTATTGATCCAGTTGGTATAGCTGAAAGTTGTATGTGAGTACACAGACACATATTAAACACATTTTGGAAACAGAAAGTAGTTTTTAGTACATCACTCCTCTTAACATGGCTGTAGCAATGTTGCCAATTGTGCTGCAGTTTAATATAGATTTCCTATGGAAATTAATTTCACATGCTGAAGGCTTACTGGTTAATGCCGATGAGTCACTCATTTATCTGTTTTGCATTTATTGACTGTCAATGTCATAGAATAACCCCCACCTTCGCTTGTTATGAGACAGTGAATAGTAGCTCCTCATGTTTCCTTTATTCAGTAGTTTCTCATAACTGTCTTATGCTTCTCACGGAAATTTTACAGTTTACTATATGTCTTTTCATACAGGCCTCCTAACTAGGATCTTTACACTCTAGCTTAGTCTATTTTGTTTCATACAAAGTTAGTGAGGCAATCAAATATTTATAGTATAATTAGTAAGCTCCTAAATTGTAGAGTATATTGTTAATATTTTCTTTTTCAATCTGTTTCTTTGCAGATAAAAAGCAGTTGTTATGTGAAGACATGTAAACATCATTGCTAAAATGAGAGTGGATGTTGTGTATTTGCTTTCTCCATGTGATCTCATGTAATTCTGTAGGGCTGACTGAGGATGTTAAGGTTGTAGTTTGGTTTGAGATGGACTTTTGAAAGGAAAGCGTTGTTAATCAAAGCTGGATCCTCTTACTCTGGTTTTTATTCTACTTTATTCTACTTCAGCAAGATTTCACCTGGGAGATTTGCAGCTCAGAAACAGCCTGAAGTCATTGACTCACATTAAGGAAGCATATCTAGGGAGACCAATTTCCCTTCTGTATTATCAGTGCTCTTCGTGTAAGTGATAATTATAGGTCAGGGCCTGATTCTCAGCTTACCACAACAATCGTGAAACTATTAATGTCCACTGAGTTTCTCCCAATACAATAGAGATTTCCAAACCCTGCAATCAGTTAAGATAAATATTACAATTTTGTAAATGACCTTCTGAAGATCCTGGTGACCATATGTTTGAATCCGAACATGCATACTGGACATAAACAGCACACTATTTCCAAACAAATTATGAAATTGGTTTTGTTAAAAGCAACATTTGGTAAAAAGTCCTTTAGTGAATGAATTTCTGCACTTAACAGAAAGCAAGAAAACAATTGTTTCCTGTAATTGGACAGTTTGATTAGAGGCAGGTGGTGCAGAGCTGAGAAAACTGGAGCCATGAAGCCAATTTTAACGTCAAGTACGCTTCCTTTTCTTCAGGATCCAGAAGCATAACATGCAAATTGCTTCCCCCCAAAAAAAAAATCAGTTTCTATTTATTATCCCTTCTGGTATTCTATCCATAGTAGAAGACTGCAGCTTGGAAAGAGTTGCATACTTGATGCTCATCATACACAATGATACAGGTATAAAAAGAACAGAGACTTAAGAGGAAAAAAAAAAAAGAGAAAAAAGTAAAAAGAAAAATTGTTTAAGGTTTCCTTGAAAGTGAAGGCGAGACATGTGGTGTTGTGGCAAGGACCTTTTCTTGTAAGCCCCAATTCAAACAATACACCCTCACTAAGCATCAACTGTAGCTTTATTACTTTTATTAACAGTACTCTGAGGAGTCCCAGTGATGAATCACTGTTCTGGCCAGCATACAAAGAAGCACCTTGGACTGCAATAGAATTAAATTTAATTTGGCTCTTGCTGAAATTTCAATGTGTATCAATCTCAATTACCACACAAGTAAATACAATAACCAGGTCTACTCACCCAGCTTCAGCCCACGTTAAGCCAGACACCATATCTACTCAAGAAGAAACTAAAGTCCTGCCACGGGATGGGAAAGAGGTTAACCATTTTATATACAGCTGATTCAAAGTACACACAATACTGAACGTTGAACTGAGATAGAATTAGTTTCCTTCTTCATAGCCCATTTCACACTGATCATTCATAAGAGTATGGTTTAAACAACTGAAGGATAAAAGCCCCAGGGACAAATTTGTTGCTGGTGTAGACCAACATATAACTTCGATCAGTATTTAGTGTTAGAAATAAGTCTGAACAAAGGGAAGCTCCTCCTCAGAGGACGACAGCACACCAGGAACTGCCAGTGCCACCAACCTCTCTGGAAGATGACTCCTCATGTGCTGAGGTGGGAGATGCTCATCACTCCCATTCCGACATGGTACAGAGGACGTGACCTCATCCCACCCACTCTGCCCGAGAGCCCGCTGCACATCTTGACAGCAGGCGAGAACAGGAAAAGGCGCTGCGCGAGGCCTGGTGCGTGGGAGGAGGAAGCCGCCTTGGTTAGCTGTCACCCAGCGCCACTGCGAGCGGCTGCACACTCCCACTCCAACCACCTGCATCCTACAAGCGAGCTACACCTCTGGTCTGGACTGAGACGCTGTGTGAGCACAAATTTACCACCCCAGTGCTGCCGGGAAGGGGGGAGGCCTGTGCAAATGGTGGCATTAAACCACTAAGCGCGGTGAGCAATGTGGTGGCAGGAAGGAGCTTCTCAAGTGCAAGGCAAAACTTGCAAGGGCCACTCCCAGGCTTGTGAGCCTTCCCTGTCACCCTGCTCACAGCTGGGCCCAATTCCCCCACCTAGCCATGAGTGTGGGGTGCCTTTGGGCAAAGCTTCATCCAGGTGCGCTGTCTAGTGAGGTACATTAGTGAAATGGGCACAGATCAGGTCAGAAGCATCAGCAGTGTGGTCACAGGGAGGGCTGACACCTGTGCAGAATACAGGTGGAGACCTAAAACATGTGACAGGGTAGAACAAACCAGCCCAGCTGGTGCTGGAATGAGAAACAACTAACACACATGGATATGTTGGTACTATTACAACAGCAATATTTTCACAAGGAAGATGAGTACTGAGCAATATCTTTACTGTACCAGGCACAAACTTAGCTTCAGTCAGCATCAGCCATGCATGACCTCTTCTCCATCTATTCTTTCCCTCAACAAGGTATTTATTGGAGGCAACAGCAGGCATACTTGCAGGCCAAGTGACTTTCTGCATGAGTACTTGCAGCTTTTATATGAGGGTAACATGCTGCATATTATATCCCAAATATTTACTAGTTAGGCTTAGTAACAACGTAAGAGTAAGGGACAACAGAAATTCCAAGTGGTTGCTAATGCCCAAAAAAATGCTCTTTGTTAAAGAAAATCACTAATTAGAGAGACAGAAGTGAAGCTATGTGAAATCTAGGCGTGTCTACATGTCTTTAACACACTTCACTGGTCAATGCTAGTAACTTGTTAGTTCCAGCTCAAAATATTATCTGTCTTTTTCTTAGTTGTCTGAAAATTGCCCTTACTTTGCCATTAACTTTTCCAGAGCAGTGCAACCAGGATCCAGAAAGATGATTGTCAAGCCCAGCATTGGTTCAGTAGTGACCAGACAAAAGGATTTGATATAATAGGAAGAGTCATTACCTGAAAGATGGGAAATTAAGCACTTTCTGAGCAACTCCTGGGGCTCATGCCCTCCTTGGCAAGTCTCTAAGACACCCACTAACAGGAAAAGGAACTGTTCTGAACATAACACTCTGGATGCTGGTTTGGAAGAGGCTCCCTAAAACTAGAAACCTGCTCCTCAGCACTGAATAAGCTTGACCATCCTGTGTTACATTTATAATATCCACTTATTCCCTAAGATTTGTAAATTTAATTTTAAGCCCAATATCAATCCACCAAAATTCTTTCCATTTCCTCAGAGAAGTCAAAACAAAACAAATTCTCTTTGGTAGACACAGTATTTCTCAGGAATCATGCTGGCTATGGATAATCAAATCGCACTATTTAAGCTCTCTCACTGTACTTCTCTTCAGGTTCTCCAGCCTCCTCCACATGGATATTTCCTCTTTTCATACTACAGTATTTACTTAAATGATGCAAAAGCGCAGGGATATACTGGACAAAAACGGAATAAAGTCAACAAAGATTTTTAAAATGTTTGGGCATTTAGCTCCCCTGGTATTAGGAATAGGACATCTCACAAAATTTGGTTGTTAGAGTGGGACTGGAACAAAACTGCATTGGTCTGTGCAGCTGGAGTCGGATGGTCGTGTTTGGAAATGTTCTTTTATCACCAAAGCGGAGAGAAAGCAGGCACAAATCAGCTAGACATAATATCAACAGCTATGCTAGGGAGGAGGAATTTCTGACCTTATTTTGTTAAATCTCCAGCAATTCCAGTCTAACTAGGCCTGGTCCAGGAGCAGCTGCTACTGAGAAATGCAGTCTCCTCCCTCACCTATTATTTTCCACTTCAGGCACAAGACACGTCTCTCTGTCCATCCTGCTGCAACAAATATTCTACAATACATACACTAATAAAAACACAAAGACTCTACTAAAACAAGCCCTCCAAGAAACACTGGCTCTCCTGGGAGGAGAAGCTGAGAGAGAAAAGACACTAGGGTTGCTTTTAATGAAGGTGCTCAGATACTCCAGTAATAAGTGTGATGCAGAAAGAGAAATTAAATAGAAACCACCCAGCTGACAAGACTCTGATGTACTTGGATTCTCTCTAGGTCATCACTGACACTGCACACTCTTGCTAGTCCTCCAGCACTTCCCAGTTTTCTCTTGTTTTCCCAATTGCCTCAGAATTCAGAGAAACTGGTTACCTAGGCATGGGTTATATCGACCTTGAGAAATTGAGTTTCCAGGCATTTCGATTTCATGATCACCTGTGCAGGTCTGATCCTGATCTTCTCTAGTAATTCTCTTTTCTCCCTTGGGAAATTTCTGCCATCTGTTCCCTTATTCTTTCCTGAAAATGGAGGCAAAAATATAGCTTTTAGCAACACCCTCAGTAAATGCGTTCACTTTCTCTCACAGGCCATATCATCCCTTTCAGTAGCCCGTTATTCCAAATGCACTGCAAGCAAGTACATTTAATTGTATTTTGAAGTGAGCAAAGGTTTCAATTACCAGTTTCATTCTTGCCCAGTGCATATATTTATTTCAAACACTTATGCATGTTTCCTTTCATTCACCATCTGTCTTATCTTATTTCCATTCATTCTTTCTGTTATGCATTGTCATCTAATGTAGAGCACTATAGTGGAAGTCAGGTCTTCTAATTCAACTGCTTATCCCTCAAACTCATGGTGTGACCCTGTGTGTGTCATTAAGCCTTAATAAGCCTCATTTCCTACCTTTAAAAAGGGTATTGTCTGTTTGAACCATTACATTAAAATTGTTTCATTTAATCAGAGTAGTAATACTTTATAAATGTTAGCTACTATTTCCATTTCATGCCAATGATGCCACCCACATTAATAAACTCCTTTGTGCTTGCTTCTGGGCTCACACATATGTTAGAATCTACTCTCAGGCTCTGGGTCCACAATGAACAGGTAAATTTTACTTTGTAGAGATCTGTCTTGCTCCTGAACAATTTTCCCTTCTCAGCAACTTTCCTCCAAAAATTATCCTTCATGAAAACATGCAGAGAAAACCTGTTAAAAAGAAACTGATTTTTTAAAGCTGAACAACAGATAATGTAAATAATTTGGTCCCCTATTCTGCTGACTGCTCTCTTTTTTTAGTAAGAGTATCTGAATGTACACGTCCACCCAAAGCATTTTCAATACAATGCAATCAACACCGAAAGGAGGAATGAGACCCTAGGAAAGATAATTTAGGAATGGACCTCATCTATTTATTTGTGGCTCAGAGAGGTGCAGAAAGCCTGTAACACTCAAATGATGGTAATGAATTGAAAATTGACACAACGTGTTTTGCTTTGGTTTGTTTGGGGTTTCGTTCAAGTTTGGTTTTTTAACTCCACTACGATTTAACTCAAACCAGTTAGCAGAGATATGTTACTCTTGTTTTAGTTTTGAAGTGTCTCATTAATATTTACCTCCACAAATTCTAGTTTCTTTAGAAAAGCAAAAGTATCTTTCCCACTCAGAGTAACTCAACAAAACCTCATTTGGTTACTGCAACTGGAAACTTTGCAGTCACAAGTCCAGGTGGCCTTTGTGCTTCAGGCAATAATTTGCTAACACCTTTTATACGTAGAGCCCCAGCTACATTCCTGACATGCTCAAAACTCCTCTAAACATCATTTGCACATTAGAACGTTCCTGAAATACAGAATCAGACCCAAGGACAGCAGAGCATGCGTTGTACAGTTTACTGGGGTAGAAACATCTCAATCACCATTTGCCCTTGCTTATAGGAGATTATATCAGCTCTTCAGGTCTGGTTGCTCTAGCAGAGAGAATTGACTATCAGTTGCTTTCAATTATAATGTCAGATAGTGTCTGCTCTGGGCACCTTCAGTAACACACATGGATGGGAGACAGTTTCTAAGTGGAAGAGTGTGGGGATTTTCATTATTCCTTTGAAGTATGAAGGCTTGATCAATGGCTTGACCCTAGCCATTGAAAAGACTGGAGCAGAGTTGAGTGCCTATTTCATGTCTGATATTTCTCTCCTCTGACCAGATAAAAAGGAATAGGGAGAAAACACAGTCATGACACTTTACCTCAGTAAACCTGTAAGGCAAAATGACTCACATTTGGGTATTTAATGCTCCATAGCAGGAGCAATCCAGGAAACTTTAAAGCTCTGAAAACCACAACATTTTCTCTAAGATGCACTTCACCTCTTTTTTTTAGTGATTCCTGACTAGTTGTTACAAAGTTCATAGTCACAATATATACTTCCGTAAGAATGCAGCTACTTTTCTGTCCTGGCCCTTAGATATTTCCCCTCAGCCAACATTCATGAGTTTTTTCTAGGATTTTGTTTTCTAAAATTTTCCTTCTTCCTACAACATCAAAGCTATCTATTTTTTAGGTCACCTGGTGTCTCAAGGGCTCACCACTAGTTTCTTCCTGTCTGATTGTCTAAAGCTCCTGCAGAGATCTCTGCCCACTAACCACTATTAAAGAGCAAGTAGGAGCTGCAGAAGATCTGACATCTCAGCAACTATTTTGTTTGTTTTCAAAGACTAAGTGACTACTATCTTTCATTCATCACCCAAAGATAATTACACACATTTACCAGCCAAAAGAGCACTGCTACACAAATACAAGTGCACAAATTGCTACATCTGTTCATTTCCCTGTTGTCTTCTGCAAGTCTTTCTTTGACTTCAGGCCTTAATTTTTCCTTCTTCCTTCTTCCCTACAGGAGGATATTTCTCCCCATGCTCTGTTTTCACAACAGTACAGCACTTCCCAAGAGGTTATGGATTTATTTGGCAACATCAGGGTCTTCTACTCCATCTTTCCCACAAGTTCCTTGCACCTAGAGCTCAGTCATGCTCAAGATGCTGTGACTTTCACTCCATCTCCAGTCCACTTACCTGGCTTCTACTTCCCATATATCCCACTTGAGAAGTGCTGAGTGGCATAACTTGCTTGAACCTCTCACTTTTGCACTCATGCAGCTTTGGAGGCCTTGTCCCAAGGCACATCTTCCTGCAGTGAAATACCCACTTCTTTAGACTCACACGTGGCAGACACATCCCCTGGAGAAAAAAAAAGGGAAAGGGCTTGTTTCACCTACAGACCTTACAGGCTCAGCTGATCCCCTGGTAGAGGAAGACATGTAGAATGTGCATTGCTGCCATAAATTGTAGGTAGTTAAAAGAAAAAGAACCCCGTGGAGATATCTGAAATCTAATCTCAGACAGGCAGCAATCTAAAATAAACTACAGCTGGTGTTTCAGCTTTGATTCTGCTGCCACCAAAGGCAAATGGCACAATTCCCATTTATTCCAATTAAATCACAGACTAGGTCCTCTTCTTACTCATCTTTCTTTTTTGATGCCTCTATTTGCTTTTCAGTTGTAAATTTCCCTGCAATACTGCTCTCAGGACCATAAAAAATTTCTGAGAAATCCATACAAATGCAAATCTTGGTACTATTTTTTTAATAAGAAAATAGGAAAGGTTTTTAACTCTCCTAATTAATGGCATGAAAGAATAAGCAGCATGGTTTTGTGCTAATGGTTTAGTTGGTTTCAGTTAGGGCTAGAATCTGTCCTAAGAACCAACACACCTTCAGTACATCTCTATACTTCAGAAAATACACTCTCTTAATGACAGTAAATACATAAATGCAAAAATGCAACTGTTAACCATTTTGCAGCTGGTGTTTAACCCTTTTGCATCTAGCTTGACCTTGATATGCCTTTTCTCAAAACAGAACATGCACACACTTGTTTTTAGGCTGCACTCACACACATGTATGGAGGAAGCTGTGGTGCTGTGCAACATCCCTGCATTGGTGCTGCCATTCTTGTGGGAGTTGCATTGCCACAAGTTATGCATCTTTTTGCTTCTCTCACTGTTGTTACAAGGACAGCCAGAGGGTCTCCTGGTTTCCATTTCAATGGTGACACAGAGCATGACACTGAACCTATGCTGTGGGCAGTTCAGCTGCAGCTGTTTCGAGACACTTGTGGGCAAAGTTTCAGGGTTGTCAGATCCTGCATTTTACTGGGCTCCTTGTCCTCTTTCCTGGAGCTCTGTCCTTGAAACTTTGGCCTTCATGGTTGCAGAGAAAAGCCTGAAAAACAGAATCTTACAGTATTTTAAAGTGTGACTCATGACTTTTTGCCATGAAGGGCACATACGATTGCCTCCTTTCAACTTCCCTTTGTATCTTTGCATGCAGCCGCACCTGCAGATGTTCAGGGAGGAGTGCCTGCACTCATCCACCCTAAAAGCAGCTTCTGTGTATGCAAAAGTCAGCACCCGCTTGCACAGGTGTCACTATTCCCAACGGGCGGGTGCAGAGGTTCTGCTTGATGGGGCTACATGTGTATAAGCAGCTGCCCCTTTGAGCAAACTAGTCTCTGTACATCACATTTTAGCAAAGTAGCACAGCTTTTTCCATGTGTTCCATCCACAGAACATTTTAAAAAGTAGTTTTACAATGTTAGATATACAGATATCTATCTCGGACTTTTTTTCCACTTTCACTATCTGAGCTTCGCAGTTATTTCACACAAAGCCCAGAGCTCAGTTAGCTGTTTCTAATGGCTGCTGTTCAGAGTGCTCAGCTCACAGAGGAAGAACTAGCCCAAACAAACACCAGGGCACAAGGGATTAGAAGTGCCCATCATCATTATCACCAGTCCTTCTCAGCTTTCTCCAGGGCCTGGAGGATGCATAGCCCTGGTACCATAACCAATGTGGCTGGGATAGTGGTGGTCCAGTCAAGGAACAAGCCACTCTGTCCTGTACCCCCTCCCAAAAGAACATTCCCTCCTGACTTCACAGCATGCCAGGGTCATATAGCAACACAAAACAAAAAACCTTTGTAATTTAAATTCATCTTAAGACAGATTTTAAAAAGATATACCAACAAAAATGTTACAGAGCTCCGTCATTCTGCCTCAAAGAGAGCAAAAGAGGTTTGATCCTTCTCCAGACCAAAAGGCCAGAGTCTTGACCCCCCAGCAGAATCCCATCCTGGAACTCCGTAGGCCAAAGACCTTCTGCAAGCTGGCAGCAAGTTTTCTATATCAGACAGATCACCCAAAGCACCTTGCTGCTTTCAGAGCACTACAGAGGGAGCACAAATCCTCATTTCTCTTTAAACTCCCTGGATCATTTAATGAAGAAATGACTCTAGGTGATAACACTGACACCACGGCAACCCCAAGGGAATCTGCCCAGAAATGGCCTCAGACTGCTTCAGTGCAAAGCTACCCAAAGAAATCATCTCACCAGATACCTTTAATAACAACGCCTGTGACTCAGAGAGCACTTAGCAGTGAGTGTGAAGGTAGCTGAGCATCATTACCCCATTCATATGGGGAAAACCAGACTCACTGGGCTAAGTGATTTGCCTGTAGCCCCACAGCACCTGGCAGACCTCAGAGCAGGAACTAGGGCTAGGGCTATGGTGTGCTAATTCATGGCACAGAGCCAGTGCATCCCACCTGCCTCAGATGGGTTACAGCCCACTTGCTCCTCTGCATGCATGAGGTGAGAGTGACCCCACAAATTCTTTTGCTTGGAGACAGGATGAAATATAAATTTAACTGGCTATTATTACCATTACATGTGTTCCACCAACCTAGCCCTACCATATCAGTATGGAATACATGAATACAATGCAAAACAGAATGTTAAAAATTAAAGTGTAAGTGGCTGAATTCAGTAATGCCAATAGTTGCATTCAATAAAGTAACATGTTTGTGATTATGAAATTTTGCTAGACACATTCTGAAGATAACATCTTATTTGTACAATGAATAGTTAGGCTAATCAGTGCAAGGGTTTAAATAATCTTAAGTACATTAGCATAATCACTCATGAATCACATGTAGTTTATAAGTGAATTAACAGCTACCAATTAAAGAATAAGTGTCTGCTTTTTAAAGCATCGGCCTTTTTTTTCTTTTTAAGGAGAAAAAAAGGAAAGTTGGGCATTCTGATTTTCAAATGCTCTCAGACTGTGCACTGTGGAAATGCCTGCTTGCACCCTCCACTCCTCGACAAGCTCAGCCCACCAGGAAGGTCCAGAGGCAGCTCAGAGGAGGTAGGACTCTGTGCATGGATGAAGCTTTGCAGACTCCAGGAACTCTCATCAGTTCTAACTCATTCCAGTTCAAGATTTTTTATGCTGTGTTAGGGTTAAACTGTTTTAGGTTTCTAAAGTGCTTGTACCTTCTCAGACTTTAGAAAATGTGTATTTTTATTAATAGGACGATTTTACAGACCTATTGAGTCTTCTGAAGCAAGCAGGATGCATGGTTCCCACCCTGTTCTCCTTTATTCATACTCCTCTTTTTCATGCATTAAGCAAAGGAGGATGATGACTTCACTTCTCCCTGAGGTCAAACACACCTCAGCCAACCTGACTTCCCATTTCCCTTGGACATGAGGAAGAAAAGTGCCTACATGGTTGCTCTGCCTATACTTCTTAAGCCTATACTGAAGAAATCCTAGCTGTAAAGACCCTCTCCAGCCCCATATCACACCCTCCACTAAACGTGCAAAGGTGGACACACGATGGAGGTACAGATGTTCCCATTTCCTGGTATAGAAACTGAAGGTGTAGGATTCTTACAAAAGGTGACATAGGAAGGGAATAAGAAATGGCCACTGAGAATGAGAGACACAAAATAGGAATGAGGAGACAGAACAAAAGCAAGGTTCTTCTCAACAGAACTGGTAGTGAAATGGAGGAGTTTGTTGCCAAAGAACATTGTAAATAGTGCATGGTTTCAAGATGCAGTTGCACAAATTAACAAGACATATCCATTTGGGTACTAGACATAGATTTCATTGGCTTAGGAAAGCAGGAAACCAATAAGGAAATATTCCTGCTTTTGCCCTGCATGCCTTTCTCTAGGCATCAGATCGACCATTGTCAAAAGACAGAGCTGGACCAGCCATTTTATGGTCTTGTACTTTTTTTACTCCAGAGTGGCACAGGTAGAAGATAAGAACTTCATTTTTCAAAAGACAAAGCACAGGGGAAAGTTTTACCCCAGAGAGACAGGCTTGCCCCTTACTCTCTTGCACAAGATTGCTCGAACAGGCTCATTCACCTCCTTCCTTAACACACACCCCACCCACAAAACACAGCAGCAGTGGGTGTGTTGGGGCTGTGGTAAACACCTCTTGTCCCCTGACTGTCCACCCCAGCCTGCACACAGCTCTGATGGAGGACACCAAGAGGATCATGAATCCTTCTCATGCTGCAGTTTCATTGTGGGCAATTGTCAACTACTTCTAGGTAGAGCAAAAATTCAGTAAACACATTTCTCTTTTGGTTTTACTACTACTACCACTACTTTTTTTTCCCCTATGGAAAAAAAAGTACTAGTAAAGCATATTTAGCCCTTCACACTCACTAAGTCTTCAAAGGTGAATTTGCCTTTTATTTTGGATGGATTTTTTTTTCTTTATCTTCCTGATTCTCTGGGAACCACTGCAAGGCAGTAATCAGGAGCCTTGCACTAGAAGTCCAACCTTCTGGCCCAACTCCCTAGTATATGTACTGCTATTTTCATCTTAGATTAAGGGCAGCCCAGCCACCTCTCACACTGAGAAAAATACTTCCCTCAGTTCTCAGAAAGAGAATAATCTAAACTCTCAAACTAACTGAACTGAAAAAGAAAAAAGAAAAAAAAAGAAAAAAAAGAGGAAGCCTTAGTGTGAAGAGCTATTATTATGTCTTCTCACATTTTGCTGTAGCTAAAAGCATGAGTTGTATATATAACTAATGCACCACCCACCCAAGCAAAAATACTTGCTTGAAAAAGTAAAGGCATGCCTGTCAGAACTCATCCTCTTCCATTCAGTCTCCATTGTATATTTTTGTTCCTGTGATAAATTAGCCCACTACTTCTCAGGTGATTCTGGCATTTCAAATTTGAACACAGGACATGCTCAAGTAAAATCATATAGTAGCTTCACTAGCAGTCTGAACTCACAGGGAGCCAGTACTCTGCAAAGCAAAACCGAAATGTGAAGGTAATGGGGTGAAAGTTTGAGGCCTGCCCTCCACTTGCACTCGCTCACACACATTAATGTTTCCATCTTGGCAGCTATAAACACTGTTTACCATCAAACACCTGCAACAGATTTCCAATACTCTCATGCTTGCAGTCTAGGTTCGCATGTAATCTGTTTTGTATGCTAGTACACAGCAGAAACCCGAGACTGCCCTGGAGGGTTATGGTTTGTAGGTGGAGCTGCCTGGTCACATCTTTCTTACTGTTCTTATTTCTGTCTTTCTCCTTCAAAATTCTAAATGTCCTTCTCAGTGTCAGCACCAACTGAAATTCTTTTTTCATTAAGCACAGCTAACATCTACATCAGCCTAAGCTGTAGTCATTTTCTGGTTACACAGGCGACTTTCCAGCCAGTGAATAGGAACACAGAAAGGTACACAGAGACACCGCTCAGTCAGTCAAATAGTGTCTTTCCACAAGCACCTTGCAATTTTAGCTCTAGAACCAGGCTTACGAAGATAGAGACGAAACCAAGGAAATTTTACTTTATCTTTTCATGAAAAGATGGCACAGTCTGTGACCAGCCATGCTTTTGGAAGGCAGTGATGACAAATTCTTGGAATTTCCTTGAATTGTAAAACAAGGTTGAGAACTTCTAGGCAAGACTCAAAATATTTAGCATCTTCTCAAGTGGTTTTACAAGGATATTCCAGTAGATCTTGGACCTCTGCTGTATACCATTACTAATGTCAGGATAAAGAACAGGTCTTCTCACTAGTCCTGCTGCTTTCAGAATCTCCAAACAAACTCAAGTTCACTGTAGCTGGCTCAGTGAAAGTTGGCTAACTTTCAAACCAAAGGAAATTATTATCCTGTAACATAATGTGCAGGAAAAATCCTAATGCCATGCATTATTCCTGGACCAGGTGACCTCCCCAGCCATCATATGTTTCTCCATCATGCCCTCGCGATGCACCCTAATTCCTCCTTAACAACCCATGACAGAAACCTAGGTAGAGTGGGATGAGAACATAATTTCCATAATTTCTCGGGTAACTGTTCCTCCAGTATATCTGACATATAGGGCAATGTTGCCTGGGCTCCAAGGGAGAGTTTTAATAAGTATCTAGACTGAGTTAGCAAAGGTGTACAATTTGGGCGCAAGATGCCTCAGCAAGCACCGTTGTGTACATATCTTGTCACTTGTAGCTGAGGTCAGCATTAACACGTAGACATAAATAACTGTTAGCATGCAAGGACATAATAAGACATTCCAGAAGATCTCTTCTAAGATTAAGTATTTGAGTCTGCTCCCTAAGCACTGCAAGGTATAATTGCACTCAGGTATTTATGAAGTTCATGAAGTTCAAAGCCATTCCAAGGCTTTGCTGGGTCACAAGAAGTGATGGATGTGATGATACAGTAGAATAAAACCCTGATGCAAGACTAGTGTACTGATTTGATCTGAAACCACAGACACAGCTCTGCTCAACATGGAAGAAATCTCTGGGATTATTCTCTGAGTACAGTTTTGCCATACAGAGCCTGTATTTCCTAGGCTTGGGGTGCACAGGAAGGCCCATGTACTACTGAGCCCTTCTGAAAAGTGGGGTATAGTTTTCCTATGCTGATATTTCTGTTTGTTATAAGTTTAGGGCTTTCAAATCATGCTAATGTGTCTAGAGATTGCAATGGGAGTGTGTTTGAGAAACCCAAAAATAAAATAATGTAATGCAGCCAAATACTTAATTACCAACATGTGCATCTGTTGTCAAACCATACGCTAAGTGAGTGGCACTGCTCATTAGTTCTGCTTTCAGGAGCTACCAGGCGTTCGTGTCATCACTACCAAGAGTCTTCTGAGTCTGAATCATCCCCGGAAAGGACAGATTCTGTCACTCATGCAGTCGCTGTTAACAAGAATGCTGATGGCGTAGCAGGTGTTTCCTCCACTTCTCTAAACCTGGAAAGGTTCTGGCACAGCTTCCCTCCAATCTTCCCTCTTCAGAAAGGAAAAACAATCTTTTTCTCCTGGCTCACATGAGCAGGCAGGCATGTTCCAATAACTCAGGTATTGGATACAATTGCTCCTATTCACTCTGTTGCCTGCAATACTGTGTGATTATCATGCTCCGCTAGGTCCTCAGGAAAGAATGCTAGTTTATCCAGTCCAATCCCTTTTCGTGCAATAAAACTCAAGCCCAGTGAAACAGGAGGGGGTCTGTGACACACAGCAGTAAAAAAGGTCCACTCACTATTTAGCTGACCCATTAATTTGGCAGTGGGTTTGAAATGCTCTTCCAAAGTTGCTGACTGAGAAGTCCTTTCAAACCTTTAAGGGCATCTGATATTCTGAAACAGACTTGGAAAACTTTCTGCACTTTGTCCACATGAAGCAAATGCCAGCCGGGATCTAAAGAAAAGAGCAGAGTGTTACTACCAGGAAAACAACACAGAAGTGCCAAAGAGAGGATAGAAAGGGTCTGAGCAATCCCAAATATGGGTTGCTGCCTGATAAGATACTACAGTAAAAGCTCTACAGAACTGGCTGCTCCAGTAGACACTGACTGTACGTCCTGGTTAGCTCCTGCAGCGTTGAGGGCCTAGGGCTGGCTCGCTCCTTTCTAGGGATTGCCCAGGAATGGGGCTGATCCCCATGGCTCATGCAGTCAGTGTAGCCTTCGGTGGTTTCAGGAGGCTGTAGAAGGGCACAGAAGGGCACTCCTTGCCTCACACCTCACTCTGGCTGCTCTCCTTTGGCAGCTATCCACCTGTCCTGGTGTGCAAGAGCTGATCCAGCCCACACTGAGGATGCAGCAGAGAATCAAGGAACCATAGCTGGGCTTCATCCCAGGTACAGCTTTTCTAGATTCCAGTTACATCCCAGCCCAGATCCACTCAGTTCTCTCCCTTTCTCTGAACCAGAAAGGCACAACTTAGCTCTCTTCCCTCACTTTTGAAATGACTTGTGGCCTTTTAAACAGGTTCTTTATAAAGGCAAAACTCAGCAGTTAGCCAACACTGAATGTGGCCAAGCCCAGGCTCAGGTAGTGGCATTCGCATGGCCACAGCAATTTGAGATTGTCCCCAGGTTGCTGCTACAGAGCTGGAGAGGGCAGGAATTTCCCTTCCTTCCCTGTGCCCCACTTTTCTGTGGAACAAAACAACCTAATCAAACCCTTCTCTTTTTTTTTTTTTTTTTCAAACAGCTGAAGATGGCCCAAACACTCCTTTCTACTCATAATCAAATATACATTTTCTTTTTAGTATGTTGGCTCCCAAGAGCTAAAGTTCAAGCTGGAACATTGAAACACACAGCTTAAATCACCAGTAGGACACCTCTGGTGCTGACACTGATGTACCCAGCTTGGAGCTGTTCAGGGCTTGGACAGTACTGGCTCTCCAGGCTCCAGAATTGCCCTCTGCAACCTTTCCTGTCCCTGCCAGCTGCAACAACCAACACTGCCTACAGCAAATGTGTCACATATAGGTAGGTCACTAAATATCATGCCCAAATGCAACACAGGACCAGATGCCATTAAGGAAAAAAAATAAAAGAGAAAAAATCATGTTGATGTAAGCACTTTGCTTTTACTTCCCCAAGTCTGACAGGCCTCCTACACAACCAGCAGCAAGTAGCTATTTCCCTTGTAATATCATCAACTTCCAGTAATGTTCACTTGCCTGTTTTTGATACCCTCTACAGCCCTTCCTACCATCCTGTGATAAATCCCTTCCCCTCTACCATTTCATAACTGTCCAGATCTTTTCCTCTCTCCCCACCACATCTGGTTTCTAGACCATTCTCCTCTTCTTTCTGTTAGCATTTTCAAGGCTTATCTAGGGCTCAACAGACTTTTTTTCCTTTCTTGGTGGTGGAGGGAGGAGGAGGGGGGACCTGGTGTTTAGCTGGCTTTGGCAAGCCTGGGCAGCTCTAGCTGAACTCTCCAGCCTGCTGCCAAGAACAGTCTAAATAGGAGCACCAGAAACATCTTTTAATGTCATTTGTATTAATATTTTTGGAATTAGGCAGACTTGAAATTGCTTTAAAAACATTAAAAAACAGAGGGAAAGGGTTGGCAACCATGTGAAGCTCAAACTGTACCACACACAGTACTGTTATAAGAAAGTCGCTGCAATATGAGTGTCTAAGCCATTTGTATCAAAGGACTATTTTTCCATCACTTTATTTAACAAAGATGTTCTTAAAATGAGACTTCTCTCAGGTTCTGAACAGAAGAAACCATTCATATCTTTGCTCATCCTAAGCAACGTACAACAACAGTTCAAAGTACGACACGTTCTTGAGAAGAAGAAGACCCTGCCTTCTTCAAGGTATATCCAAAAGGAAAAAAAGGAATGCTAGGATGAAAAGGACCTTTGTGCCTTTTGCGTCTCCAGCTCCTTTCCTTAGTCACATATTCTTCATGCCAGAGAAGCAGGGTGAGTCTCAGAAAGGCCCTTGACTTTCTACCTACTCTCATCATCAGGCCGAAACAGTTTCTTAGAATTTGACTCTGTCTTAACCTTCCTTCTGTGATCATCAGAGATTTCTTCTATACTCACTGGACCACCAGCTTTAACATCTTACAAGATCAGACAAAGGATGACTCAACCAGCATTTTCAAGGAGAGTGAAAGCCAGCCAGATTCCTGGCACCTTCCTTCCTTCTCAATCTTTGTCTTCAGAGGGGTAGAGACAACAGTAAGGGACAGACTCAAAAGATCACCTTAGAAAAGCCCGGTCAAGGTTTTAGGCTGGTTTTCTGATGTCCAAAGCAAATACAAATTAGGGAATGAAAATTTCAGATATAAAGGAACTCGAGACATTTCTCATGTAGAATTGGGGCTGGACAGGGAGATGGGTTGTTAAGCCTTGGACCTTGGGCACTGCATAGTTCACAACTTACTGCCACCTTCCTCTTCTTTGTCCCACACACAGTGCGGCACAAAGGCTTCAGACAGTGCTGTGAGGATGTCACAGAAGCACCCCAGTGAGACAAAGCAGATGCCCCCAGTAACAGTGGTCTGCTACTGGCTATCCTCAGCTTGGGTTTATGTCTACCACATGATGACCACAATGCCTGAACTTCAGTATGGATACAGACAGCAGGTCTGCTTTGGGACAGTATCCACAGCAACTTGCAACCACAAGTGAAAAGCCTCCTTACAATAACAAAACATAGGTTTAGAAGCATGAAAGAAAGCAAAATAATCTGTAGGAGTAATCTAGATCTAGGAGTAATCTATATGCACACTTTAGGAGGGAAAACAGATAAGAATCTTTCAGGTGAATTAGAGGGCATACACTTGCATAGGAATAATGCTTCTTGAGTCTACAATAATTTCATGATTAACATCTGCTTTCTTGGCCAAGGAATGCTGGTTTCTATTTTTCCATAGCCCAACCCTTGTTCCTAGCTTCTAAACGAGTTTTTGCATTTTAATTGTCTCAGTAAGAGAAATCATACTAATTCCAATTCAGTTTGCATTTAATAAATTTATCAGGCTCTTATTTGTCCCCTTAAATTTATTCTCTCATTTTAAAAATATAAGGAATTAAAAATTGTTAGATTTCTGCTAGACGTCTGATCATCTCTCTCAGTTGCTATTATCAATATGGATCACAGCCTAATTCATTTTGTCACAGGCAGAAGAGAAGGAGTTTCTGCATTTCACAATGATTTAGAAGTCCCCCAAAACTTGAAAGGAACTTGTCAAAGTCTTTAAAATGTTTTGGCCTCATCTTGTGATGTCTCCTTTCTGAAGAGAACCTTTCTGAGGAGCTAAGCTAGCAAGACTANTTTTTTAATCAAGGTGAACACCTTTCTCCTAAAGAAAAACAAAAGGTACCATGCAACAAGTGTCATGATTTGAAGGTTGGTTTGGGATAATGTAAAACTTGCCTTTGGCTTCTATGACAAAAGGCAGCCCAGTCCTGGACATCTGTTAAGTATGTACCTCATTTACAAGTGTGACCTGATAATCTGGAGTAGTGAAAAGCTTTTCTTTCTAGGAAGACAAGAATGTTGTACACTCAAGACTTCTCCTCATATTTCATGGGAACTGGGAAAGTTTAAACATGACTGACATAATCTGCACTTTTCCAGAAAGCAACGAGTTTTGTTTGGTTTTTTAATTTCTTTCTGCCATATGCTAAACATGACTACCATTTTACATTATTATAATATTTTGAGTTGGTTTGATGTGCTGTACATTGTTGCTTCTACAAAACAAGATCTATGCAGGAAATTTGATAAAATAATTTTATGTCTTTTATTCATTGCTACTACTTTTGCTTGCTGACAAATTAAATTCCAGTCATCTGAGTCAGCCTCTTATTTTAGATCATCATCCCATCTCCATGTTTTGTCAAAAAAATACACTAGTATGTGTAACTACACATAGAAACCTACAAACTATCTCCGTGACACTCTCTCACTTTGCAAATTAGAAGAAATTAGTTCTTCTAGAGTAAGTTACTTAGGTTTCACAATCAGTTTCCATCCCAATTTTCAAAGCTATATCATTACCAAACTTCTATTGCCTTCTGCATACAGAAGGTATTTTATTAACTGAGACCCACTTCCTTGCTTCAAAGTCACTACAGCCAAAGAGCCTGGCTATGAGTGGGAAGTGACAGCTTGGAGAATTGCCCTGTGAATGCATCCACACGATGGTCTGTACCAGCACAGGAGTGTGTGTGTGAACTGAGGCAGGGCACTGACCCTTTTACTCTTCACAGCCCGTCCAGCCAAGCAGTCAGCCCTGCACTCCCCACGGTGCCCAAGCCTGCACGGCTCCCTCTGCTCATCAAGCAGCCAGTGACGGGCCGGGTGATCTGATCCGCTCCAGAAGGCAGCTCAGATCCTGGCAGTGCTGTTCTGAGACAAACAAATAAAACAAAAAGTCCAAGCCAAGAATTCCAGGAAGGGCTGAAGGAACAGCAGGATGCGGCCAAGGGTCAGAGGCATATGGGCTACTGCACTAGGCAAGCAAAGAGGGCCAGGGCATGGGCCCAAGCACTGGCACAGCATCACCCATTGCTTTACTCTCAGTGCTGTCCTTGGCACAGACTTGTTCCAGACAACCAGCTCTCCCTCACACAATGCCTGGACACTTCCAGCAATAATCACGGACCATTCCCAATACACAGTTTGGATGGGCCACCTTGTAGGGTGAGAGAGGAAAAGAATTTATGTTCAAAAACAGTGACACTCCAGCTGACCTTGTGGCCAGTGAGTAGTTCCCTGGCTATTTTATTTACTAATGTAAAAGCAATCTTGAATACCACAATTCATTCAGCACAGAGAACTTGCCAGGATGGGAACTGCCTCTTACTAGAACTGCCCCAACCACCCCAACAGAGCAAACTCAGCTTTTTCTATTCTTTTGCTCCCTGAGATATTTCTGTAGAGTCTATTTAATCTCCCCTCAGTCTTCATGCATTGTTGGGGCTGATTTTTAATTGACCAGAAAATTACATGACTGCATCTATTAGGCCAAAGCACTATTTCACCTTGATATGGCCCTCAAACTGAAATTGTAGATTGCATCTCCAAGCAGCAATCTTGTACCTTACAAAACCCTCCTCCCCTCTCATGGTCATTCTGCCCCTGAATCTAAGCTTCTCCTATTGGATTCAATTCCAAATACATTAAGCACAAGATGAGATCAGCAGAGGCAAGTTATAGGAAAGATAAGGATCCTGTTTAAAAAAAAAACAATTTCTGATTAAGGTAATGCTACTTATCAATTTCTATTTTCAAAGAGCATTACTAACATGAAATAATTTTTACAATAGCCAAGGAAGTTAGATATATAAGCATTGTTATGCATCTTTTGCAGGAAAACAGGTGGTAAACCAGAGGATAAAATCACCTGCTAATTTAGGATTTCTTTGGTGTTTTGAGCCCTTCCATTCAAAACAAAACTGAAGTGTCTTACATCACAGGCCACATGAAAAGCATGGCTTTCTTGTCACTTTTCCATGACACTATGACACCATTGTCCTGACAAAAGTTTCCAGTGCTTGACACATCAAAAAATACAGAACATGTAAAAAATATGTTTGCAAAAAATACAGAACAAGTTAGGAAAAATGCAAAAAATATAGAACAAGTTAGGAAACTGATGTCTTCAAGCTGAATTATCTGTCCCCAGGCTGAATCTTCCTGCCTTTTGTAAATGTAACTGATGTTGTCAGATAACTTCTACAAAAGGAATTGACATCATTTTCTCACCTTTTGTAAATGTAATTAATGTTATCAGATTACTTCTACAATAGAAGTTGCTTAATAAAAAAAGTACTTTGTGTTTCAAGCCTTGCATAAGATTATGTCACACAAATAGATATGTATTAGATAAGAAGGTTCATGTAAATTTTACAACATAAAAGATGTAACTTTTTACCCCTTGGTGTGCTTGATTTGAGGAAATCTCCACCTTTCACTCTGCACAGAACAGTGTCTCCTTTCTAAACTAAACTCTGTCTGTTTAGAGAGCTCCTAAAATCAGCAACAAAAGGAACCAGGACAAGACAACACCAGGAATTACTGGCACTCAGCCTACAGCTCAAACCACTGGACAACATTACTTTTCACAGGTTCAAGGGGAGAAAGGGTAGGCATGCACTAGAGCAGAAATCTGCCTACTGCAGACCACAGAGTACATCTGCATTAGGTAAAAGAATAGATGTGTATAAACACTGAAAAAAGCAAGTGGCTGGTCAAACACTGACTAGCAAAGATGAGATAGGTTTCTGCGAATGTAGCCCAGGTGTTCTTTGTAAAACTGATCTCATAGGGAATTTCTTATAAAGTATCAAGGTGAAACAACGTTCAGCTTAAAATGGGTTTTAGCAAATGCGGATCAATCAGTTTTCCTGCTTGGGTGCTTGTCTTCTCTTTCTGTGGTTGCAGTGATTCCTTCCACTGCTCTGCTACCCTGTCCCACCTCAGCCCCAGAGTTCTGCTTAACTCTGCTGCTGCCCTTATCAGCCCTGATGCAGTCTGGTGTCTGCAACTAAATTAAGGTGACCAACACAAACTTTCTGCAGGCCTTCCTTCCTTCCTTCTTTCCTAGAGCTGCAACCTTTCCTGTACTGCAGGTCTCTTGCTTGCCCATGGCTTGGTATCAGTACGCACAAGTTGCAAACAAATGTGAATAAATTACAGTAATATCCAAATAAGAGGAAGAAGAGGAGTAACAGAGAGGGTGACTAGGAAACCAAGGAAGAAATGCTAATTAACTCAAATAGATTGATTTGCTCTGTTTGCTCAAAAAATTAATTACCAAAAAATCGTAAATTAAGAATTAAAAGCTCACAATAAGAGGAGCCAAAAGGTTTTTCTCTGGAATCTATGACTATCTGAAAAGGGATTGTGTTTAATTAGACATTATTTTGCAGCAAGATGACCTCATATTATAATTAGAGAGATGCGAAATTACTTGGAAATAATTACTATGATTGGATATCCTCCATGACTGCCAGTTTGGAAGCTTTCATTTTCACATTGATCCTACACACCTCAGTTTCTTTTGACTGGGAATTGGATCTTTAGCAGGTATCTAACATGCAAAAAAGCCAGCATTCTTCAAAAACTCCATCAGGTGACAGACACTTTCAAAGACAAGAGAGATGTACAAATTCTCATGTAATAAAACCATGATCTAAACACGTGGCAGGTACTTGGCACTATTTGCTCTCTATTTCCTAAGCATGACATTCACAATGCAAACAAATGTTATTAATTTTTATCTTTAAAACTAAAGTATCCACATATACTTTGAGATTCTAAATCATACTGCTCTATTGCAAAAACGTTAGCCCAAGTTCTAACAAGTGTCAGCTGCTATTTCAGTCCTCTGGACTGGCTTGGTGAGTCAATCAAACTCCAACTACTTCAGTGGCTACAGAAAGGGAGGGAAGACACGTCTAGCACCCTGGGCTGCAGACATGCTGGGCTGTGTGATGTGGGTAAGAAAATGCCAGTCATGCTAGAAAACACTCGCAAAGAAGCTATGTTAGAAAGTCAGGTCAGTGGTAAGGTGAGAAACTGGAATAAGGTAAAGAACAGCTACAGGACATCCTCCTCTGTTTCAGCATCTTTCAGATCCACATGGAGATCTGGAAGGATCCAGCCACAGTGAGCAAAAGACACTGAGATAAAAGGGGCCTGCATACCCTGAAGTGGAGCCTGAGGAAAGAAACAGCTTCAAAGTTGCCCACGATGCTGTGAAAGGCACAAAGGATTAGCGCTTGTACACGTACATCAGCCCTTCCATGGGGGCAGCTGCAAATCTGTCTGGGCAGAAGAAACACAAAATGTCCTCCAGAACAAAAGAGCATGCACTAGCCTTCATGTCAGTGCGGCAGCTAAGTGGGCAAGATGGGAAACTTCGTTTTTGTGGGAACAGCTAAGGGTGTCATAGGCTGGGGGCAGCTGATATAACTGGTCTCAGGAAACATGATTACAACATATCTTCCTTCTCAGTGTCTGTTTCTGAGACTGTTTCACAAGGTATGGATGTGGATCTTCCTGAAGGCAAGCACACAAAGATGGCCAGCACACAAAGGAAGGCAAGAAACTCCAGCAGACTAGCACCACGCAAAGCCTCAGCAAAAGTACAGGTCCACACAGCTCAGACCTGCAGAGGTACCTGGATGCCTGAGAATCCATGCTGTTCTGTGCCCTGCAATTTCAGTATGCAGAGTAAAAAATCCTACGATTTGTTCAGTTGTAAAAGAGGCCAGCATGTGAGCTGGGGAGAGAAGGTACATTTCCCTCATCCAGGCCCACATCCCATAACCACAGGTCTCTGAGACTCACCACTGACATGCGTGACGGGTGGCACAGCACAGCCCAGCCACCATAGCCTCATTCATTTCCAGAATGGCTTTGTACATCTTGGCTGCTGCAGAGGTTTAGAAACAATGCTTTTAATATTTTGTGGTATTGACTTACCCATTCATTGTGTAGTGACATTAGCACACATGAATAATCATAAAATAAAAAAAGCATAATTAATATTTAACTTTGCCAGAGGGATGTACTTTAGGGAGAAACCATGTTTTAGAAAGAGCAGCTGATATTTGTCAGCTGGAGAACAGGACTAATTAGATGCATCAGGCAGTGGTGACGCGAAGCTGAAAAACAGCTTGTCAACTCTGAAATGACTTATAGCAAATGATTATATATAAAGATGCTTTGTTATACTCTCACACACAGGTGTGTTCCTCATTTTCCAAACACTTCCTGTGCCTTTTGTTCCTGTAGTAAAACAGGTGCAAAGCAGATTGCCCACTCATAGATATACCATAACTATATTTTAGGTAGAGCAGATATGTGGTCCATTCCTTGTGCCCAAACCAGCAAGGTGTTGAACATTGAAGTAACTTCCATTCTCACTGATTTCAGTGGAAGATGGTCAACAACTTACAGGATCAAAGACTTAATATCTGAACCACATAAGGAAAGTGATGTAGGGGATGAGGCAACAAACCAGGAGGCCAAATTCATGTCTGTTGTAATGTTGGTTGACTGCAGCCAGACAGTTCATTGATCACAGCAAAGGATTTGCCCCAGGGTGTTTTAATTTAAAACAGATTGACATTAATCTGAAGAACAAATCACCCAAATCCTAAACTCTGATCTGATGCAAGTCAGATGCAATATGACAGCAACTCAATCTCCTGGGCAGCAGAGCTGCTAGCTTCAACTTCATACTCATTTCCGAACGGCGTCTGTAAGTTCTCGAATGCTGCTGGAATAGGCCCCGCAAGGAATAATTTATCCAGGGTAGAGGTACGTATCCTTCAGAACACACAAAGCTACCAGCGAAGCAAAGCTTCAAGGGGGAATGGAGTGCAGGTGCTGAGAAGGGGAAGGGGCCACTTTAGGAAGTAAGTGCTTGATTAGTGAATGAGCAATGCTAATGCTGAGCAAACAAAACAGAAGCATAAATTCTGAGACACCGGTTAAACTGCAATCATGAAGTACTCTAAAAAGCTTATTCACTTACCTAGGAAATTGAACACAAACTGACTGAACTGAGCTGCTCAAACAATAAAAACATTTCAAATGTCCTGAAAGTAATTTGTTTAACACAGTATTTGAGCTGTCACAAAAACAAAAGACAGTATTTCTCTCCATCCGCAACAAAATCACACCAATACACACACTCTGGCACCAAAGAAGAATATTTAAAGCTGTGTGTAGCACCTGCAATACATTGCTTGTATTTATAGTTCTGGTATGATTGGTTTCTAAAGAAAAATTATGTCCACAGACAGCATGTTTTGTTCCTTCTTGTTACTCATACGCAAGAATGAAAGATCTATTACAACATACTCTTCCTTCCACCTGCTTTGATGAACTGCCTAAAAGCTCTCTGGGGAGACTGCTGCAAAGCCTGTGACTTACAGCTTAGGCTCAGAAAGCAGATACTGGATTGCAAGAGCAGACTCAAAGGTCAGTTCAGAGCAGCACGGGCAGCAGATTGCAACTCCATTTCTAAAAGCAAAGGACACCGCTGTGGTACAGGTGATTCCCCTCAAGCCTATACCCTCACAAAGGAAAAACTTAACAGATCTGCCTTTAGGGACAAATGTAAAAAGTTCAACTTGAAACTCTAACACCTGTTTCACAGAGACTTCTCCATATTGCATATTATTTAAAAATTGCAATTCACCTCAGGACCATTTCTCACTAAGTCAGTTAATGATTTCTACGTCTGCTCAATTTTCCTAAGAGAATGTTTTGTTCTGCTCTGGTCTATGTAGCATGCCCATCATTGTGATATCGCAACACCTCCCTGCAGTGTGACAACCCATTTCCCTGATGTGCATCTGTCACACCTTGATCATTCTTTTTTCTCTTCTTCTCCCATGGAGAAATCTTCATAGATGGAAATAAATATGAATCTATTCAGCTCCCTTTTCAAAAATAGCTAAATAATGTATTTATACTTTCATATACTATATATAACTTTTTAATAATATGGATATTGATGCTTGCTATTATCTATAGTTTCAGTACTGAAGGCAGAGTTGAAGAAATGCGTCTTAGCAAAGTACCCAGGTTTCTGGTAGGTCATACATTTTACTGAAATTTATTGCACAGACTTGTGTAAGAACCTGAGAAACTTTAGCAGAAGCAAAAAAAGGGAAATAGTTTTTACAGAGCCTCAGACAATCTATCAGGTATTCATGCAGCACATGTTCTAGATAAGCTCTGAGATCTCAAACTAGACACAGCAGATACCCAAACAGAGAAGAAGATAACATTGTGACTAACACTGAGCTTTGTGCTCGGCACCAGAGGTGTGACCACCCTGATTTGCTGATGGCACTGACCTGGAGAAGCTGAATGCTTTGTCCTTTGCCACATGCCAGATCACTGCAGGGTTACAAACAGAAACTGGGGCATTAGGACAGAACCTCGTGGTCTAATTATGTGGTAACCAGCATCTTGCTTATGCAGACTTACATCCATCTGCAAGGAGAGGCAACTGACACACTTCCCATTGTGCTTTTTGCAAGCACACATGCAAGTGCAACACTGAATGTGCAGCATCTACATGGCTTTGAGTATTTCCTCAAATCTATTTTCCTTTAACCCTTTCAAGCATTCTGCTGGCTGTTGTTAATTACAGCTTTAGAAAGAAACCTATGAAAACACAGCAGTATATTTCCTAGAGATACAGAGGTTTCAATACAAACATCTGCACAGCATTCATCATTTTCCTAAACAGTCCTGCACAAAACAGCATTTCTGTCATTACATTTTTAATACAACAATTCCCATGGGAAACTGTTGGTGAGGACTGGGATATAGATGAAGAGAAAGCAGAAAGATTGCAAGATGAAGGGCTGTTCTCACTCTACAGATGAATGATGGCTCTTGTAGGAGCTTATCATTAAATACAGATGAATGGTAGATTCTGCCATTTTTAGTAAAAACTACTAAGCCAACAGGAAGGCTGGATTTGATGGAAGAGTTTTTTAAGTGAAGAAATTCCTCGGATACTTCTGACAACAACCAGAGCCAAACTGGCTCTTTTTGCTCCTTTCCCCATGACTGGATCAGCAGAGGAGATCTTGGAATATCTACAGGTCACACCACAGGGGGGGGCGGTGCAGGACTTTGACATAAGGACACAGGACCATCAGATATCAAAATGCTGTGGTAGCTTGGAAAATCAGATTGAGCCATGGCAAAGCTATCCTAATGCCCCACAAACACTGTTTCAGGGCAATCTGTACTGTCATGTACATCACTTGTGAGCAGGAGCACGTATCCTGTGAGTTTTCACAGTCCAGTTCACCATCAGTAACTCATTAACTCAAATGCCTGCAACTGTCTACACATGACATTATAGTCTGACCTTGGGAAAGCCACTCTCACCTGATTGTGTTAATCTATTAATTACTCCCTGGCAGGTGCTGATCCTCCTTGTCTTTCTCTGAAATGGAGACATGGTGGATTCAGGCTTTACACAGCATTGTGCTTCAGATTCCCCATCAGAAAAGTGGAGATAGTAACATTTACATACCTCAGCAGGTAGTTTGGATGTTTAATTAATCCTTTCAAAGCTTCTTAAAATATAGATAAGAAGTAAAAAAATTAACTTTTAATATAATTTTCACTGTGTAATTAAAAAAGTACAAAAAGCTGCTTTTCCAAGCAATAAATAGCTATTTAAAAGAATTCAAAACTTATTAAACTATTCATACTTTAAGACCTGGTAAAAAAAGAAAGACCCTATGAGTAGTTAATCTGACCTGATGTTTAATTAGAACAAATTCAAAGACAACAACTAACTCGTGATTAAAATAACATGATTTCTGCCATTTCTTCTTATGAAGCTCAGTCAAACTTCACATTTTGTAGTTAAAGCCTTTGAATACCTGGGACCCTGGGAAATACCAGCATGTCAGCCTCACATCTGTGTTTGGGAAGATCATGAAACACAGCCCTCAAGAAGTTATGCTAAGGCACATGAAGGACAGGGAGGGAATTCAAGGCAGCCCGCACAGCATCACCACAGGGAAGACCTGCCTGACCTTCTATTATGGAGTGACTGAATCAATGGGCAAGGGAAGAGCTGCAGATGTCATTTATCTTGACTTCTGTAAAGCCTTTGACACGGTCCTCCCCGGCATCCTTCTCTCTGTATTGGAGAGTTATGGATTCTCTGGGTAGACTGTCAGTTGGATAAGAAAGTGGTTTGATACTCAGATTCAGAGGATTGTGGTCAACAGCTAAGAGTCCTGATGGACATCAGTGACCAGTGGTGTCCTCCAGGGTCCATACTGGAACCAGTGTTTTCAGTATCTGCATTAATGACATAAACAAAGGGATCGAGTACACACTCAGCAAGTTTGCAGATGTTGACATGAGGGATGGGAAGCATCCAGAGGGACCTGGACAAGCTCAAGAATTGGGCCCATGGGACTTTCACGAGGTTTAATTTGACCAAGCACAAGGTGCTGCACCTGGGTCAGGGCAACCCTCAGTACTGATCCAAGCTGGAGGATGAACAGACCCAGAGCAGCCCTGCCAAGAAGGACTTGGGGGTGCTGTGGGTAAAAGGCTGGACTTGACCCAGCCATGTGCCCTTGCAGCCCAGAAAGCCAAATGTGTCCTGGGCTGCATCAAAGGCAGTGTGGGCAGCAGGTGAGGGAGGGGATCCTGCCCCTCTGATCTGGTGAGACCCCACCTGCAGTGGGTTCCAGCCCTGGGCTCCCCAGCACAGGAAAGACATGGACCTGTTGGAGCAAGTCCAGAGAAGGTGACCAAGTTGCTCAGAGAGATGGAGAATGAGAAGAGACTGGAATTATTGGGATTGCTCAGCCTGGAGAAGGGAAAGCTTCAGGATAACCTAATTGTGGCCTGCCAGTATCCAAAAGGAGCCTACAAGAAAGATGGAGAGGGGCTATTTAAGAGGGCATGTAGTGGCAGGACAAGGGGGAATGGCTTCAAACATAAAGAGAGTAGTTTAAGATTAGATATTAGGAAGAAATTCTTTACCATGAAGGTAGTGAAGCACTGGAGCAGATTGCCTGGAAAAGTTATAGATGCTCCACCCCTGGAAGGCCAGGTTGGAGGGGGCTCTAAGGAACCCGATCTATTCAAAGTTGTCTCTGATGGTGGCAGTGGGGTGGAACTTGATGATCTTCAAGGTCCCTTCGAATCCAAGCCATTCTTTGATTCTGTGACTCTGTGAATGCAATTCAACATGAGCCTGCTCAATGACAAAAGCTGCCTGCACCAGGAGCTGTCACTGAGACACGGTGCTGTCAGCATTCCCATACACTATGGAAGACATGACGTGCACCCTGGTGGGAGGTCATGGGGATGAATGGATCATTTGCTTGGTTAGTCAAAGTCACACAAACTGGCTCAACTGGAATCCAGAAAGACTCATGTATGCAAAGGGAAACAGTTACAGGCTGCCTGTCCATGGGAAAGGCCATCATTCAGGTCCACACCTGAACTGCACGTCAGCACCATCCAACAAGCCCTGGCCATGGTAAGAGCCACAGAAGGCACAAACAAGGTAACAAGGTACATGTGAAGCAGCAGAAGGACAGAGGCCACAATCAGCAGCACATGCCCATCGATAGCAATAACTTATATGAGGTGTTTGTTGTTAATTATTAATATTTGAATATGATTTAACATCTTTTAACAGTAACACTTCTGTAGGTATAGAGGCAGGACCACAGTTAAGATACAAAAGACTTTGATAAAATTTTGGTTTTTATCACATGAATACCAGCACAAGCTATGGCTCTGTAGGACTGTGAATAGGAGACAACACTGTAAACATTTAACTTTAAGAGAAAAGATGGCAGGTGGCTGTTGTTGGAGTAATAAAGAGGTTTAACCTTGTCATGCCATAATGCATTTGCAACCAGGATAAATGTTTTACTGCTGTGTATCCTAAAAGATATACACAAGATCAAGCTGGTTTTCAGTGTATTTGTAGTGTCAATGTTGGAGTGTCCAGCAGGTTTGGTGATATTATAGTCCAAGAGAACTCCAGATGTGATATTCACCAATAGACTAAGTCAATCAAAATCCAACACAAAGCAGCTAAGTGATGGTTATAGCACCACAATGCCTACAACATTAAAGCATAAGGAAGTTCACTCAGTTTCAGAAATATGGATGTTTCTCCTATAGGAGCAGTCAGTTTTGTCCACAATAACTTTTACATGCCTTAGCAAAGAATTTCAGGCCTGGATTTAATTTACCTAGCCTTGATTCACATTCAACATAATCTTCCTGCTATCTCTCAGTGGGAGAAATCAGGACTGAGAGAGGACATAAAATGGAGAGAACCTTCTCCTACTCCAGGAATCCATCTCAGATAGTCCCATTTCTCCAGCCAGGTAGCTGGATTACAGAATCTATTTTGCTTTGGTTTTTAATCAATCATGTCTGAGCTCAGAGTGCCCCATGAATGTCCAGCACAGCATTGATAGTATAGCCACTATGTGATTAAGGGATGCCTGTATGTGGAAATAAAAGCTAAACCTTAGTTTCAGGGGTGGACACAATACTAACAGTTCCTGAGAAATCCACAACCCACCCCAGCAAAAGTCACCCTGAGACTTTTTAGCAGTTTGCACCTGTGTTAAAAAAAATACAAAAAACCTCCTGCTTTTCCCTGATGAAGTTTTACATCTAGATTTCAAAGGTATAAAAGATTCCACAGGCTTGTGGCACTGAATACTCATGGCCTATATATTTCTGATTAGCTGTTGTAATATATAAAAAATATTTTACTGATTTGACAGACTTTATTAGTACAGAGGTTAATTGCCTTTCTCTGACACATTTTCACTGCCTACATCTGTGTCACAACATTATTTGCTTCATTAGTTTTTAAAGTGGAATAGCTAAAACAGATTATTGAAATAATATGACTGTGCTTCTGCAACACACTATTTGCTTGCAATTCAGCTGATGAATCACCTATATTTCAAGCAGAGCTAGCCTTGCATTTGGAGGAATGCCAAGAAAACAGGCCAGTGTTATCAGCTGTATGCACTGCTACCCCTTTTCATTTCCCTTGCCATCTTCCAAAAACAGTTCTTTCCTTCAAGAAGGTATTAAGAGTTAAGATGACAGCAGCTGAACTATTCCTTTCTCTTTATTGAGAAGCTTTATTTCTTATTGCACCTATTTTTCAAGTTTGATTTGTGGTTTTAGCAAAACGCAAGGTTTGGCTAGAAGTTCTGGTCTTTAGGCCATTACTCAGAGGAACACATTGGTGCTGACTGAATGATTAAGTAGGAAAAGGATTAGTTGACACACACCAGCACCTACCGAGCAGCGGAGAAAACAGAAACATAGGTTTATTGCTATTAAAATGTGCCTGTCCCAATGGAACATATCTTGCAGCCCATGTCCAAAAAGGCCAGAGGATGTGTCTGAAGTGCTGATGTGATAGTCTGCATGATACTGGCCCACCACAGCAAATGATGAGAGCACAAGACCATGGCTGCCCCAAGCAGCCAACAATCCAATTAAAGCAGTAAAAGTAAGCAGACATACAGACAGCATAAGAAAAGATTAAACAACATGGGCATAACACTGCTTTTTTATTATTTTTTAATACTATGCTTGATCAGGAATTACAGGATAAAATAAGAAATATTGAGTATGCTATCCCAGGAGTCTCTTCCTGCCCTCTGTTCCCATGCCAGACGAAGGCGAGAGTCATGTGCAGCACAGCTGCTGCCCAACTGCGGCTGTGTCTTACAAAAGGGATCGCTCTCACGCTGTGGATGAACGTGTGAGTCAGCCAGAGCATGTCCTTTCACTTTCTGTCCTAAATGTGCCTCTGTACACAGTTCACTACCTAACTCAGACACACATTTATTGGGTATCAAGTCCCACAAAAAGTCACCCTTCACCACTGATGATAAAATGCCTTTAAGCACTCCTAACTTTGCCCTCTTAATTGTCACAGCCTACTTTCCTCCAACAATTTCTTCTCTCCTTTCTCTTCCTCACTGTGTTCCCTGTTTAATGTAAGAGAGATTCTAGGACCATTTCCTGACCTTTTGTGCCTTCAGTAATGGGAAAGTACAGAAGAAGTACATCTGGAAGAAAGCCCAGGTGTAACAGCCTCAAAAAGGTGCCTCCAGCCCATGCTTGTGGCTTGTCCTGCATGGCTCATGGATGGGTGCAGTGTCAGCACTGTGCTGATCTGCTCACCCCAGGCTCCAGCATATGAAAAGAAAGCCAGCCACAGCCAGAGGGGACAAGTCCCCTCATTCTACACCCACTCTGCACAGACTCAGCTCACTCCAGAGCAAACAGTGTGGATGCAGCAAGCCTATCCCGGACTGATATCACTCCCAGGAGCATGGACGTGAGCTAGTCGACAATAACTTGCTGACCAGACAGGGCTTCTTCTCTGCTGCTGGTCACAGGGGTGATATGAGCAACCCTGAAATGCCACAAGCCAGGATGTCAGTGGTCTCAGCCCAAGATATGCTGCAGCTTGCATGGCAACCCTGAGCTGGTTTGTACAAGCTCACTGTGGCACAGGCTAGGAGAATCCCAAGAGAGCAGCAAGGAGCTCACTGCAATCACCTGCCCAGCTTTGTTCCCAATTCTGAGCAGCTGAAACACAACTGCACATTGCTATGGCTACACTGGGTTTGATATCCAGTTCAGTGCTACGTTGAGCACAGCTAAAAGTGCACCTCCAGATTACAGGAGAAACCCAGCACAAGCTGCCTTTTGACAACAGCTGCTCCCCATGCAGCTATTCCTCTGCACATCCCTTACTCCCCCTTCCACTCACTGCAGAGCAAAATCACTAAGTGCAGTGCACATGGGCAAGAAATATAATTACACACACACACACACACTATCTTGAGCCCTTCATAATTACATTTTAAATTGGTTTACTCAGAATCCTTTCAGCTAATCATTTTCACCCAACTCTAATCAATTCTAAGCACTAAAATAAATATACAGCATCTTTACCTGGTGTAGCCCCTCTCTTCTTCCTTAAGCCCTCACACTCCAGTTTGCCAGACATTGGGAATTTGGATATGACCAGTTTTAGGTTCAGCTTTCATTATGAGCAAGCACTAGGCTTTCATTCTAAGCCACCAAAATGCACTGGCAGAATTCACACGTGCAAACCAGTGGCTGCTTCTGTCTCTGTGGAATCCCACAAATATTTTCTTCACTTTCAGTTCCCGTGCCTCTGGATAGCTCATAAATGTATGGCTGAAACAAATGCAAAAACTCTATCCAAACAGATGCCTGATTCTCATTAAAAATCAGTAACTAGATTACTTTCCCTTACAACTGAGTCTGAACCAAAAAACTCAGTCTGCATCAAGGGAAGCAGATCACAGCTTCTTACTTGCTATGCAAAAGTTCTTACACACACAACTGTAAAATCTGCATTTTCATGAGCAAGTCAGCATTTCTTTGAGCTGTCTCTGGCCTACACTTGCCTGCCTGCAGCTTGCATACACAGTTTAGGAAGGGAGGCTCAAAAATTCAACCCCAAGTATCTTCAATTTAACTCACCAGAGCTGTGTACTTTCCATACTCTTCTAGATGCCTTTCATGACATGACCACTTTCTATCTCCTTCACCTTCCTGCATAAGTCCTGTGCTGTCTGGAACCAGGCAGCTGGTGAAAAACCTTGAGAGCTGTGAAGAAGGGCAGTCATTTTCCCTCAGTTCATACACATCCTTACTAACTCTCAGCAGCACAGCAGTGTGAATCTAGCTCTCAGCAATGCTTTAATAGCAAAGCTGAAGGTGTGAAGCTTCATTACTTTTAAAATATACTACAGTTCTGCATATTCACTGGTATACATTATGCTCCATCTTACAGCACAGAGTGCTGCTTTCCAGCCACCCAGCCCTGTGCTTTATTCTTTCCCAGAACTCTGTAAGACTGCCTACTATTTTTAGCTTCTCTTTGTGGGTGGTGAGGGAGAAACCAAGAGGTTAACTGCTTTGTTTGATGGCTGGGCATGGGCACCGTCATCTATCCCCACAGGGCTGCCAAGGTCTAAACCCAGCAGGAGTGTCCCGGTCCTTAATGGCAGAGGTTTTCACTGATCTGGGGGAGGAGGGAGGAGAGGTGGATTGCCATGCTGCAGAGACAGAAAAACTTGACAGTATTTTAATCACTGTACAGAAAAACAAGTAAGGAGGAAATTAAGTTTCCAAAATACCTTTTTTTTAATCCACATCATGAGTTGCCCCACCTGCTACCAGCTGGCTCACAGGGATTATTTGCCCTTGGGCTTTGCCTTCTCTTGCCACATGCCCTCCTCAAAGCAGCTGTGACCACATCACGCTCCCCTCAGCACTGACTCACTCCCTGCCTCTCCACAGGACCTGAGCAAGCTATTTGCCCTCAGTCAACTCTTGTTTATGGGTTCTGATACAAAAGACAAGTGTTCATGTGGCATACTGTATCTAGGAAAATGTCATGCTTCATACATTCAGTTATCAACCACTATGCCAAGTGCTTTATGTTATCTACAAAAAGCAGACTTCAGAGGGAAATGAACTACGGCAAATCAAAGTCTATTACTGGGAAAGAGAGGAGAGTTGTAAGCCAGGCTTGCAGCATTCTTCCAGCTGCATAACTTTCTAAATAACTCTACCCAGCTGAAGAGTCAATAAATGGTCACCCAGTTGCAATCAAAAATAACAATTCATGTACTGTTACCCAGAGGGGCTTTTCTAAGTCCCCAGCACACAACTGAAGCAGACAGCAGCACACTAGGTCAGACAACAAGTAGGGTGAAAAATGTCTCACACCTCTCCAGCAGCTGGGAGAGAAGCAATGAGAAAGACCCACTCATCCCACCAATGTCTGCAGAGGCCACTGCCACCCACCTCCAAACTGAAAGCAGGGCAGCACTTGGGCTGACCCTCCTACCCCCATGGCCAGGACTGGGTGCTGCTGCAAGTGACTGCTCGGCAGGACAGGGCAGTGATGTGCACAGCCTCAGCCCTGATGCAGCGAGCTCATTTCTTCCCACTGCCCTGTGATTGTCCATCTGCCCTGACACATACACACTGCAGCAGTGCCTGGACCAAAGTGCTCTCTACCTGCAGAAATTCCCCACTCTCTGCAGTGTCCAGTTCTGCAACAGGTTTGAGCCCTGCATGGGGGTCAGAGGACATGAGCCCCATCCACCAGTTAGCTCTGTAGCCAAGTCCATAGTCACCACTCAAAATATAACCCAGGTATTTTCATTGCAGACCAAACCAGTTCATTCCTGGCTCACAGGAATGAAACAAATGGGATTCTTTTTTTCTGATCTTGATTCTCAAAGACTGAGAGCCACTGAATAAAAGATGGCTTTGAAACATGCCAGCTTTTCTGGAATCGGAGAGAAGAGATATGAAATTCAGAAATTAAACCTTAACCCAATCTTTATAGCTGTTCATTTGTATTGGGTCAAAACAAAATCAGGAGCCCACATTCATAAAAACTTTGGTAGTTTGAACATTGGACTTGCATCTGGATCTGTCAGCGTGGGTGTACATATATCAGCAGTGAGGAAGTTACCATAGGAAATTAAAGGCACCAACATACAAATCTGCAGCCAGTAAGAACAATAAAGAGGAACTGTTTAAATTTATCAGGAACAAACAAAATCCTAACAATGGGATAGCTCCACAGCTAGATAGGAATCTCAAAATTGTCAGTCATGATTCATAGAAGAAGAAATATTCAACAAATATTTCAGGTTTGTATTTGGAAACTGGTAGGATGATGTATTCTTATCTCATAGTGATAAGGAAACACTTTCTATTCCATCAGTAACTTAGGGGAAAGTCAAACAGTCACTATCAAAACAGAACATTTTTCAATCAGCAGTACTTGGTAAACTGCACCTCAGCATACTAAAGAAATGTGCCAAAGAGTTTTCCAAAATATTTGTGTTGATTTTTCACACATCTGGGACCACTGTAGAGCTTCCAGAAGACTGGCAACAAGTTCATGAAGCATTACTATTTACAGAGGGTACAAAAAGCAGGCCGGGCAACCACAGGCTGACTAGCCAAACACTGATCCACAAGTCAAGCAGATTGATGTGAAGGATTAGGGAGAGAACAGTCTTTACACGACTGATACTACCCAGTGTAGCTCCTGGCCTGGAGATGATACAACTCAGCAAGTCCCCTCTGCCTCCATGTCTCATTTGCCTTGCACCTTCATCCCACTCAGATGGGCACTGCTGGGTCAGAGTTGAAAAAGGCTTAAAAGATAGCAGTGTAATTAATAGTCATCAGTATTACTTCATGGAAAAGTCTTGTCAAATGAGCTCAGTGTTGCTTTTTAGTGAAATTACCAGTTTAGCTGATAGAGATAGTTGTGTCTATGTCATGGGTTTCAACATCTGTGAAGCATTTAACTCAGTCCCACATGGCATTCTGATTAAAATAATTAGCACTATCCAGAATTAATGTACCTCTTATTAAATCGATTAAAAGCTGGTGAGCCAAAAGCGAGCCAAAGGCAATCCTAACTGAATCATTCCCATCTTCAGAAGATGTTTAGTGGGATCCCCCAGAAACCTCTTGGCCCAGTGCTGCTCACTATCCTTAGCAATTATTTGAAGAAAATGAAAAAATGTTGCTATTAAAAGAGAGCTCTCATTTCAAAATTGCTGGAATAGTAAATGATGGAGAGAAAAATAGTTATATTAGCAGATCTGCATCACTGGGTTGAGTGGATTCACTGACACCCGAGTTTTAATAAGCCAATGCACCAATGCACCAGTGCCTTAAAATCTACAACTCACTCAACACATGTCAAGAGCCCCGCAGCAGGAACAGAAAGTCCTAATGGGTAATTTCCATCTTAGCATTCTGTGCTGCCCAGTTGGACTGGATTTTTCCTAGGTATGTCTACTAAATTTACCAGGAGAGAAGGCAGCAACAGTGCTGGACATTGAACCCAGAGTATTCACACTTGCTGGCTCTAGGACAGTGAGAGAAACCTCTCCACGAATCCTCAACATATTGCTGAGTTGGTCAGGCTCCTTCAAAAGGTGTTTCAGAACAAAAATACCCCCCTCACCTCCAGCTATCATCATTAGGTGTCAGAATGAATGCTGAATGGGAAAGAATGGGCACAATCTCTCCTACTACTTTGCAGGAAGACATCTCTGCCTTGCTTCTCGCTTGAGACACTGTGTTGTGAGCACTCTCTCAGAAACTCAGCGCTGAATTCCACTGTGTGAGCTAAATTTCTTCTTCCCCTTGATTTTCCATGTGATCTGCCTCAGCCTTTGATCCAAGCACTCCTGTTTCCAGGTGTGCAGTTAGGCTGCACGGCTGAATGTGACATGGACACAGCTTTATCCGTGCCTTCCCTGTGCTTAATCTTACAGAACCTGCTACTGATGGTGTGTGTCTGGGCTTAGCAAAATGCATACAAGAAATCTCAGGAACTCCTACACTGTCCCACACCCCAGTATAAGAATCTATTACATGCTGATTCATAAACCTCATAAGGTTTAAAGTTATTTTTTTCTTTTTTCTTTCTAAAAAAAAAATAAAAAATAAAAAAATAAATAAAAATTATTTGGGCAAGTCTTTGAGCTCTTCTCCTCTTGCTGTTTCAAAGCTATGTTTCAAAGCTATTCTTTTTTGATAGGCTGGAGCACCAGAGTCTCTCTAGCAAATTTCTGCTTCACTGAATATTCATCTCGTTTGGGGTCATGCGGGTGCTCCTGGGAAGGAAACTCCCACACAGGAGAAGGCAGGGCAGAAGGGTGGAGAACAAACCCCCAGTCAATAGCCCTGAGCTCCAGTGACTTGGTTCCTTCAGAACAGGTGCTTCCCAACACAGCCCCAAAAGTAAACCTGAACGTCCCCTGACAGGAGCAAGAGGAGCAAGGGACACATCCATGAATAGTAACCTTCCACAGCGGCTGCACCCTGCTGTGGCTATGGGGACACCTCCAAGCTGAGCTCAGTACATGACCACAGTGCCATCAGATCAGTCCCAGCTTGGATAACAAGGCATTTTCCAAAAGGCGTAGGCAGAGGAATTATGTTCTTGTAAAACACCAAATTCTGGATTCAGAGCAGGGACTTGTGCCCTCAGCTGCTTTAACATGTCTGTGGGACAACTTGGCAAAGGAGGTATGAAGAATACCAAATTCTGGGCTTGTGGACTGATGAAAGTAGTTATAATTTTTGCTAGAAACAATTTTGTGCTTTCAAAGCCTCAGCCATAACACTGGAATGGAAATAAAACTGATACTGCCTGATAAATACAAGGTGTATTTCTTATGAGTGACATTCTTTAATTGCCATGACATTACATACAAAGAAATCCTCTATACAAAACTCCAGAGCAGTCTTTGCAGAGCCTCCATCCAAGAAATAATGCAGCACAAGGCTCAGCAAGCTCACCATTGCCTGTGTGCCTGGCGGAGCTGACTAAAAGACCAGTAGCAGCTGGCAGGAAATGGGTAAGAAAGCTGACCACAGATAAACTGTAGGACGCTGAAGAGTAGCAGAAGATATACTCTGGGAGAGGAAGCCAAGTTGTCAGGTCACACCGTAGTCTAGTGCCTACAGTACATACAGTCTGCTATTGAAGTATGCGGCCACCAGATAATGGTCAGGGGACACAGCTGTCAGGCAACGATGAAGTAACTCCAAGGAGCCTGAAGCAGAGTGTGGTACAGCTGCGGATGTTTCTGTTGAGCGGGATAAAGCCTGCCCGTCTCAAGGGTACCATAGCAAATGCAGTGTCATGTGAGGAGTACTAAACAATTAGGTTCACAATGCTTATTTAAATCAGCATTGATCGAAACAGGATACCAGCGAGAAAGTTCCTCAGAGCCAGGGCTGAGCTGAGCTTACATGTGAGCACACAACACTGCATAGCTTAAATAAAACAACAATACTCATCCCACAGGTAATGCTCCAGGCAGCGTCAGGGAGGGTTTTTCCTCTGTGCTGCAGATTTGGGAAGTCAGTGGCTGTGCGGAGGCCGGGTGGGGGATTTACCTCCACTTCAGCAGGAGCAGGACAGGGCCTCAGGTATCATTTGACATTGAAGGCTGTGCCCAAGCTGAGTGCTGGTGTATCTGCTGTGGAGATACTGAACTTTATTCATTATATGATGAAGGTAATTATGGGTCATGAACCTGCTGGGTGGGAAACAGTGCAGCATGCTGAGGGGATCCAGGAGAAATGTGATGACAGAGCAGGGCATGTTTTGCTGGTTTTGCCAAACAGCCAGAAAGCGGCTGCTGGATCATACAGGGATCAAAGAGCAGGAGTTTAAAACACATCAAGTAATGGTTTATAAACGCTGGTTCTTAGTCATGCTGCTCTCTGGGAGGCTTTTTCAGATGATCCATTGGCTGAAACCTTATTTCAGGCTCATGAAGCTCCTAAGGTAAAGAGCCTCATCCAGACCTACAGATGCGTGTTTAACAAGAGTTGCTCAGTGAGAGAAGGCAGGACCCTGACAGGCAACGCTGGCCTTTAGACAGCTCTAGGAGACGCCTACGCTCAGCCCCGGTGCCCGAAGGAAGAATTAACTATGTTCCAGCTGTGCAGAGATGTTTCAGCACGAGGGAGAGCCGCTGCTGAGGCAGCACCACCGCAGCGAGAGGCGGGGGGCCATGAGCCTGCCGGGCAGAAACTGCCCTTCAGCCTGGAAGCAGAGGCAAGATGGGCAAGCTGCTGTGTGGGGACTGATCACTTCATCCTTCTCACCCTTCAGAACAAAAGGAACTGACGCACTAACTGATCTGACATTTGCTATGGTAGTGGGGTTTTTTTTTAAATTCCATGCATTCCCTAAATAATGGGAACAACGGGGCTTTGCACCTGGGAAGGCCGTTGTGCATTTCTCTCCTCTCCGATAGGCAGGATATCAGGGTTAGCTAAATATGAGTTCAGCTGCGGGACTGACTCACTGCTTGTTCCTGGAACTGTCTGAAGGAGGGGAGGATGCTGTGGGCAGGCTCTAACTGTATCATCTGGGTTAGGGCCGGTAGCAGATGGTCCTAAAAACATACTTCCATGTGGGTTTAAAATAGCGCAGCACCCACAATCAGCTGAATGGGGAAATGTGAAAAAGGCTTGTCACACAAGGAATGCTGCTGTGAAGATCTGCAGTCAGGAGGGGATCCAAAGTTTCACCAGCCCTCACAGTACAGAAGTGCCCAAGGCTGTCTCCTCGCTCACACTGGCTCACACCACTGCCATGTCCCACCAGCCCTGGCAGGGGGATTCTGCCCTTCCTATCATATTTCATGCAAGAGAACAAACTTTTTCCCCCACCACAAAATAAAATGAGGAAACTTTCTCTTACAGCAGCTTTTCTACTTAAGCAGCACTCCCTGTCCACTGCATAAGCCTAAACCTGAAAAACTGCATTAGGAAAAAAAAAAAGAATCCTTTGTCCTTTGTAAGTCAACCTGCTGTAGTGCTGGTCAGCAGCGACAGCCCTAAATACTCTGAGCCTGCAGTTACATCCTGCGGGCTGCTCTGATGCCACACACAGAGTCGAAGAGGTGGTGACAGGGGAGGAATTGGCAGACGGCTCCAAGGCGTCAAGCAGGCGGCTGTCCCGAAGAGGCAGCCGAGCTACCCCGGGGTGGGCAGGGAGCAGCCCGGGAAGCCTCGGAAAGATGTCCCAGCGCAGGCCTTGCGTGAGCGTCCACACCACGCCGCAGCCCAAGGAGAGCGTCCAGCTGGCCGTGGGAGGCACAGCAGCAGTGCGGGGAGCACTGCAGGGCTGCCCTCTGCCTTGCCCGGCCCAGCCGAGGTCGGCCTCATGCAGGCAGCAGCGGGTGTCGGCACCGCGGAGGTGCACGCTTCCTTAGCTCCCTCTACAACCAGCACAGAGACCCCTTCCCGCTCGCCTCCTGGGACTCTGCCAGCTGATGTCTTCTACTTGAAGAGTGATGGAGTGACTTGCTTCGCAATGCTCAGGTTAACTCCCAAAACTCCCTGTGCCTGAGAGAGTGGGATGAAGTGAAAACTGAGGAACTGCATTGCTATTGTGTGCCTGACTTTCTTAGACTGATGGGTACAGAGATGCTGCGGAGAAAAGAACACCCTTCCATTCCCCCAGCCCTGCCCCTGTCCTCCCTGCTGTAAGGGCTCTTACTGACAAAAGAATCTGATTCCTCTTCATTCCTCCATATTTGTGTCTCAGTAGGTATGCAAATACACCAGCAAAGGTTTCTTGCTCCTTCCCTTTTTCCCCACCTCCTGTCTTTTTGCCAGGCAAGCACCAAGAGCAATCTGGCCTGTAACCTTTAGAGGAAGAGAAATATCACAGGCACATCTGTTTTTACAGCTAATTGGCCACAGTTTTTGAAATGGGCAGAAGTAGCACAGATGAACAAAAAGAGTTCCCTGAGAAGCCTTGGCCACTGTGGGGCTTGGCTCTAGCTCCTAGAGCAGTTCATGGCACATCCCACTGATGCTAGAAAAACACATCAAGGTTTGCTTGTGATTGCACCAGCTCCTGGTGGAAACAGGTCCAGCCCCCTTCGCTTCGCTGGAACTTGCAAGAGCGCACGGCAGTGGATTTGGTCCTCTGTTTGAAACATGTTTTGAAAGCAAAGATTTTCCTAGGCGTTACCCTAGTCTTAAAAAGTAAACACATGGTGTCTACACCTTGCACTTAGTTTTCAACATCTCCCGTAAACTGCTTTTAGCACTGCAAGAAAGCATTTCAGAATGCATTTTTAAAAAATAATTTCTGTGTTTCACTTGACTGGGTTTTTATCAGCACAGAGCTATTAGTACAGCACTGGGTTGTTACACACTTAGCCAATACAATAAAGGCTGTAACAAGAGATGTTTTAGATGAAGATTATTTATTACTGCCAATAGTTGCAGAGAAAGTGCTCATTTGGGCAGAGTAGGCTGAGGGGAGGAAGGGCTGTTCTGGTTTTCGTTGCAGCCTTCACTCATTACTTTTTCCAGAAAGCATTAAGCTTCCTGCTTGCACTTGCAGTTCACATCCCACAATTTTATCTAGGCTGAGCAATTTTAAGAGATTGGAAAGCTATTTGAGTTTGCACAGGGCTGCCCTTTTCACCCATGTCTCCACATTTTGGTTCTAGCTAGCAGCAGTAAAGGAGCTTCCCTCCACATTCATCATTACCTGTCCCTAAAAAACAGACACAGTCATGGAGAAATGGTCAATTCTTCTGTTTAAACTAGAGTTGCACAAATTGGGCAGGGCACTTTCTAGATGTAGAAAAAGACACAAAGGCACAGTCTTAAAATATCTGAATAGCACTTCTGTTTCTGCCTCCAAGTACACACAGAAGAAATTCTCCAGAATAAATAAGATAATCTTTTTCCTTATTGCTTATGCAAACTATATGCCCCTTTAACTGGAAATGATCACTTCCCCAGGATCTTGCTTAACTTTACTGCCTCTCCATCTCTCCCCAAGAATTTAACATACAATAGTGAAATAGTGAGTCTAACATATGCTGCAGTCTGAGTACATAATATTTTGCAATAAATGTAAGTTATATATCTATATATAAACAGAAAGAGAATGACTGTGAGAAAGAACAACCCTACCTACTTCCCATTCATGTTATGCAAACACCTTTCACATGTGTCTTTGCTCACTGAATGCAAACAGTGAGTATGCATACAGCTATGCCCACAAAGCACACATTCCTCATTAAAACCCATGCAATACATTTGTATCTGATTGACTTTTAAATCCTCCATCTTCCCACAGCTACATCTTCCCCAGATCTAGTGGTCCAAATCTTGTTCACTTCTTCAGGCAGTCTGTTGCAGTCAAGGTCTTTTGCCTTCATTAGTGGAAAGTGTCCTCCCACCCCTGGGAATGTTACTGGCTTGAACACCAGGACTGGTCACATCCAGTTTTACACCATCAGCAACAAGGTGAAGAGGTGATACGTGGAGTTTGGTGTTGTACAAGGGGAATAGATTGTGCTTTCCAACAAGGCAATATTTTTATGGAAAATTAAGGCACACGAGGACATTAACATGCTACATTTTCACATAGGGGAAAGTTTTTCTCAGATTATTTTTAGAAAGATTTACTGGTTTTAATTTTGGTAGTTGGATCCTAAAAAAGGAAGTATGGCACATGGCCTCTTATAAAGTTGCAAAACCCACTCCCAATAAAATTTAATATGCCCTGACTTGGCTTTCCTTTAATGTGCACTGTGTGAAGTACAGTGGTATAAACATTTTTAGCATCAATCATTTCAGCACATTTCTGAGTAATGCAACTACCTCACACCTCTGCAGATAGGACATTTATTCAACAGTGACACTTATTTTCTCTGCACTGTGTGCACGTCTGCACACCCACAAACATGTGTAACACTGGCAGCTTTTCCTTGCTCTCCAACATTACTGCCCAATGGAGGAGTCTTTAAGTAGACGGAGATCAAGAGAACTGTGCTGACACAAACTCACTTCAGCAGACCAGATTGTCATCCTAGCAAAACAGGAGCTCTGGTGAGACCACGAAACTATGTTCTCTGGGTGAGCACTGTTGTGTCTGTGTGTATGTCTAGGTAAATTTCCCATCCACTAATCCTTGATGGAACAAAAGTGGCCAATCTGCTGCTGCAGTGAACCGATGGAGTCCTGTGTAATTTGACAGAGCTGTAACAGATTACACCCACTAAATGGTTGGCTCCAGGAAAGAATTTTGCTGCCACAGTTATTATGTGAAAGCAGCGCTACTATAGACTGTATTATTTATTGCATATTTCTGTCACTGGTGCAGTCAGGAGAGTGCAGCATAAAATGAAGAGGAGTAGAGCCACCTAGCTCACCAAGTTCAGTCCCTCCAAAATCATATAAATAGATGTTCTGCCCAGAATGGCCTGTAAACACTGTGAACATTTTTGCTGTCACACCCACACCCCCACGCCCCCACCTGAAACAGATAAAATGTGTAGTGTACCACAAGGAGCATAAGACATGAAAGTGTCCATGTTCTGGGCCCCAGAAGTAACAGAATTTCCTGCCATCCCCTAAAAGAGTCCATTGAGGTACCACCATATATCCTGGATGCCACAAGGAGCCTTGGCTTTGTGAAGTTAAAATGTGCACAACAGAGGACTGCAGCCATCAGGGCTGAATATTTATGCAAGCAGATACTGACCAGTAACATTTTGGCTAATAACATAGACTTAATTGAACTACAAACCAAACTTTCTACAGGGCAGGTTAAATACCAAGACTGTACAGAGGAGGAGTTCAGGACAAAGCCCTTGTTAGTCAGCAGTCCCTGGTTAATCTTGCTAGTCAGCATGTCACTGCAAAACACAGAAGTAACACCATATTCCCCACAGGCAAAGCTATAAAGTAGCAAAGTGAAAACTACTGCTAATTTAAAGCAACAATCCCCATTTTCCTAAAGCTAGTTTTCCTGTCTAGGAAACACTTCTCATAAAACACAGAGACCCAGCACATTTGGGGTTTTAACAGGGACAATCAGATCAGTTCAGCTTTGAACCTCTTGTGTGAGATATTAACTAAGATTTTCAAAGGAACAGGTTGATTTGAAAGCAGAATTAGACACTTCATATGTAATGATCCAGTTATCACCTAAGACTGATTTTCAAAAATTGGATATGAATTGACCACAGGACATGGTTAAAAGGAAGTTCGTAGAAAGACAGCATGTGAAATCTACAGCCAAAATACATATGGCCTAATTTAAAAACAGGATTAAAGGAAATTCACAAAGTCATTTTGCTGCCAGATTTAATTAGTATGTTTAATATGTGAGATCACCTGAATCTACTTCTACTTGTTTTGTGTCCCATTAGGAGTTTCACAGGAGCAGTAATATGATTGAGTGGCCCCTGTGAGGGATGAAGCTTAGGCTGCTTTGAAACAAATTGAATTAATTTGAAATGATTCTTTCCAGGTATGACATTCTTGGAAACAGATGTGGGGATAAGGAGGAAGGGCATCAGAAGTCCAGATATATAGAGCTAAAACTGTACCCACCTTTTTGTATAAACATTGGCACCTTTTTAAATATTTCCAGAAATATTGTAATGTTAGAAACCCTGTTCACATAAGATTACAAATGATGATACTCCACAGAATTAGGTTACCATTTGAGATATTACAGTGAAAAGGGTCCTCACACAAATTTTTCCATCTCTACCATGTCTCTAAAATGCGAAAGTTGTGGGGACTGGGTCATGCAACTTTTTTTTGTAAGATGTTAAAAGAGTAAATTTGTACCCAGACGTTTCATGGTGAGTGAAGCAGGCCAGATTCCAGTTCGCTGGCTGAGACAAGGCCATTGTGGAGGAAAGGAAGCCTTATTTTGAGTGGCATTCTCAGCCCTTCCACTGGATTTCACTATTGTTGATTGATTTTACATGGAAGTCACTCAGGAGTTTACATTGCTGAGTCGCAGTGCAAACTCCTAAATAGGATAGAGCAGATTTATACTGTTTTCCAAACAAATGGTATCATAAATGCTTTAAATAGTACAGTTACATAGCTAAAATACTATATACCAGCAGAGGAGGTGGAGGTAAGGGTAATAAGGATAGTATCAGGAGAAAAAATGTTCTGAGACTCAGAGCATCTAAAATTTACACCCAGCTCTGTAAGCTACAAGTGCTCAGCTCGCCTGAAAACAAGCCCATGCATATGCATTTTCATTTTAACCTACAAAAACATTTCAAAATCCAGGCCCTGATCTGGCAAGATGCTGAATGTTTTCCCTTTTCATCAGACAAGCCTCTAAAAGAGACACTGAAGCGTGCATACTGTAGGAGCCGAAGCACAGCCACAAAGGCTAATTTACCCAGCCAAAAAGCAGTCATTGCTGCCACTGCTATGCAGACATACCCACTGCCTTCAGCAAAACTTCAGTGAAGACTGAGGGCACTTGTCACTTCACAGGGAGCACTCAGTGTCTTCCAGGCTCACATTGGGTCTACATATGGATGAGCCGAATATTTTTCACTACAAACACTCTTCCCCTTCCAGGCCTCCTTCGCTTTCAGTTCTGAAGGGTGAATTCATTGAAAACATCTGCACTACTAGAAACATTCTGTGCTTTTTCCAAACCTCATCCCCATGGTGGCTCTGTAGTAATGGAGAATAGACAGAGCTGCATAACACAAGCCTGCAAGCAATGAAGTGCTGTAGGGAGAGGATACCAAATGCTGGAGCTTTGCCTCTGGTACTTGCCAGCCGGTACCTGGGCTCTGCTCACCTTCTGCCCTCTGCCATACAGACAAAAGGTTTCCCCCTCTGCCATACAGCCAAAAGGCTTCCACAGCAACTGCCACATGCCACCACACCACTCTTACCTCTGTGATACAGAGCCCAGCTTAAACAAATTCCGCTGAGCAGTGTGTCATGCTACCTTCTGCACACCTAGGAGTTGCTGCATGCTTCCCTTGGTATCAAGGCCAGCTCTGGAATCGGTTTTGGGATATTTTACGTAACTGCTATCTCTCCTTCTTCTATATTTTTCCTGATTTTCTTTAACTCTTCAGACTTGCAGCACTAAAGAAAGGGCTCTGTAACCATGTCACAACAGCACGGTAGAGGCATAAAAATGGGACTGATCCTGTGTCATTTACAAACAGCAGCAATGTACTGGGCTAAGACTGCAAGAGAATATTTATGGCAGTAAACTTAAATGAGCCACGTGAAATCTTCAAACAAGGGAAAGGAAAAGATGTATTTTTGCTGAGGGAATAAGGGATGTGGACCAGCCTTCAGCAGGCCTACCAGGAAGGCATGTGTAAGGGCTTGCGTGGCCATCTGTTTCTCCTCCTTATCAGCACTCCAGTGCCAGCTGCCTCTGTGGCTGAGCCGTCCCACGAGCAAGTCCCCTGCCCGGTCCTGTGCTGCCTCTGTCTACTCCTCACGAATCCCATACAGCTCTATAAGCTGCTTCCTACTGGCCCTATTTGGCCCCACCCCGCTGTAAACCCCATATAAATCACAGGGGGGAAGCTGGCGTCTCCCCAGTGGTGCCTGCTAGCAGTGCTGCTCCTTTCCCTGAGCAGTTGCTGAGGCAGGCGAGTCGGTGCCGCGCTTGCCTTACTTCCCCTGTTCTTCAGCCTGCTGAACCTCCATTTCCTGCAGTGCCACAGAAGTGTGGTCCAAGCCTGAACAACCTTGGGATTTATGTTTGCTGACCTAGCACCCACATCTCAGTGCTGCCGTGCCCAAACTGCAATTAAAGCTGCAAAGGCAGCCCAGAAGTAGATACCCCGGATAGACAGTCAAGATAAGAACCTAATAGCAGATAAACAGGCTGATAGGCGAGTTTGAAAGCTGCAGCCACCTGGGAGCCATGCACGGTGATGCAATCCAGCAGTGGCAGTTGCCAAAGTCGTTCTGACAGCGGAGGCCAAGGGTGGGCAGGGCGCCCGCAGGGGCGCCGGGGAGGGGAGCTGGGTCCATCTGCGCAGAGGTGTGAAAACAGCAGAGCCACAGCCAGGCTCCCTTTGGGGCGTCTCGCAGCGCTGGCAGCACAGCACTCCACTAAGCCTTGTGCTCAGAGACCATGAACAACCGGGATTGAAAAAATATGTGTAACCTGGCTAAAGGACAGCAAGCTGCCGGGGGAACGGAAGGGGAAGGCAGGAGAGCGTGGTAGGCTGTGGATATCTGGAGGATAGTGACCCCAGCAAGGGTGCAGAGACCAAGTAGGAGAGCAAGAAATCATCCAGGATGCAAAGTTTTGCATTACTGTTCCCTGAATTAAAGACTGGATGAAATTAGGAGAAGAACAATGAAACCCAGCCAGGCAGGACAGGCTGGCAGATGTACTGGCACTACATCTCCTTTGCATTCCAGGACCTCTGTAAGCAGGGTAACAGGGAGGAAGGCATGGGAGTTGCTCCCACAGCTCACCCAAGGCACAGCAGCCAGACCTGGCCTTCTCAATTCACTTGCAAAGGTGAAGAGGGTCCATCTCTATTGTAATATCTTTCAGCCCAGGAGGCATGGTCATGGACCAACCATGAACACAATTCAGAACAAAACAATGATGCCACTCCCCAAAGAATTACCCGTTGATCTAAGTGTATGAGAAGTAACAGCAACTGGATGTAGTGTCTCCACCAGGGACTTGGAAATTTAGTGAGCTGCCACAGCACTTTCACTAGCTTTTCAGCCTTTTCTTTAGCTTTACTGCTTTCCAGCCAACAAATTAGTCTATACAAAAGCCAACATTGAATGCAATTTTCACTTTAACCTACATGTTGAACTTCAGTGTCTTCAGAGGACCCAGGGTTAGAGACAGACTGATGCAGTTTGCAGGATCAGTTTATAAACTCAAATCTGTCCCAGATTATTACAGACTGTTGTTATTATAATAGTAACAGCTTCATAATTTAACTGTTTGTCTCCACGTACGACAGCCATTTCCTACTAGTTCCCAAATGCTGCTACCAGCACAGCAGGAGATGCCTCTGTCACAGACCTCCACATCAAGATTAAGGCTGGTGCAGGACTGAAAACTGAATTACAGTGAGAAGTACTTGCTCTTGCTTCAGTGTTGAAGGATCTAGCAGGGCAATGCAGCAAAGGTCACACCATTATCACCAACACTGGCTTCCAGAACTTCCCTTCCCTGGGCTGTCAAGTGAACTAGTTATTACAAACCTCTGACCGCCTCTTGGAGAAGAGTCAATAGTCTGTACAGCTTATTTCTTATTTGACTTTTAAGTGGTGATTTGTATTACAAAACAAGGTATGATCCCAGTGTCCTGCAAAAAGCTTTTTGAGAATTTTTTTACAAAGGGAACCTAAAAGCTAAAACCAAAAATATTTAGGAAAAAAATGAAATTGAGAGGAGATGTTCTACCACTGTATCAAATCTAAATTCCTATTGAAGAATACCTTCTCACTTGAAGAAGTGATTGCAGAGCCTATTGGAGTTTCTGTGGATTTTACTGAGGCTGAACACTACAAATATGAATTATTTGAAACAGACAGGCTAAAACTTCCTGACCAAACACCCTAAACAATGTACAAATGTGGATTTGAGTGAGATATGAATTCTGACTGGATCCAGTCCCGTGAAGGTCAATCCCATGTCATACAGTACAAAGCATAACTATAAGATTAAAGAGAACTGAAAATAAATCCTTGTTCTGCTTTGGTAATTTTCATTTACAGAGATGCAAAGTACAAATATTTATAAACAATATTTATACAGGAATTGGAGGGTATTCTTCCTTTTCAAATAATTACTATTTAAAGAAATTTTGAACTCACTTAAAATGAGATGCAACATGTGAGTATGCATAGCTTTGTTGGAGAAAATAAATATTATTTTAAAAAATTAGCTCTGGAAAACCTCTGCCACTAATCCCAACCAATCGGCCTGACAAGCTTGAAGGCAAACATGCAAGAAAGTCTCAGACAATGCAATGATGCAAGATGCAAAAGAATCTGCTTGCTTGGGTAAGATAGAACATCACTATTTAACACCACTAAGACAACACCTCCAGGCCCTTTTATTTCAGTGCTGAGCTAACCTGACTCCATTTGGCTCACAAAGTGTTGAGACCAGATGATTATGAAGTCAGAGGCAAGATAAGTGGAGATTAAACTTTACAGATATATCCATTCCTGAAATTAGTTCCCTTTCTATACTCTGCTAGTGGCTCTGGCTCACTAGTTTCTTATTCCCTCTTAAAAAAGTTAAAAACAATTCAACCAGCTGAGGATCAGATCCTAAAGTTTTGTTACTCTGTTAGAGTAAAATTAATGGTGGTTTTAAAGCTTCCAGAAGGTCAGCAAGAGGTGCATGGAGCACACTGTGACCTAGTGTTTAAAGGAAGAAATTCCAGTCCTAGTTTCCTCAGCCACCTTAAGTTCAGAGATACAGAAGGAATCAGATACCTGCAAAATGCAAATGAGGAGGGAGATGATGTGGACTGCAGGGCATAGGTAGTTACTCAACAGTATAAGCAGTAAGTAAGAAGAAGAGCTTGTGAGAACAGCAGTGGAAGGGTTGCTTTAGAAGTGCAAGGAAATGCAGCTACAAACCCACTGAGCTATCGGTGCTGTCTGCATGCTTCTATGGTGAGTGCTATTTTGAGGAGGTGAGGAATGCAAGGCAGGGGGTCTGTGGTCTATGGTTTGTTTTCCCATCAATACATATGTCTGACTTCGAGTAAAAGATTAACGAGACAGCTAGCAAATGTCCTCGGAGACAAATGGGTGAAAGGCTGTTTGTACATGTCAGTTGAGGGAGGGCTCATTCTCGTCTCTCAGTCTCTGAATGAATCTGCTAGGATGCACACCTGCACCAGGAAGACTTCCTTGACAAGGTAACCCTTTCCTCTGCAGAACACATGAGCATGTCAGCATACAGCTTACCTTACATGAACATTCTTTCAGTCAATGTGGTTTGGAAAGAACCTTCCACCTACTTTTTTTCTGCATGTGACGTACATTACTGTATGTTACAGAAAAGCCCCAGGTAAAGTAAATGGAAACTCTATCCAGCAGCTATGCACCTGGTGTTTTTGCATTTCCCAACAGATATTACAGTTGCTGGAATGATGTGTGAATCTTCTACAACACCTCCTATTGACAATTTATTTTAGGTGTGGCATGAGAGAGATCTGAGATACAGATACTAATGACCCACAGCCTGTTGCTAAAGAGAAGGGAGAAAGGAAGTGAGGGAATTTATAGTTAAAAAAAAAAACCAAACTATAAATCCCCACAAATATTTACATTCTACTGCTTTTGACAGCAACCATTCTATTACAGACCAAAAACACAGCAAAAGGGCATGCTGACACTTTAATATTTCCGGGGTAGTCATGGTGGTGGGAAGAACAACTAGACTGTCACTAAAGCTCACCTTTTCTAGATATCAAAAATTCTGTTGTGTTTTCCTGTCCTGTTGTCAATCTGTGCTGCTGGTGATCCCTCAGAGCTGATAGTGTAATGGTGTTGGCCTGAGTCCCACTGCAAGGAATGCAGTGGCGCCCAGTCAACCACCAATACTAACCACAATCTCCCTGCAGATCTTAACTAACCTGGCAGCTCAGCTTTGTGTAGTAATGCCACAAAAAATGGGAGTGCCTTTTCCTTTCCTCACTATCCTCCTTTTTTTTGATCTTTTTTGCTCTTTTCTGGAAAAGTCTGAGGGAGTTAAGCAGATTCCCTTACAAGAGAAGTGACCCACCACTTGTAACACTGTCGTAACCTTCAGCATCTCTTGTGTTCTGATTTCTGTTTTACCTGAAACCTGTCAAGTGTGAGTCACATCCATTTCCCTTATGCCATGATAAGGAGGAATGCTGGTATGTGGGAACTGACAAAGAAGCATGAGGGAGCCAATGTTCACCTCTTAAACCTGACGAAATTTGCTGGTGAATCACAGGGTAAGAACTTGACCTCACCCATGAAGTTTCGTGAAGATTAAAAGAATTTCCCTGTACCTCCCTGCTATGCCTCTGACTATCAGATTTATTGTCTGGAGACGAGCAGTTAAACCACTCCACTAAGCTCAAGGAAAATGAGTTCAAGTCTTGTCAACAGCCATCTCTGACAACCCAGCTCAAAATAACATAAGTTATCCTTTTTGATGAGTCAAGAACAACCAGTCCCCTCTATTGAACACATCTGACAGATGTGTTTGGCTGAGGAAAGGAACATACTGAACCATCCCAGGCCCTTTCATATCAGTGACATCAGATATATTTTGGTGTGAGAAGTTTGGAGCTTTGAATGAGAAGGTGATGTTGCAGGAAATTAGTCCTCAAGCAATGTTTCTATCTCACTTAAGTCTGACATCATGCAAGCAAGCACAGAATAAGCTTGTCCAAAAAAGCTGAGAAATGTAAGAAAACTGTAAGACCATCTATAACTACCCATGAAAAGCAGGAAAAGGAAACACCATGAAATGAACATGCTGTCTTATGAACCAAACAGCCTTCTGTGGGCAAGGTCCTTAGTCACCTGGGGATTAAAATGATCCTAATACTTGAGCTTTCTTTAGACTCCTGACTGCAGTTCTTGAACTGAGGATCTGCCCCATAGTCACTGCCAGGGTGCTGTGTCCCTCCTCCCTAAGAGTGCTGCCGGAATGCAGGAAATAAGACATATGTTGGTCCATCCTGTACTGTACTCTTACTTCTATTTTCTTCCTTCTTTGCAGCTGCAAAATACAACTGAGCAAGTTAAATTCCACTTCCCTTGAACACGGAAGCCAGCAGTGCATTTTGTCACATGGTCACATCAGCAGACCACAACAACAAGCGCAGTCACCTGGTGAAACAATCCACACAGAGATTTGGAAGGAAAATTTCCTTTGAGCAGGTGACACTGGACATCTGGCAGTCCTCTACTTCTGTTCTGAGAGCAACACCCACGTTGTAGGGCATACTGCCAGAAGCTGCACCCACCTGGGATACAGCCAGCCCAAGATGAAAGGGAGCACCAAATCCAGGAGGGATAATTAGCATTCCTGATGTTGTTCAGGACACAAGTACCTGGGAACATGCTAGTTCCCCTTAGGTGTTCAGTACTGCACGGAAAAGTCAGGGAACTAAGGAAGTTAATCAGGTCAGAGCCAGGCTTGCATATGCTTTCTCCACAGGAATTACAAACTATTTGCCAAACATTCCGATTGGGTAATTGCTGCCCAGGCTACTAAGGATATGCAGCCCAAAAGAAGATAATTGCTCAGAGGTTCTGATAGATTGCATCACTCTCTGCCAAAGTATATGACAGAATGAGAATTATCAACTCATAATGTAAGCATACAAGCTTGCACATACAGCAGAGCTGACCCCATCATGGCTGGCTGAAGCAGAAAAAACATTAACCCCCAGACTGTTCATAGGAAAGCAGTAAGTTGATCCTGAACTCCAGAAGCATTTGTGGAATCCAGAGATTCCCTGAAATAACCTTCCCTTTCTTAGGACACAGGGGACAGGCATTTATCCCTGCTCTCTCTAAAATATTAATTTGACCAAGGCTAATTTTATCCCAGTGTCTATCTATGACATCATGGTTCTACCAGCATACAAGTTTAGTCTCACACTGCCACATATTTTATGACCAAATGCAACTTGGAGCAGAGCCTGTACTGTCCACCAAGGGTGCTGCTGTGTGATTAAAAAAAATCCATCATCCATTGTATTTAACTATAAAGCTTTGGTGAAAATCAGGCTACTTCTAACAGAAATCTTTAGGGACTAGTAAGATTCAGAAACAGAAAAACTAAGCATCCAAAATACCACAACCTAATTGTATGTGAGAGTATGAGATTCCTGAAGCATTTCAGAGGTACATTTCTTCTATGCAACCAAACATCAATATAATCCAGAGAAGAGAAAGATATTTATTCAAAGTTTATTATTCCAGTCAGTCATGCATACAGTGCTGACTCAGGAGCAAACATTAAAAAGCAGGAGCCATTGTGAGAACTTAGAAATCTAATTGTACATCTCCCAAGGGGAATCATTACAACAGTGTCAAACAGGCCTTAAGCAGGAGGAATGAATAGGTGGGGAGAGATCTGACAGCAGGGGGAAACAGTGCTGGCAGAAAAGGCCCCCAGAACAACAGGTACAATTGGCACAATACAGCCATCAGACTGAGGCTTTTAAGGAGAAAACTGATAGCCCATATTAAAAGTAAATAAGGAAGACATGGTACAAATATAATAAGGAGAGAAAGCACATTAAAATATCCAGTGCAGGCCCCACTGCTGTGTGCCATTATGAGATTGTACTCCTCCTTGTTTTCTTAGGTTTATGACTGAAATAGTTAATTTTAGACATGACCACAAAGCAAATAAACTCAAAACTACGTCGCTAAGAAAACTGAGAGGTGGCAGTATTATTAGGGCTTATTCAAGATACGACACCTAGCCATAGATGAAACACTAATTGAAGGTTGAATTCAGTACCTTCAGAAAATGGCTATTCAACACAACAAGGGTGTTTTGCCTAATTGTGTAACGTAGTTTTATTTTACTATGCATAGTAAAATAGCCCAAAATGTTGGTGTAAGAAGACCACAGAGCTTTAGTGTGGGGCTGAAATTTAGGAAAGGCATGTGTGTATTAACATTTGACTTCAGAAAATATGCAAATCACTTCAATAACGCAGTGTTTGTCTTCTGTATGAGATAATGGATAGTTAACAGCCCTTCTTTCATTGTTGGGTGGATAATCAAATTAGTGTCTAAATTAAGGATCTGATTAATCTGTATTAAATAATTTGTCAATACAAGTAAAATCATCGCAAATTTAACATAATCACATTTTGAGTGGGGGATATGTTGGGATTTTTTTCTCTTATTGCCATTAAGAATAGGGATTTTTATCAATGCCCAAATCACAGCTCCCTTAAACAGGGAGGTTTCCAAAATTCTGATTGTGTACCATGCCTCTCTCTCCTACATATATTCAAAAAATGCTGATTTATCTATTGTGAAAATATCTTTTTTCTTGAGACAAGAACTACAAATTCCACTCCTCTCATTCACACCAAAAAGAACATTACTCCCTAAACAGCACCACTTAATCCAAAACAAATAGCAAGATATCTAAAATATCCTTTAGTTTACTCAGGGATGTAAGATTTAAGAGACAGAGCACCTCCTTCCTAGAACAAAGGAAGGAGAGAGGGTGGATTCAAAAGGGCTGTAATCAAAAGGGTCTAACTCTAACCATGGTCAAATTTATGAGTATTTCCATAGGAAAAAAAAACATGTCAGAAGGACATCCTCAGCTGGAATGCAGTAGAATTGATTCCCACAAGCCCAGGAATGTTGCTGGTTTTCATGATAGAGCTGTTAATCTTATAATAAAGTAACTTTTGAATATATTTTGCACTCAGTGATGAGCTCTTCTAGCAGTGACCTCAGTGTGAGCAGCCCTCCCCAGCAACAGGGCTGTGGAAATATTGCTGGAGGCAGGTCTTGCGTTGCTTTCTTTTGTCTCTCCACTTAAGCTTTGCAGAGAGATACTACCAGAAGCACAGAAAGGCCATAAAACTGAAAACATCATTTTAAATCAGAAGGCTTTTAGTAGTTGTCTTAAAGGGGCTATCTGTGTTCCCAACAGTGACTATGGCAATTACGTGATGAAAACATCTACGCAGGTGCATAATTTAAAAAGAAAAGGGACATCCTCCCCCTTTAGAAGAGGCCAGGCTTTATATTTCAGTAGTTTGTTTGTCTAACAAAGGAGAAAAAATGAGGACAGAGTGAAAGAAAGAGTGGAGCAGGATAGAAAAAAAGATGAGATGAGAGAAAAGAATGGCCAGCAGAAAAAACAGCAGGGAAGGAGGATGAAAGAGAAGGATGACATCTGACTCGGACAAGGGGTGAACCACAAACCTAGTCATTGCCAGTGTTCAGGACAAAAATAACTCATTTGTCCAGCAGCAGCAGGGCAGCTGCCAGTGCAGCAGGACAGCATCCCCCCCACACTGCTCTGCCCAGCACATCCCCAGCCCACTTCCAGATCTGCCCCTTTCCCTGTGCTGTGTGGCAAAACTCAGTGTGTTCTTGCAGTCCCTGTGGTTGTGGTTAGGACACTGCCGCATGATAGGTCTCAATAGAAAAAGTATTTTAATACAAGAAAAACAGGAAACTCAAGCACGTTTTGAGTCTAATTCAATTTCAGTTCCGTGATTCCTTTATTTTCTATGGACAAAAGGCATGTAACAAAATTATGAACTGGGACGTGAAGAAAGCAGAACTGTGCACATGACAGATAAAACTGGCTCATTATGTGAAAACTGAAGCCATGCAAAATAAAAATGCAGAGCAGATTAGAGCACCTCTCATCCAAAAACCAGTTAGGACCAGTCAAGCACATCCCAGCACCTGGAGAGAGTTTGAGCAGAACATATACAAACTGGCACAGGTCACAGTTTCACAAGAGGAGACCAGGTTATGATGAAATGCAAATATTCTTTCTTCATTTTAAGCTGAAAGCAACCTCTGGTTTAGGAGTCTTCAGAGACAAGGTACAAGGTACCGGTTCAATGTCAGCTGCCTCACAGTCTCTGTGCAATATCATCAGTGCATTTTAGTGCTAAAGTACTAAAGCATGACACTAGCTAAAGATAACCACATTCTATTGAGAAACATAACAATAGAAATAATGGAATAAGCACTTCATGCAATTTGCTAGGAATGTAGTTTGGACACCAACAGCCAAAACAAACTAAAATGGCAAATGCAAGGACTCTATTTTGAAAAGATCTGCAAACAGACTCAGCAGCTTTACGGGGGGTCATATTTTCCACAAGGATAAACTGTCCTTGAACAATATTTTCAGTGTTCTGGGTATTAACCTGCTTTCTTTTCATATGGATTGTTCTCACCTACACTCCTTTTCCTTGAACAAATATTTACTGTGACCAATAAAATTCTGCTCTCCATTTACGACTTAAATAGCATCGCATTCCCACACGCTGCTTTATATATGTATGCTTTATATACATTGAGCATACGTGCCCACAGAAAATGACATCTCCAAACTACGTCTGATGGAATTATTTTTAAGCAATCACATTCACTGTAGATTTCAGTCCTGATTCATCAATACTTTTAATTCAGTGTGGTATTAGATCTGTGAGGAAGAGGAATGAAACATTCAGCTCAAGGAAGAAGGTGACATGTTTCACCAGAGATAGAGCATTTCTGTGAGTATGTGAGAGTGATGCCTGATGCATTGCTCATAAGCATGAGAGTAAACACATCATCTGCATGGGGAACTAGTGACATGTCTAATTTCAAGAAAGCAACAAAAAGTATTTTTAGTGAATTATTCATACACTTCTAAATGTGTTCAAGGGTTTTACCAGGTCAGAGTTAAAGTGGACAAATTACAGCCAGCAAGATGCCAGCGGTCTGTAGGTGATAAGCATGCTGGACTACTGCCTACTACTGTTATTCATTCATTATTCACCTATTTGCCGCTCATTGTCTTGAAAATTTCAGTAAACAAATCAGAAATTGAAAGAATCCTTGTATGTGAACCACAAACATTCAGCACAAACTATGTATGAAGAAAAAGGGTGAAAATTTCACAGGCTAACATATATAAGCACATCATCTAAGCCTGTTTTCTTTTCTACAGGGGACAGACCCTCAGCACACCAGAGCCCACCAGCGTCTGTGCTGTGTTTGTATAGCTTTGGGGAAGTCAGGGACTGTGCTCCACACGCAGGTCCTTTTTGCTGAATTCCCCTCCAGGGGTGCAGGGGTGAAGAGGAACACATCTCTCATGAACACCTGCAGCTAGCAGTTCCTTCCTCAGACACTTAAATAGATTTTCCTCACACTACAGTAAAACAAGATACTGGCTCTTCCCCTTCATACACCCCTAAATATAAAAAGTTGTACTAACAAGAAAGAAGGTGAGACCTGCAGCAGTTTAATCTGGGATGGAAAAGTGGAGCTATGCTGGATTTGGGTTTAATTTGGAAATCCCAGTTTCTCTACCCTCCAAAATAGGCTGAGGTTCAGACTGCATAGCATGCCAAAGCTCTATCACAAGCATACTCATATATCTCATTTAGAACTGTTCCTAGTCTTACAGACCTCTCTCAAGTCTTCTGAGACTAGTGTTATCTGACAAAGTTTGATATTGCACCCAGCATTATTTGACTTATACATCCATGACCTGGATGAAGGGGCAGAAGCCTCCTTAGCAAGTTCTCTGATGACACAAAGCTGTGAGGAGCGACCAATGCTCCAGAGGACCGTGCAGCCCTTCAGGATTTCAACAGGTTGGAGACATGGGCAGGGAAGAATTGTCTGAAATTCAGCAAAGGCCAGTGCAGAGTCCTGCACCTGTGGAGGAATAACCTCAGGCACCAGCACAGGCTGGGGCTGGCCTGCTGGGATGCAGGTGCCAAGAGGATGGACCAGGCTCCTCTCAGCAATAGAACAAGAGGCAACAGGCAGAAACTGATGTACAGGAAATTCTCCCTCAATATGAGGAAGAACTTCTTTAGTGTGCAGGTGACTGAGCACTGGAACAGGTTGTCCAGAGAGTCATGTTATGGAGTCTCCCTCACTGGAGATATGCAGGAATTGTCTGGATGCAATTCTGTGCAATGTGCTCTAGGGTGGCACAAGATTTAGCAAGGATGTTGAACCTGGTGATGCACTGTGATCCCTTCCAACACAACTCACCCTGTGATTCTGATCTTTACAAAAGAGGCTCAGCAGCCACAGACTGTCTGAGAGAGACAGTTGGATGGTCTCTTGGTGGAGAAAGAGGTGCAACCACACAGGCAGCAACATGAATAGATTGTGTATGGTCTCCTAACAATTTTACTAAGATTGGACCTAACTTGGTTTAGTCCTATCTAAGCCTGATATTTGAAATTATTAACGTGGGCATGCATGCTCTGTTTTCTATTTTACAAATGCATTTAGTTTTTGTCAGGATAGCTAGACTTCAGGACAAGTGATAGCCACAAGGCAACCAACCAAGCTGAGCCCAATGGCAAGGGGAGCACCAACTTCCCCGTGGGTGCAAGGAGGAGTAACATATCAGCACAGTGCCTTGGTTAAAGCAGAAGAGGGTGAGAATTCCTGTCCAGAAAAGAGATGTCTGTCCAGCATGAGGAAGGACAGGTTAAACAGCCCATGCTACCTGCTCTGTACTAGGAGATGCACTCTGTACAAGCCCTCAATGCCAAATGCCAGTGAAGCGTTAAGCAGAGAGAAAATGAAGTCAACCACCAACATGCTGGAAACAGCAAAAACTGTTGGCTTTGGCACACATGCAAAGTGTGTATGCCTGGGCTGCTTGGAATAGCAAGAGATGCAAAATCCAGGACTGCCAGGATTGTTGGGGAGGGGGAGGGGTGAGATGCTGCACTGCTGGGCAGAAAAAACATATGATCCCATGTGCTGATCTCGAAGGAAATCCAGATGGTCTCCTGATAATCTTGAGGTGGAGGATTTCAGATCCATCAGGCCAAGAAAGGAGAACTACACAGAGTTAGAGAATCATTTAGGTTGGAAAAGACCTTTGTCACCAAATCCAACCATAAACCTAACACTGCCAAGTCCATCACTAAACCATGCTCCTAAGTGCCACATTTACACATGTTTTAAATACCACCAGGGATGGTGACTCAACCTGGGTAACCTGGGTAGTCTGTTCCAATGCTTAATCTATTTAATGAAGAAATTTATCCTAACAGCCAATCTAAACATTCCCTGGTGCAACTTGAGGCCATTTCCTCTTGTCCTATCACTTGTTAGTTGGGAGGAGAGACCAACTCCCATCTCAATACAACCTCCTTTCAGATATTTATAGTGTGTGATAAGGTCTCCCCTGAGCCTCCTTTTCTCCAGACTAAACAACCCCAGTTCCCACAGCTGGTCCTCATAGGACTTGTTCACTAGACCCTTTGCCAGCATGAGACAGTCATATCACAATGCTGGGGAGACTTTCTTGTTCACCAAGTTGCTTGTTTGTAAGGTATTTTTTTATCTTAGCAGCAAATATGTTCTATACTAACATCTGCTTGACAGTTTGATATTTGAAATTTGAAAGCTGTGTCATCTGTAACCTTATTTGTCTCATTTATCTTCTGTCATGCACTAAAGATCTTTGCTTTTACTTTAAGATTACCTTATTTCCAAATTCACAAGCTCTGCTTTACAGAGAAAACATCTTTTCATCTGTTATTTGGCCACTATCAAGCATTTAGTAACAAGAGCATAGAACAAGTCACACTCTTCTGCACACCATGCAATAAAAACAAGAACGGCTCTCTTTTAAATAGTCCCTAATTAAGCCACAGTGCTGGTTTCAGGGGCCTTTCCAGTACTTCTGAGAAGAGACAATAGCCTGAGTTAGACAGCAGTGGCAAGCAGCCAATGTGCAGGTGAGACAAGAAGGGACCCCTAACTTCATCTATGCCAAACATTCCCACGTGCTTGACCCCTTTCAGCCTCTCTAAATAAGATTTCACTGATTTTCTTAAAACAGATGCTATTGGGAATAACTAGGAAGTCATTAAGCACTGTAAATAACTAAAATAGATAGTATTGTTGTAAAAATGTACTGAAGAACTGCCATTTGTGATGCATGAGCTTTGCTGTGCTGGGTATGTTAATTTAATAAATTGCAAAATTAATTTCGCCACAAAAGGTCTTCCAGTCAACCATGCAAATTAGCACAGTTCTGTTGAAATGCATTGTATTTCAATACTGCTTCTAATCAGAGGATCTCAAAATCACATTTGTGATCACTGTGATCATTGTGATCACATTTGTGATCCATAATTAAAAAGACATATTTCCTTGAGCTATGCAAGTATGATGATATCGTACTGCAGTAGTCTCATTGCACTTCTCCTATTGTATGAGTGGGCTCATATAATAGCAGCTGGCTCTGACCATTGCCTTGTTTCTGGTTTACCATTGTGCTAGTTATGTGAACATGTGCATATCTGTGTGTTGCCATTGCTATTCTTTCCCTCCCTGCAGGTACAAAAGATACAAGTTGGTGCGAGGATGTTAAACTTGCAAGAGTTTTTTCCCAGATGTCTATTCTTGAAATTTTCCAGTGGGCTCCTCCAAAGGAGAAGCAGCAACAGAAGTGAAAAGGGAATGTGTTTGTGTACTCATGTGGATGCATGAGTGACAAATCAGAACATCACATGGCAGAATAATGTATTGTCTAAGAAGCAGATAGGCAAGCCTAAAATTTACTAATCAAAACTGCATACCTATTTTTTCTTGCTAATCACGCAGAAGATTATTCATGGTGAAAGAGATTTAAAAATACAATTTAGTTTTAACCATGTATTCTTATTTAAAGACTAGAAGTATTATTTTACAGATGGTGATCAGGCACCAGGAGGCTTAACTTTCCCACAGTTGCAGTGTGAGTCTGTGCTCACACTGGCAGTTGCATCCACTCAAATTGCTATTAATTCTGCTTACCACATCAGTGCTTAAGAACTACTGCAAATGTAGTGCCTTCACCCTTGCCAGGCTCTGTGCACACAGAGCTGCAGCCAGACCCTGCCGGGAGATCTCACAGACAAAGCAAGAAATGGAGGAAAGGCTGGAGGAAAGGCAGCACCACAGCCAGCAAATCGTGCAGGCTTTAGACAACGTGGGTTGTGTGGAACTAAAAGAAACAAGTGACTGATGAGGAAAGATTAAAGGAGAAATAGGTCAGGAGAGACGAAGATAAACCAGAACAGACAAGGAGCAAAAATGAAGTGAAAGGACTGCAGGGAGTGGTACGATGCAGAAAAAAGAGAGACAGAACTTCAGCGAAAGAGGATGGGGTGCAGAAAATGCTCCAGAAGTGCAGCAAGCTCCCACAGCATCTAACAGTCCTTATTTCAGCAACTCTAGTAGCTGTTCCTCTCTGTGGTTCAGGGGAGGCATCACTTGTGTCCCAACATCCTCTGAGCAAAAGAGCTCCCTCCACAACTCTGCACTGAGGGAAGGGGGAGGGATGGGCACTGACCAGAGCCTGTCTACTTCCCCATCTCCTCCCAGCCAGCTCAGCCCCGGCTGCCTCTGCAGCTGCTCCACCAGCTAAAGAGTTCGGCCGCAAGGCCAACCACAAGCCCAAACTTCTTCTCCTGCTAGTTGGTTCACCACTTGTATCTCACATAACAGGCCTGCTCTGAGCGTGCTGCAAAGACATCGAACACTCATGCTTCTCTTCCATATCCATACCATTTCCCTTCCAGGTTCATATGGTTCAAATACATATGCAATAGATGAGAGAGGAGGAGAGGAGGAGAGGAAAGAGAAGAAAAGATGGAGCTTTCTGGCTCACCCAGATGGCTTTTTAGCCAAGTGTTCTGATAAACGTGCAATACTGCTAAAAGCTGTTCCTATTAAACCCAACTGAATTTGAAGGACGGACTTCAATCTTTATTATTTTTTGTGAAGGCTGTCAAAACTCCCACATTTCAAAATCTACTGTACCTGATGGTTATGTCATGCACTTGTTTCCTGCAGACAAAAGGACACAGACATACAGCAGATCACAGTTTATGATAGGTGGAAACAGAAGATGGAGGCACTGGCGCTTACCTCCATATCCCTATCCCCCATGGGAGGAAATGGAATTCAAGGAGATGGATGTACAACCACTTCCCATGGTAACTTGCCAGTCCTCTGCCCCTGAGTCTATTATGATTAATGCTGATCCACCACCTGGAGCCTGTGTTGGCCGTTCCTACTGTTTTTCATGGCAAGTAACCACAGTAAGCATTTGTAATAGATCTCCACCCACAGTTTTGAAGAGTTCTGGGATTGCTAGAAAGATGAAGGAAAGTTAAACTGGCCCCCAGACTGTACCATGTAACCGAGTTCCCTGTGGATCTACTTTCTGCTGATGGGCTTGTAGCAAAGGCTTTGTCTCCCTTGAGGGTGTATTAGGAGCAGCAAGAAATGAGTTACAGCAGGGTCACTTCTCAATAGGCAGCAGGTAAGAGAAGATATTTTCTTCTCCTAAGCCACTGTGAATCCTGTTCAGAAGCAAGTTTCTCTCCAGAAGCCTTCAGACATTGCGACACAGTTCACTGCCTCTAAAAGGCTGACCTTCAAACAAGAATATCAAAGTTAGGGCAACAGGTTTCTGAAACATTTCAAATAGTTTCTTGTGAGTCATCATTAAAATGGCCATTTGTGGGTAAGAACAAAATCAAAGCAAAGGTTACCCCTCAAATGCTTTTGAAAAGCCATGTGCTGTGTTAAACAAAACCATTACAACACAAGCTGCAACCTCTTTCCAACATCCAGAGCCAGAGATCATATAAAACTATCAGATTAGATTTGTATTGTAAAGTTTCTACTAAAATAAAGTCATGCCTGATAACACTGATATACTATACCCTATACATAGGTAAATCAATATTATCATTACCCCCCAGAGTGCAATACTCAGGCTAGGTTTGGTAATTAAAGCAGATTGCATTTAACAGAATATCAGAAATATTTATGATTTCTTTAAACAATTGCAAGCCTGAAAGCTAGAGCCCTGATGATTCAAAGTACAAAAGCAGGATTTTGACAGCACTCCATGGAGAGAGAATTTTCTTTCTCCATTTGGCACACTACCATCAGATCCCCTGCATGCAATCCAGCCCCACAGTAAATATCCAGGCCACATAAAACACACATACACGCCCGCAGGCACCTAGAGCTTCAGCTCTTGCAAACTACCATTGCTTGCTTGACTTCAGCACAACTGTCTGCAGCACCTGAGGATCTGGCCTAAGAAACATATTCCACCAGAAACTGAAAAGCACCAGTTTTAATGTGCTTTTGACAGATTCATGAGGTTGGTGTTGTTTTTTAAATTAACATCCTTTAGTTCATGAGAAGTCTTCAGCGTTTTTATATTACAACAAGCATCTTAAGCTCATCTGCAAGGTTTCAGGCCAATGCCAACAGACAGTACTGCCAGGCACTGACATTTGAGGCTTACAAGTTATTACATTTCAGTCACCAAACTAAAGGCCTAGAATCTCATCTGAGATTTCAAACTTCACTCTTTAGAAGTGCAGATTATAAACAGGGACTGAGACTGTGGCTGCAACTGAGAGAGAGCCCAGCTTCACAACAAGCCCCTTGAATTTTTTCATACCTCCATCCTCACCAACTTTCCCAGATAAGATGCTTTGCTTCCATGTTGACACTGCTGGGAATGTGATGAGCAAGTTCTGGTTTAACGCTAGAGTATTCTTGTCTTTCTGTCCAATCATTAAAGTGGGTAGGTAAATAGGATTGGAAGTTTAGTGAAGTTCACAAAATAAAATCCACTATTAATACAGTCTGGGTGGTTTGGGTTTTCTTTTTTTACTAGACTAGTTCATAAGAAGACTCACCTACTCATCTGTTCTCCATAAATGTAAACTCCTTAATTCACTGCACATCTAATTGGAAAACCCAGGGCGCTGTGATGTATCCTGAGCCCTACCACCCAAGGAAGCACTGCAATTTGACAGCATATTAAACAGTGTCACTAGTGGAAGCAACTTCTAGGTATAAACACTGAAAATCTCTACAAGTACTGGTCAATTGCTTGTTAAAGAAACTGCTGTTAGAGTGTCCCCCTTCAGCTGCTTGCTGCCATCCCTCTGCCACTAGCTGCCCACACCACAGAGCTCCTCTTCATTCCCATTACAAATGCTAGCAGGTTAATTTAACACAAGAAAAGCTCTTTACTTTAATCTGGCTGACATTACCCTGAAGTAGATTCTCACTGTCTCTTTCCACATGGCTTTCAGGGCAATGGCATTACAAAAAAAAAAAAAAAATGTTGGTAACCAGCAACAAAAAGGAAAGCACATCTGAAACCAGTGTGCTGATCTATAGTGAACGTCTACCACATCCTAAAACACAAAATGTCAGTCAAAGATGAAATCTGCAGGCAAAACCAATCTTTGTATGCCAATGCCTTTCCTTTGAAAGAGATTAAAGAAAAATGTAATTGCCTTGAAAAACTACACCTTTACCTAAACAAAATCTGGGGAAAATCTAGGAACATATACCTTGGAGAAAAAGAATACATTCTGGAAATTATTAACAACTAGTTGACTTCCCTTATGGTAATGTTAGAACTTGAAACTAAGGAAAAAGACAGTAAATTTCAGCAATAGATCTCAATTTCCCTTCTCTACTGCTCAGACCTGAATGCTAACATGATAGCAAATTTTGGCCACAGCATCTTTTTTTCCTTGATTTTTATTTCTTTCCTGTGAAACTCTGGAAGTGTTTTTATCTTTTTTAATCTCAGTCTGGTTTATGTTCTTCAAATTTTATTTTTCTGTATAACTGCCCAAAATGCTGAGTGTTATGGTGATATACACAAATTTCAAACTCCGTTTCCAAGGCTTTCTTCTGGAAAATGCCAATTTCCTCTAAAACACTCATTTTCTATGGAAAAAAAATTCTGAGCTTCTCTTTTCTCAGGATGGATCTCATTTCAAACTTGCAGTGATTTGTCACCTTTTCATCCAAGTCTTGGAATATAATTGAAGATGATTTTCCAATTTGCCAGATCTTGAAGTAGAGAGGAAGAGGCACTTCTGTGGAGCTTGCCTTGGTCTGTAGGTTCCCCTGTAGCTGTCGATGAAAATCGTCTCTTGATAATGGCAAGGAAAGGAAAGGAAAGGAGGAAAGGAGGCTTGAAGGAGTGGGAACACCCAGTAGAAAATAAAAACCTTTGCAAAGAATTTAAGATTTCTGTTTCACTCTGTCCTTGTTGTCAGCAAATCTCAAAACAAATACAGATAGTGCCACTTAGCACTAATATGACTGACTCCTTCAGGTTCCCCCATCCTTTTTTCTTTAATATTAGTCCTATGGAAAAGGAAACCCAGTAACTTCTGATCAGCCTAGGCATGGAAACCAGTGCTGCATTATGCAGACAAGAAGGATCTCCCTGATTTCAAACAGGAGTCTGAAAAACCAAGTGACACCAGTCCAACACAGCCAGTCCCTGGACGAAGTCCCCCATGCCCCTTCCCAGATGTCCCTCAGCCAGGACTTGCCTATTCCCTGCTGCTGCTGCAAACCTGGGTCTTTTCACATCAGAATACAGCACTCATGCCAAATTGTGAAGTGGTTTTACGAGGTGGAAAGGCACCAGCTAAGGGCTAAAGAAAGGCCAATAAACTTCTCTAACTTGTAACAAAATAGCAGATTTAAACCCAGGTCAACTGAGGTGAAGGGCAAGTGCATTAATCGCCTGTATTAACAAGGCTCTGTGTGCCTGCAGCAGCCCTCAATTGGAAAAGACAGTACATCTTCCTGTAAATAAGACAAATAAACAGCAGCTACAACAACAAATCTTCCCCCAATTTCTTTTACTTTTCATTAAATGAGTAATCTGACTTTTATTAAGTCCTCTTCAAAGGTTGTGCAGGCCACTCTTTCTAACTGTGCCTGTTTACACCACATGTATGCCCCAAGATGTACATCACAGCCTGACGGATGCCTGGAAAGGAACCTCAGCCAGTTTTGTTCTTAAGTGATAATCGAAGAAATCCTCTGTCACGTGTTGCAGCAGTGTGAGTTGGCCATACCAGGACGAAGAGTCATGCAGATGTTACCCAAATGCTTCCATTAACTTAATCTTCCTCAGAAGAGCCCTTCTGCTGCCAAGTACTTAAGAGTGTCACTTGGGATTTAGATGCCATTTTTGTTCACTACTGAAGATCGGTCATGTGTAGGAATCTGCAGCCTTGATAATAGGGTTTACAGAACACCATGAAAATAGATTACTGACTGCTGAAAACATTTTAAAAAGACAATGTTACCTTTTTTACTAGCCTTAAGTGCTTTCTGGCATGGAAGACTCAATGGTTGTTTACTCCGGTATGTTTTCTAGAATGTCAGCTTAGAACAAAATAAGGATCATCATAATAATTAGCTGAGACGCTGGCGATATGAATCAAGAGTCGAGATCACTAAATGTTTTCATCCACATCATTTTAAAAAACAAAACTGTATTTCTGTGATCAGAAAATGCATCAAACTTTTTCAATTGTGCTAGCATATGCTGTTATCTCAGTAATGAAACCAGTTTTGCTTTTTTCTCCTTTTTTAACTCAGTTGTTATGTGGGAAGATGTAGTAGTATAAAATAGCAGGAAATAGTATGAGTAAATTTAACTTGAAAAGTTTAGTATGTGTTTTAGAGAAAAGATTAACAAGTCCTATTTTTTTCAACTGTCTTTTCATCTCTGTTTTTTTCATCTTGCATTTGCTTCAGCCAAGCAATTCCAACAGTTCAGAAGGACAGATGTTCCATCTCATTCTATTCCCAGACAAGTCACTCTGTAAAATTACATTTCTTTTGAAACATTAGTACAACAGTTTAAAGACCATCAGAAGTTTTAAAGGCAAATTGCAGAGGAATAATCAGCAATGTGTTTGGATCTAGTTTCTGTACTGGATTTTTTTTTAGTTGTATTACCACTCCTCAGTGAGACAGTTTCAAATTTATTTTCCACCTTGTGGTTCTTCCTGGTTTGCATCTATATAGTACCACAAACCTCAGTGCAACCTGAGCAGAGTATGTGTATTTGTGATATTCAAGGATGATGTGTTCAGGCATGTGTTCAGTGAACCAAGGCATACCAATACACATCACAAGGAGAAAAAAATTATTTTAAATACACTACTTTGCTGACTGGCTAATCAAAGCCTACTCAATAAGGACATTCAGATCACACAGCTGCATTTCGTATCATCACTGTTAATCTGCTTTTGCTGATACATTTCTACAACAAGGCCAGAGAGGTAGAAACCTTTGATCGATGCTCTCAGGAGCCACACACCTGCACTGTCTCTTCCCAAACAGGTTAGTGACGGCAAAAGAATTAAATATAAAGTCTCAAGAAAAGCAAATTAGGATTTAAAAGCAATCACAACACAGAGAGACAGAAATCACTTCATGTGGGTGCCTTTGTACTATTGCTTTAGCTGGGATCACAGGGAATCTTTTGAGGCAATCCTACCAATCATCCCCATTTACTGCACTTGAGCTCACATTGCAGAGTGGCCTCAGAGCTAAAAGAGAAAGAAATATTCCTGAGAGTCCCTATTTACTCATTGAGATTGCTGACATGCAGTCCATGGGACCAGATTAGCACCAGCCTGAAGCACCCTCCTGAAATGTACTCAGCATGGGTACCGGGTCCAGAAGACCAACACTCCTTCCTGCCAGGGTGCTGCTCTCCATCTGCACTGCTGGCTGTGTGGGCACACAGTCTCTATTGTGTCACATGGAAGGCACATTGCTGTTAGGGCCTTCATCTCCAGGTTCTTCTCCAGGCGTGAACACTGATGCTTGTAAAATGGAAGTAATTCCTTACATCCATCTTATATGGTTTAAGTCAGACCCAAGCTTCAGGAAAGTACAGAATTAGGCCCAGTATCTCAAATCTTTGTAATAACTGATCAGATAAATTAGCTATAACTCGATGATATATTAAATACATATTTGATTTTGCCATATAGAAATAAATTTCAAATTAGACCCTTAAAATCCTATTCAATATGATGTCCTCCTAGGCCAGTTACTTCTCAGAAAACACAGACCCAAGTTTACTGCCTTGAAAGTGTGAATTTCTTGCTTAAAGCCCCAGATCTGCAAATACACACAAACAAAAACTTTGCATGTGAGTATTTTATGTAACCCCAGTGTTGCCTACACATAGTAAACTTATCACATGCATTCTTGTTGCCATATCAAGACATCATCAAGACCAAGAACTTCACAGAGAAAGACTTGTGCATCCTTGTATTCTGTTACCAAGATTCACCTTGTGAAATTATGATAGATGAGCTCAGGCCAAAATTCCCAGCTTAAGGGAGTTCCCACAGCCCAGTGTGAACTTCATCCACACACTTCATCCACCTTCCCATATCAGATGCTGCTTGTTCAAGGCACACTGAAGATCTGGACTGCCAGCTTTTGAACTTCAAAGGCACTACTAGAGATAGTGGCAAGGAACTTTAATATTTGGGCTTTTTTTCTTTATTTGTAGCTATTTTGGAGTTAATCACCTAAGGTTACTGTCAATGGAAAGAAACTGGACCCTTCAGGGTATCACCCTGTTGTGATCTGAACCCCACTTTTATGGAAGGACAGCTGACTATAAAAATAACCAGGTGCAACAGTGGAAAATTCCTGCCATCTTAATGTCACTAGGAATTTTGCTATAAATTTCCACAAAGTGAGGTTTCAAGGCAATTGTGGATATCCTTTAATTATTTAGCACTATTTACAGCAGCAGTTTGTCTACTCCTTCTAGGAGGAATTAAAAAATAATAATAAAAAAAAGATGCACATGTTTGAGTGCAGAAGTAGAAAATTTTATTGTATTAAGCTCCCTGAAAGCAAGATGGCACTCAGTGAAGAGTGTATTAGGTCAAATCCAATTATTTAGTAACTCCAAAGAGGTCAGTGGAATTGCAGCACAGCTGAGTTTGGTCTAGCACTGCATGTTAAGAAAATTGAGTAAATTCTTCCCAAGGAACCTGCACTGAAGTAAGAGTACACATTTAACAGACAGGAAAAAAATGGGCTTACACCACACACGTGATCAAGTCATGCTCTCCCTGGCAGTGTAAATCTCTTACCAAATGCAGTGGACTTACTCCTCTAATTTGAAGCAGTGAGATTTGGATTTTTCTTTTTACTGTTACATATAAGAATGTGATCACATTAGGAAGATTTTCTGTCATCACTTTTCCTTCAATTACAAAACAGAATACAGAGGGTAGGGGATGTTATGAAATCACAGTATTGGACTGAATCCCAAAACAAGGATTATATTAAATAAAAAGGGGAATTCAAACTTGTTTCATGATTGTGGTGCTTCAGTTTTACTTAGATAATTATAACAAAACTAATACTCGTGTCTGATTTATAAATGTGCACATACCAAATATGGCGTGGAAGATCTTAGGGGCTTTTCTGGGAAAATGTGAAAAATGCATGCTCCCTAGTAAAAGAAAAACCTGTTTTTATTATTATATGACTAATCTTATTCACCTAATATTGGTACAATAATGGACTAAGATAACCTGTAGCTCCAATCACAAAAATAGCCCCTTTTTTCACTTAATTCAGTGGGTTAGACTTCTCTTTCTACCAAAGCAGCTAGAAAGCAAACTTTCATCTAATATTATCGTGCACTAATTACAGCTAATGCTCTATGCTTAGATATTGTAAAACTACTTTCTTTATCATTAAATGTAACATAGCTTATGGACTTTCAGAATCCTGCAGGTATTCTTAGGACTCTGCATAATAGGAGATGCAAACTGGGGTCCTCATATCTATTCAGCTGCCTAGTTCTTGAATTCCATTGAACAAGGTGCTTACCTACTACTGAGGATGCAAATTCCAGTTTCCCATAAAAATAATCTATCAATACATCACAGAAAAAGCTCACCAATGTGAGCTTTTCAGGCTGAGCCCTGAATGAAGAATGTGAGAAAGACTTAAGGAAAAAAATTCCTGCGTAATGATAGCAGTTTAGCTTTAAGTATCATCTGCTTTTTAAATTTTCAGACGCTAGAAGGACTAAAATATCACATAAATGTTACATTTTAAAAAAGGAAAGTCCTGGAAGTAACAGAAATAAATGGAGTTCTCAGTGGCAAATTCTGCACCCTTTCCGTGGGAATCAGCCTGAGGAAGTGGGAGTAGAATCACACTAATTGGTAACAAAGTCATTCAGTTCACTCCTAGACTGGTACTAATTTCATTATTGCACTATACAGAAATGTATAATTATTTACAAATAATTTCACAAATAAATTGCCTGAATTTACACATGAATAAATCAGGCCAGAGTTAGGTTTCGCTCTGGAAAAAGCGTTCCTCAGCAGCTGATAAAGGCCCAGACTTTAAGAGAGGGACCGATGCAAACAGTGCCTCTGTATGTTGTGTTGATCTTCTGTGCGAATTGGTTTAACACTAACGACACACGGCACACAAAAACTCATATGGGCTGAACATTGCAAGGCTGCCAATTTAATTTGAAATGACTTGACAGAAAATCTCTAGGCCACCAAATGCTATTATAAAGCACTGTATTCTCATTAAAGGTCTGAGCCCTTTTTTTTTTCTCCCTGAGGGCAGGCTCCTCGTGAGGCTGTCCCTCTGGCATAACATGTGATAGAGCTAATCTGTCTTCACTTGGACAGCATTGCGGATATGCAAACCCAGGTGGCACTAATAGGTTTACAGTAATAACTATGGAATTGGATACAGTATGTTACACTGTGAGAAATTCCCACAGATCAATTTTTGTGGTGAAGGTTAACCAACAGACATAGAGCCGTAATATTCTTTTTTTCATGGGTCTGTTAACAATTTTATGGTTTTAAAAATAAAAGAAGAAAGACTCTCCCATATTTGGACAGAATATAAATATTTAACTTTTCAAACGTATATACAATATATGTGCATAAAAAATGCTCTCCTGGAAAGACAACTTCTGTTGTCAGTTATTCCAGCACAAACCTGGAGGAATTCCACTGGCTTCAAAGAAAGATACCACTGTAAGTGAGAGCAGAATATGCCCCCAAACTACGTGCAACATAAGATTGTGTCATACCATTTAGTTTGTACATTTTAGCGGCAATATTGTAGCTTTATCATTAGAAATTACAATGAGAATAAAATTAGCTGCATAATCATGATGAATGTACTATACAGTTGAAAATACCCTTGTTGTAGTAAAGCATTATAGCCAGCAATGCAAAATTGTGATCTGACCATTTGTGGTCATTAGAGATCCCTTGGTACTCTTTGTAAGATTAGGGGTTTTAATCTCAGGGTGCTGGCCAAATTCCAGCAAGGATAATTACATTCTCTCTACCTAAATTCCCCACATTTCACCTAAGGTGGTTGCATTTCCATGGTGCATGAAGTGTTCTTTGCACGTGGATTTTAAAATTCTGTACCTGTTAGTGTAAAAGGTGTTATAAAACATGTGATACCCTTGTTACAATTAAGTACATTCATTCCAGGAAAAAAGAAAGAGCCATCTGTCAATCAACTGCAACATTTAATGTACTGATTAAAAACATCATTTCAGCTCAAGAGGCACTCCTGTATTGTGGTATGTTATGTCTTCGCAGTCATAAATTCCATACCCCTGTTAGCTACCACAGATGGAACATATTGAGAAGTTAAACACACAGCACTGGTGACTGAAGAGGATGTATACAACCACACTGCAAATTCACCCAGCTCGTCAGCCCCCGAACAGCGCTATTACCAGCTCAAGCCAGAGCATCTGTCTCACTTGAGACTAACAAAGAGATTTCCTAAAGGCAGTACAATCACCTAGGAGGGGGAGTTTGGAAATTGAAAACAAAGCCAGACAAAAGAAATACATTTCTCAGTACACAGCCACCTGAGCCCTTCCAAGGCAGGGTACCTGTCTACCTGCAGACAGGATGATGGGCAACCACTTCCCCGGGCAATTTATTACTCCCTCAGATGATTCAGGTAGTGCCTCCTACTGCAACACCTACTCACCCTCACTAGTAAGCAAAGACATATGGAAAGAGGGATGATGTACTCTGCAGAATTGCAAGATGGTTTTCCAGCCCAGAATGCCACCTCATGTATGCCTTGATTTTGTCAGCCATTTTGGTTCATCTTCCACAAAAAGAAATGGACTGGAAGTAAAATAGCAAAGTATCACAAGAAAAAATAGTCATGAAAAATACTTCCAAGCCTTCCTTTCACCAGCATCTCTTTGTCTCATTTTTGACAGTCAGATTTTCAGTAAGAAGCGTGATATTCCTCAAGCACAGAATGAAATAATTAGATTTGAGTTTCATATACTTAATTCATTTACTAAGGATTGTTCTAATAATTGGTCCAGTGAGTCATGGGCCAGGTCTGGGGATGCTCAGTCTAGCAGAATGGCATCTTCATTTGGATTGAGACTATTGCACTGAAGCAAGCCATGTACAATTCAATAACTTCTCAAAGTCTACTGTGATGAAACCAGACTTAAATATCTATCTATCTATCTATCTATCTATCTATGCATGCTAAGTGGTTAACAAACAGATCACTTGTGTTGGGTGACACCATGTGCAATATTGACACTAAGTGCAGCTAGAAGCAGGAAATCACTGATTTTCAATTGATATCAATTGTTATTAGGCAGACACTGTTGTATTGAATTAGCTAAAAATTATCTGATACATGAAAAAACTACAGTTAATCAAGGTAATACTAAGTGAACTTAACTGCAAACTTTAAACAGTTTTTCTTGTTTGTTTGAGCAAGAAAACAAACACATCAGTCCACATCAATCTACACAACCTGCTTACATAAGATACAGTTTACTGCTAAGATGAATGTTTTCTTCTGTATTTACAAAAATGTCTCACATTTGGGCCTTCACATCAGAAAAATACTTTATACAGCAGTTTCTCCTAAAAGGCTGTTTGACAACTGATACCATGCAACTGCAGTGCCAACCATTTTTTCCCCTAGAGAAAAGTGGAGGTATTTCAGACATGACATCTGATAACAATTTCAATAGCCTGTCTTTTTAATTTTGAATCTTCAGATTACCATACTATATCAGCAGCATTTTTGTTTTGATGTGGGATCGTATTCAACCTGTATATGGCTAACTTAGGGATCACAACCAGCTCAGTCTCAAAGTTCAAGAGAAGAGCATTCCTTCAGATCCCATATAATCCAGACCTTTCAGACCCAACTCCGTAGGCAGTCAATGAAGAGAAGTTAAATCAGAGTTGTGGAATATAATACTCTGTGTTTCTGTTTATGCTTTGCATTGCACAGACATATTAAAATATGAACTAACCCTATTAGGCATCTCAGTGGAATACAGTCTCCCTTTGATCCATGTCTTGCCAATAAGGATAGGAAGGTACCTCAATACAATAAACAGACGAATGAACAGAATGATGAACAGAAATAAACTGTTGTGTCCATCAAGTACAAAGAAATTACTTAGAAATTCTGACTTGTCCAAAACCCCAGCAAACACCTAAAGAAAGGTAGAAATGGTTCTCAGTTCTGCCAAGCTCTGGTTTGGTATCTTACTTGTATGATGCCTTCTTACCATATGTGCTTCCAAAGACACAGATTCCTCAACGCTTTATTGATCGGGGCCTTCAATTACAGCAACATCTTTGGGCAAAGGAGGAAAACAAAATTATTTTCCATCAAAATATTTAAACAATAAAATTTCAGTAGATTTTTCCTACTTTACCTCTGAGGAAAAAGCCTGGCTGAATCTTCCAGCTTTAGAGAAAGGTCTGAGTGAGTTTAAAGCCAATTAATAAATTAGTTAATTAATATATTGGCAGCTTCTGAAATGGTTGCCACATTTTAAGTTACCCCCATCTAAACCCAGCCTTTTATCACAATTCTTCCTCTTTCAGTGAAATTTCAGCGAAATCTGTTCCTACAATATCACACTATCAACCTCTGAATTTTCTTTATCTCAAACAGAACTCTTTTCTCAAAAAAGTTACCAAGTCTTCTTTTTTACACAGACTCTGAAAACTACAACTAACTCCACCTTATTCTTCAACTCATCTTCACCTCTCCTTTTCTCCATCCCCAGATATCAGCAGTATTCATTCTCTCATTGTGCAACCCACATTCCCCAATACAAATCAGAGCACTAAAATTGCTGCTCTGCTTTGTTCTCTACCAGCTTATCTCCCTCTACTGCTCCCTTCCCTCCCTCTATCATATCTGTCAAACAGCACGTGTTTCCCAACCTCTTGTTCCTCCTTCCAAGCTATCTCTGAATTGCCCCATGTGAATCCTACTCCTGTTCTCATCTTTCTGCCCCTCTCTTTTAGGCTTTTCTCTCTCTTTTGTTATCCACCAAGTTACTTTTCTCCTCTTTTGTCATTCCCCTGCAGTGTGTTTCTCCCACAAAGTATCTTAATCATAATACTTCAGAGAGATTTTTAAATCTCCATTAATAAGAAATGTGGATATTGAACCCATGTATTTCACACAGCTCAATACTTATTGTCTCACTCAGCCAAGTCTGTTGTAGGCCCCATGGGCTGCAGCATTTTCCCCTTGTATATCTGTACGGTACCAAGTACTCTCCTGGAGCTCGGCAAATAATAAAGCAGTTGTGTATCTTAAAGGAGCAAGATAACACAGTAATAATGATCATAAGCATATGCAGTAACTTTTCTCCAGATGGATCCCAAAGCACTCTATACCATTTGCCAATTAACAGTACAAAATGAAGTATTTACATAGGAATAATTTCACCCACGAACAATGGCATAATGCCAGCCATGCCTTAATTGCATGAAGTTACACAATACAAATTTAAGACAGGAAGTGAAGACTCACGTCATATTTTCAGAGAGAATTAAGGCTGGAGTATTATAATTACCAAAACTAGTAGCAAAATGCAAATAAATTCACAATAAAATAAACTACACTTATTTCCAGAATAGTGGAAACATCCTAACAATTTTTATCTGGTTAGTTATGAGAATAGTTAATCTCAACTCAAACTCTGAACACTTTCAAAGATTGATGCAATTAAAAAAAAAAAAAAAAGAGAAAAAAAAAAAACACCCAAAAACTGGTGTCCTTCTGAATAACTTTATTAAAAACTGGAAACTAGCCAGGACCTGAGACTTCTTCAATAATTGTTGTAGCGATTTCACTCATCATAAACTGGGACTTCAGATGACAGGAAATACCATGTTGTGGAAATACAAAAAAAAAAAAAACAAAACCAATATGACTGTTCATGCACATATCCAGAGTCAAATTTTAATTTAAATTAATTATATTAATAAAAGCTGAGGCTGAAGTAATTCCTGCTTATTTTTTTCTACACATTGAAAAAGTCACAGGTAAGTTTACCATTAATATTTAAACCAAGGCTCCATAAGTAAATGTAACACTTAGTTCTCAAAAGACTTTGAAATGGGTGAAGTCTTGGCATTGGTCAAATCATTTAGAATGTTTTCGCTAACTTTAACACAGTCAGAGTTTCACTCACAGTCCATGGGATAGAGAAGTGTATAATGAAAAAAATATTTTGAATAAATTACTCAATGATTGCTCAAAATTTATGAATAATTTATTTGGAAAAGAGTATTTAACCATACATGAAGCTCGTCAAAGAGGGCAAATATATTTCTGAGTCATTTATTCAACAATTAATGGAAAAAAAACTATTCACAAATGTCATTCAAATAAGCTCTAGACTACAGTAACTTGGTTTCCAGTATGCCTTTTAGAAAACTTCCAAGTTTTCCTGCACACTAAGCTTGCTCTCATTATTTAAGATCCTCTTGTTTCTAATTTTCCCTCCCCCCCAGCAAAGTAACATCTTTTTTCAGTACCACCACCACTACTGTAGGCCTGACTGGCTTTGACTGCAAGCCCAGTGTCCGACTCTTACGCAGTGATCTTTTCCTTCACCAAGAAGCCTGAAGTAAAAATGACCAGGTATCTATATGTGTTTATGTATGCTTGAATTTCTGAATACATCTACTAGATGAGGAGCAGAGAAGAAATCCACCTCGAAACAAGGGCATGAGTCAGAGGAAACGCAGAAGAGGTGAGACAAGAGTTGGTGGCTGCATTCCTTCAAAGCCTCTCTTCCAGCCATGTCCACACTCAGACAACGTGCCTGGAGTGATCCAGGAACACCAGTGCACAGCCAGAGAAGATTTCCCTTCTCAAGCCACAACAGGATTCATTGCAACCACTGGAGAAGTAGGTTGCTCTTGAAAAGAAATCTTGGCATTTGGTGTAATTATGCTTTCTTAACTATAGAAATCTTAGATGCAGGAAATTCATGTTGTTATCATCGTTTTTCCAATATGCATTTAAAATGTAGCATTGTAAACACTGGCTGGTGTTCCTCCCTCAATGGGATTTTCCCAGTGCTTTGAGCACAGTATAATGGAATGCACTCATCTTTCAACAACTTGGCACCTTTTTTTTTAAATGCAACTTAAACAATAAAGGTCAGATTTAAAGACACAGCAAGACAAACAGCTCTGCTTTACTCTTTTTTTTTAATGTTATTCACTAGCATTTAATGAGAATTTCCAGGGCACTGCAAATCACCAAGAGTAAACAGGAATGAACTGCTAAGAAGAATTTACCTGAAAAGGAGAGAGAGGTAGAAGAAGGGCTGTATGATGCTCTGATAAATATGAATAAATACTCTTTGTACGCAATGTGTGCAGAAATTGGTGACATATTTCTTGTGCTCTGAGTAAGAACAAAGGCAAAGTGAAAGAAACAGAAAAGATCAGAGTGCAAGTCTGTATAATAGCTATTCCAAAGCAAAACAACCACTATTTTTCAACCAGATCTGCTTTAAAATGATGGCTGATAGAACTAGGTACAATATTTTCTTAATTTAGAATTTTATGATGCAATCTGATTTGGCATATATGATCACCACCAGAATGTAAATGCTATAATCCTCCTGATATCTATTCTACCTACTCTTTTTGATGCTATTTTGGATTGACTCTAAGAAATTGTACCATACCAAGTATTACTTTAATTAATAAAGGTTAAGCATAGCTGAGTGCTGCGTAGCAAAATCTTATTTACCTGAATAAATGACTGCCTAGAAATGATGAATACACACAGCAATGTGCATGCTTTCATTTCCACATAATATACATCCATTAACTCCCACTGTGCATTAGAGTTATGTGTCCTGTATTAAGTTATGTGCCCTGTATCAACTCAGAAGAGATTTATTTAACAGAGCATAATTTTAAAGGTAAGTTTTGAATCCTTGGACTGTTTGTTGGTCTATACCAAAGACCTCAGGTCTGGAGCTGGAAAGAAGATAAAAAGTACATGATGTGGTTTACGGTGCAAGTCACTCCTTCATTTATCCATCCATGTCACACCTGAAGCCACACAGTGCCAAGGACAAGATACCACTGCAGGTGCTGCCTTTCAGAGGAGATGTACAGCCCAGCGTTAGGCTGCATGAAACCAGCAGAAAGATGAGGTCATGGCTGGGAACAAAAGAAGCAATTTGGGGAACCTGCTGATCAGCGAACAGCCCTGGGGCTTAGCACAGGCTTGGCAGGATCTCCAATCCTCTGACCTCGCTGATTAGCAAGATGGGAGAAGGGAGGAGAGGGAAGGAGTTTGTAAGGAAGATGAAAGAGCAATTGAATCCTGACAAAAACAACCTTCCTGAGACCCCTGTGTCTAATGTCAGCAGTTAATTTGCATTTTCACATTTAATTTGGACACTGCTGGACCAAAGCCTCCCAGGCACAACCTGTCACCACGCTGGTTTCAACAGTGTTAAAGTGGGATACATTTGTCTTGCAGTCCACATATTAAACTGCCATCATCTCCTCTTTATGCTTGTAGCACTAGAATGAGATTGCTTCTCCACATTTATTTCAAGCAGCAGCCTTGCCACACACATTACAGCAATCGTGCCACTGACCATTTAACAACCAACACTGAAAGAAAAGAAGCCTCTTTCTTTTTCCCTCCTCTGTCCAGCAGATCAATGTTCAGGTCCCATCCATTCGCTATGGAAATGACCCCTCTGTAAATACTCTGTTACCTAATATTTACTGCACTGTCACAGAGTCCCAAAGGTAAAATTGAAAAGAGGTGAGTTCAACCCTCATAAACAACTAACCAAGAAATGCTCTGGGAATGGCAGGCACGTAGGATTCGTTAGCTGTAGCAAGGCTACAAAAGCCATTCACAACACCCTTCTTGACACTGCTTTACTTCTTCAGGACTCTGCTTGCTAATAAAACTGCAAAAGGATTAACCAAGGAGTTTCACAGAAATCGCCACAAAATGTCTTAGCATTTTAAAGCAGAAAACCCTTGGCATCGATTTTACAGATGACATACTGAAAAGGTTGGGGGGTTTTGTTGCTTTTTTTTTTCTGTTAAAGAAAATAGGATTAGAGGTAGAGGCTTTTATATACCACCACTTCTGAGACATATGTTCTGCTCTCCCACCAGTTACGAAGTGATTACTGGAGTGGCACAAACAGATTTTTTTAACAAAGTAAAGGTGTGATTTTCTCAGGTTCTGTGAGAACATGCACACTTATTTTTACCAACCCAATCTGTTTTCCAGTAGTTTAATGTCCGCAGGGTTTATAAGGCTATCTTAGGTGTTGGAATGAATGCAGTTTGCAGGGTGCCACCTGACTGTGGAATTTTAAAGAAAAAGACACAGAGAAAGCATAAATGATATAAGATTCAAAGTGACTTAGGGACCAATTTAAATATACAAAAAGATTGACTTTTTTTTGCTGTTTGCCCATATACAGTCCTCTAAAGCCTGAAGACCTTCATATCATAAATACTTGCTTAGTTTTAGAAACCTCACTGAAGATCTATCCCTAAATAATTCACATATACAGCCTGACTTTTAAAAGTATTATTTTTACCCCACAAAAATGAAATTGATCTTATAAATGCTAACTGCCAGGAATAGCAATTCCTGTGTGGAAACTGGGACTTGATTTCTTGCACTTTGTCTATTTAAGCTGGCCATAAAACATTACCAAAGGCACAACTGAAGAGATTTGATTTTATATCCATTTACACCAATTTTTCAGTATATAAAAACCAAGAAAAGGAGATTTCACTACAAGGCAGTGTAGAGAAAGTCTTCACACCTGAATTGGACTGCTCACCTATTTCAGATTCTCAGCCAAGAATCTATAAACACAACAACGGAAGGCAATGCTCCTTCAAGAGGCTCTTAAAGCTAAATTTTGGTCTGTTACACTGGGACAAATTTAGAATAACCACTTCAAATGCAGTGAAGATACTCAGGACCAAAGGAAGTGAGAACAAAATTTGGTAGGGACTGTACAGGGAAGTAGTCAGTTAACATTTAATCCTTGATGAAAATCTTCACAGTTGAGTGTCACTGGTTTAAAAACCAGTTTATCTGAAAACCCTTTCATGGATATATTTCAAGCTACCATACAGCATCTTATCTCATAATTTAGCAACAGAATCTGCACATTTCCAGCCTAGTTGAAATCTATGCATTTGAAATTCTGAAAAGTTTTGCTGCCATTTTAAGTATAACACTTCTGGGAAAAAAAAAACCAAAACCAACAACAACAACAACAAAAAAAATAACACACAAAAAAAAAAAACCCCATGCCTCCTTTTCTGAATCACTGAAACTTTACAGATAGATAAAAGTCCTACATAGGACAATATCCCTTCAGTATTTTTCTGCTCAAATGGCTTTACTTTGTCAGTACTCTTAAGACAAGAGGGCTGTAGGGTATTTTGTTGACACAAGATAGCTCAGCCCTCCTATCAAGTTTTTTTTGGAAAACGGTCTTCATCCTTAGCTCTGCACTGAGGGATCGGACAGTGAGGTCAAAGTCATTAGTCCCTGACAAAAGCCCTAGCAGGTCCCACTAAGCATGCTCGGTAGGATCTGTTGTTGTTGTTATTGCTTGTTATTTTGGATGAAAAGTATCCCCTTCTTGAAAAGTGGGATTTTCAGTGCAGCCTCATATGACTCAGTGTGGGCAGATTCACAGGGGCAGAGGTCTCGTGTTCACAGCAGCACAGGTGGTGCAGACCCTTGGGCACAGGGCTGCACCCTGCACTTGGGGCTCCTTCGAAGTGCAGCTTTCGTGAAATCAGAAGTTTAACTGTGAAGTTGAAAGGAAATTGGAGACTGGGAAAAACTCTATACATCAAAACTTAGAGAACAGATAATCCTTTTGTAGGGAGTACCCAGAGACAGCCCTGGTCATTTCATTTAGACCTCTTACAATGCCAAAGGCGCTTGTGACATCCAAGCTGTTCTTATAGCTTTGTTTTCCCCTGCTTGTCCATTACAGTATTTCCTACTGCTGAAACAGCTCCTCAGTGATGGAATTGGTGATGTTTCACTCCAGTTTTTTCACATAAGTTATCTCCCCTTACTCCACTCCTTTATTTCCTGTTGGCTGTACCAAATTTGTACCAGACGAAGCAATGAACAAAAAGGCATTCCCATTTTAAAATTTACTGGGTATACTGCTTTATCCCATACCTACACAACAATCTTCTCAAACACCTTGCCTGAATTATAACATGGTATTTTTATTTACTTTTAATTATAACATGGTATTTTTATTTACTTTTACTATTTGCTTACTACCATAAAAACAAAAACAAACAAACAAACAAAAAAAAACAGAAAAAACCACAATATAAATAAAAGTGCAATAATCTATGGGAATGCAAAATAGAGACTTAAACTCTGAGGTAATGTTTTGTCCCTAATTTATTCTCTTGTACCCATATATGGAACATAGCACAATGAATCTGTGAAAATACACATTAATGTGTTGTGGAACTGGTGTACAATAAATTGATGGGGAATTTAATGTAACTCTGATCAGACAGTGGGTCAGAGATTTCAGTGATGAGTAATGCCAGGCAAATAATTTATATTTTAATTCAGGCTTTCCTTAATTTTTTTGCTTTTATTCATACTCTAAATACTTTTGGGGAAGAAGGCTTCTGCTGAGGCATCCTATGCAAGGCACTGAATGTTTGACAGCAGTCAGTACTTCGTGATCTAACTGCACTGTTATTTCTTAAAAGTAGGAGGTCATATGTCACAAAGCAACATCAGGATCTGAACCTCTTCTCTTAAAGATTACTAAAAATTATTAAATCCCATCTACAACAGGAAGAACATACTAGTCATAATATTGCAGAGTGTTTGTACTCAAAACATGTTCACAAGATCTCATAATCCTATATTTTAAGGAAGTAAAAATATCTTACATAGTATTAACATCAAATTCAACAGAAGCTCATGCTCTGTGATAGGTTATTTCCAAGAAGAAAAGCTTACTTTTCAAAGTTCTTCCTGCTCAAGCTTGCTTTTTTAGATTTGCTATGAAATAAAAAAAGATTTTTAAAGGGTGGATATTTGGAAAAAATACAGAAACAATGTAATCTTTCCATTGTATATACCCGTGCTGAACTGACAAAGGAAAGTAGAAGGTGTATGCAAAATCACTGCAAATAAATTGCTACATGTGCTGTACCTCATAGAACTGCTGAACAGTTTTTATTACATTTTTGTTCATTGGAGATTGCTATAGAGATCTCTGCATTGCAAGTAGCCACACCATTTTAGTGCTTTGCTGTTTCAGAAGAGCAGATTTTCTTGATTAATAACAAAAGGTTTTGTTGGGATCAGAGCTGTTTCCCACCATCTCTATGCAAACCCGGCAACACAAACTGTGTACATTAGCATTTCAAGGAGCCTCCTATTAACGATGGCAAGAAAAGCTTCTCTCGGTGGGTAAAATCCATTTTGTCCTCTCTTGTGACATCTGTTCTAACTTTTAAAGCCAGAAAGGAAACTAGATAATGCCAGAGAGTCTTTTGATTTACTGTATTGGCACTTGTGATGATGCTTCAGACTATAAAAGCATGTAACCCTAGTGGACATACATGACTGTGTAAATGTGAACATCTGCATATTCCCACAACATAGGGTGAATTGAACAAGTAATTCCAAAGTTCTTTGTTAAACTTTTAACTATCTTTTTCTTTTTTTTCAAGATTTCATAATTATACTTTCAATTACTTCTACACCATACAAAATTCAACATTTTAAATTGTATTTTTATGTAAATGTTTATTGCTACATATGTTTTTTTAATTAATTTCATTTCCCAAAAGCTTTTCTTTTTCTTACATTTTTGTGAGTGAAGACATTTAAGCAAATAGAGTTGGAGTTACTGAAACATGGTTAAAAAAATAAAACCCCAAACAGTGTAGAATAAGAAAACGTAAACTAAACCCTGTAGATTTCTTACCTCTTTACACCATCTGTGCAGTATTGCTCTTAGGCCTTTTACATTGGTCATCCTGGGAACAAAGCTGAAGGCAGATTCCAGCAGTTTTTCCATTCACTATTCATTCAGAGGTTCATCAGCTCCATATGGATCCAGCCAACTGCTGTGTTAAATCAGAGCCTTTTCCCAGAATTGACATGGTAATGAAGTCATGGTATTGCTCACAGAAAAGGCCTCCATAGGTATTTTCCTCTCTAACAAATCCAGCCTTTTCACCCCATTCACTCCCTAAAATTATCTCATAACATTACAACATCTGTGAACTGGGTTTTTGCCTTTTAATGTCTAGCATGTTTTATTACATGACTATGCATTACGTACTGGTTAACAAGACTCCTACACAACCAAGGAAATAAACTTGCACTCTTCCCAACTCAGATTGTTTCATCCCCTTTTAATTTATATCTACTATATTTATTTTTCTGCAGATAGAGCTGTCCAAACTATTGATATACAGGATAAACTTTATTTTTTTTTAAATTTCTATCAGAAAGTGGCTTCAGAATTATTCCAGAATGAAAAATCATTTAATCACAAAATGGTAAATCCATCAATACAAAAAATTGCTAAAGATAGTTTGCATTAATGGCAACTATGTTCTAAAAGTTTCCTTCAGTTCATTATATGTATGGGCTTTGCTTTAACAGCAATGGTTTAATATTTTTTAAGGAATAGATATGAGAAAGTTTATTTCTGCAGTATTTCATCTGCAATAGATATGTAGATACTGCCTTGATATGAAAACACAAGGTAGCTATATTGGAAAACTATGTCTTTCTTGGAGCAGTAATGTACTTGAACAAACATAATCTATAAAATAGGTGTCATTACAGATGTGTATGTGTGCCCAAAGTCAGCCATGTGCTGACTGAAGAGATTAGTCTGTTACTTACAGTTAGTGTAGGTTTTTGAGATGGTTTTGAGATATGTTTCACTTCTGGTCTGCATGTATGCTGACATTATTTTTTTGTATGAGTTAACACTGTGTCCTGGTAAATTCCGGCATTTTGGATTGGAAAGCAGAAAAATGCAGAAAGATAAAGCACACACAATTCCCCTTCTGCACCACAGCATAACATCCGTCCAAGTGCCTCAGCCAGGGAAAAGCAGTATGGCTTACAAACAGACAGGGAGTTCATGGGACAAGTGGCTAAAGACTCCTCTTACAGAAACTGTCCATGGTATCCCTCCTGACTACTGTTTACAGTGCTGGTCCCAGCACCTCAAGGCAGATATGGCAGAATTACTGCATGTGCAGACAAGGACAACTAAAACGATCAAAGGGATAGAACAGTTGTTCTAAGAAAAAATAAGTGACTAAAAAAGATTAGAGCTCCAATTTGATGATGAGCTAGCTGAGAGACGAAATATAAGTAAGTTTTCTAGAATCACAAAGCAGAAGTCTTCAGCAACTTTTGCAATTCTGTAACTAGGGGTCACTTGATGAATCAGTAAGTGATTGATTTAAAAGAGGTAAAAGCACTTGTTTATAAAGCATCTACCGAACTTCTGGAACCTGCTGATGCAGAAAGGTGAGGAGAGAAACTGCAGGTAGGATCAATAAAAAATGAGATAACTTGATGGACCATGAGTCCATAAGCAGATGCTGAAAGGGCTAAACTGGGCTACAGTCTGATACCCTAACACAACTGCTCCAGGTGTGGGAGGGAAGTGGAGAAGAATGAATTGCAGAAAGTGACCGGGCTAGTATGGTCTCCCTAAATAACATTTCCTGTTTCTGCTTTCATAGAGACAACACCTGGGCAGCTGGACACTGGTCTGACCCAATTAGTGTCATTGCAAAGTTCTTTTTTACATCTTGTGAACATCATTCAGCCACCAATCAGATCCTAGAGCTTAGTGTTCATTCTGCTGAAAGAATGGCTGCCACACTCTGCCAAAACTGGCATCAACCAGAGGTCTGCTATTCAAAGTAAAGCCATCTAAAGGTAGATGGAGCGTAAGACCTAGTCGTAGACAGCAAGGAACTGCTTTGAAGCAGAATCTGAGAGACATCTTATTTTCATCTGAGAAAAAAATTTCATAGTGTCTCCAGTGTCAGAAGACACACTTTATCAGTGAGTGACAATTAATGGTTGTTTTATGGGGAGGCTCCAACTGGATATCAGAGACCTCATATAGTCACTAACAGCATCTGTGCTGGATTAGTTCCTGGGAAAAAGTATCCTTGTGTGTGCTTACTGCAGTGAGGTGCACCATCATGATTCTTGAGATGTATGTTACTAAGTCAGAAAAGCAGCAACAAAAAATACTAGTATAACACATATGCTCTTTATGGGTGAATTAACTCATTATTAGTGAGATTAGCCAAACAAACATGTCTTTAATCTTGACATCTTTAAGTCTGTGATGTTTGAGAATACAAAGGTCCAAGTCTGAAGATATTCCTTTTATACTTGTAATTCCAGAGGGCTAGAGAGCTGTAAGTACAGCGACAGCTCCACCAGCACAGTTACTCAGAAACATTACCCAGGGTGCATCCAAGCTTGACCTGGGATAAATGCCAACAGCCCCAGGAAGAGTAAAGAAGCACTTGATAAACATGAACAACATCCTTAAAATGCTTCTGGCAATTGGGGGAAAAAAGCTTGCTGCTTGTATAAAAATAGAAAGAAATGAAGATTAAATAACATCTGCAAAGAAATACTGCACAAGAAAAAACATATGGAACTTCTGTAGTAGATTATGCAAAAGAATACCCCTTACACAATAGATTTGTTTTACCTATCCATGAAAACCAGCTGCTGAGTCAGAATCAGCCCACTCCATTTGTTCATGCTTTACCTTTCAAGTTAACTAAAGTTTCTAGCACCTGACACAATGCTAACGGCTGACGCAGGGCGTAGAGAGCAAAGACAAGTACCACTCTGCCTACAGGCCTCTCTGGTCCCTCTGAATTCAAACAGGACTCCACCTTGTGAAGTGATACTGGGCCTCGATGCAACAACTGCTGCAGGAAAAATGTGGAACTGAGAGCAACGCCCAGGCAAGTTTCAAGTCCTGGTTAGTAAATCCTGCTGTAGCAGCCTCACACACCAAAAGGATGGTTTCTACCAAGATTTTCTGCTTCCCTTTGGCACCAGGCAGTTACAAAGAGGAAATGTTTTCACTATCCTCAAGAAATCACACACGCTGTCTCCACAGCACAGTATGTCTCCTCCTTTCCAGGCAGCAGAGTTTCCAAGCTGGTTAAAGCCAAGCTGTCCTGCATAGCAGAGAGCTGAGGTGTTGACTGGCCCCTTGGAGGGCACTGGAGGGCAGGGGGAGGGGACACAAATCCCCAGTGCTGGTGAGGAAGATGCACTTGCTCTGCCTCTGAGGACAAATGCTAAAGAAGTTGGCCATTCTCTGTGTTTGGACACCTACTGACAACTGATCTCATCCTTTCTTGGAAAGAGCTTTTTAACTATTCAGTGCACTTTAGACCTCTTTATTCACAAATAGCTGTTTCAAAGTAGCCTAGGGCATGGATGTATGGCATTGTGTTGCAATTGCCTCCACAATATTTGCAAAGGGATTGTTTATCTATTAGGTATTATGCATCTCCCCCACTTGCTTCTTTCTAGAGGCTACTATGAAGAACAATGCAATCGTGCTTGAAAGTCTTTTAACCCAGGATACAAACAACCATCTCTCTGAACAGTTCACACAATGTATTTACAAAATGACTACACCCAATATTCTGAGATTTTCATGTAGTATCTCCTTATCTGCCACTTACCTATAAACCTGTGGAGATGTATGCCAGAGGTAATGGTGATGGAGAGAAGAGACTGCTGGTTTGAAATGGGACACTTGCACCTGGTCAGAATGGTGTTCATTCCTTGGTCAGAGATGCTCAGCCCTGCTCTGATTGCTCTAGCTGCCAGAAGATAAGGAGGAACTAAAGAAGTAAATCTGTCTCCTCAGTCAAGACTTGCAGGTGAAAACCTGTATTCTAGCTCCTTCTTGCATGCCTGTAACAGTGCTAACAGTGCTTTCCACTGCAACTTCTGTATGGGTACAGGCTGTTTGATTCAGTGACACTACTCGAGAGAGGAAAAAAATTCCCTTTGCTCCTCAATTACATTTATTAGATTTGTAATAAATGAAAGTAAAATGAAAACATAATTTTGTTGGAATAAGAACCACAAAAGTTTGTAAATGAAAGCGGAATCCTTTGCAGCCTTGTTCAGTGCATCCCACCCTGGATGAAACAGCATCTACTTCACATCTACTCAAGGATTTGACGTAGCAAGATAATCAGCTAATTTCAGTCACACTAATGAGCTGTAAAAAAAATCTCCAACATGAAGAACAGCTTTGCTAGCCATTCAGAAGAGAGGCTGCCTTAACACAGAGGTTTGATGCCAACTCAGGGACCTGCATTTGGGATGTCACAAAGAGGCCTCCAAGCTTGGCAAAAGCTGAGGATTTGTGTAGGATCAATTGAAACTGAGACAGACTCCAAAATATCAGAAGGGACTTCATGTCCCTCTGAAAGATATTGAAAGGATCTGAGGCACTGGTAGTGTTCTCTTTTATCCTCCCAGTAGGGCACTGGGACCCAGGCAGAGTGAAACACGTGCACAGGGTGAAGGATTGGCCATAGGGTTGGTGCCTTGCTCAGAGCTTTGGGTTCTGTGATCTGGGACGTGCCTTCGAGAGACTGAGCATGTCAACAGTAGATGGGGCACGCTTGCTCAAGTGGGGTACAAGTGTTTTGGGGAGCATTGGTGGCACTTATTAGCCAGGGCTTTAAACTAGATTCAGTGGGGAAGGGGATGCTCTACCAGGTGTCAGTAAGGAACCAGGAAAAAACAGCCCTAAAGCAAGGAAACACCCACAAATCATCCCAAAGGAATTGGAGAGGGCTTCTCCCAAAAGATGAAGAGATTGACAGCCCAGTTACGCTAATGCACGCAGCATGGGTAACTAACAGGATGAGTTGGAAACCATGGTGCAATTAGAGAACTCCAACCTAATTGCTCCCACAGAGACATGGTGGGATGAGTTGTCATGTTTGACTAAAGCATGGCAAGTGAGGCCCACAAGCCTTCCAGAACAGAAAGGCTGGGAAGGGAGGCCAGGAGGTTTGTTAAGGAGGGGATAGATTGTGAAGAGTAGCAGCCATGAACAGGTTGAGAGCTTGTGGGTAAAAATCTAGGACAGGACCAACAAAGGACACCTGGTGACGGGCGTCTACTCTAGGCCACCTGATCAGGGGGAGCCTGTTGACAAGACTTTTCTGCTTCACATCCAGGAACCATCACACTTGCAAGTTCCCATCCTGCTGGGTGATTTTAACCACCTGGAAAACTGCTGGGGAAGCAATAGAGCTGGCTGCATGCAGTGCAGGAGACTGTAGATGACAGCTTCCTGGTCCAGGTGTTAGACAAGGCAACCAGAGGTGAGGCATTACTGGACCTGGTGCTCACCAATGTGGATGTGCTAACATAAGGAATTAAGACTGGAGGCAGCCTGAACTGTGGTGACCACGCTCTAGCCTGGTGAAGAGCAAAGTCAAGACCCTGAAGTTTGCAAGAGTGAACTTCCAGCTGTTTAAGAAGTTGGTGAATGAGATCCCCTGGGTAACTGGCCTTAAGGACGTGGGGGCTAAACAGAACTGGCAGCTCTTTAAAGCCATTTTTCTCATAATACGAGAGTTCTCAATCCCAGTGTGCAGGAAATCAAGCAAGGCAGGACAGAAACTAGCACAGCTGAGGAAGAATCTGCTTCTCAAACTGAGGAGTAAGAAAGAGATGCAGAGCCAGTGGATGCAGGGACAGGTCACCTGGGGAGACTACATATTTTCCCAGCTAGAAGTAGATGGGTTTTGAGGCAAAAAACCCAGAATATGAAGGAGACTATGCTGCTGTTTCCAGTGGAGGAATGAGGAAAGACGTTTCAGAGTCTTCAGTCCTCAACATTTTCCTAAGTATAAACACCCAATTTACAGACTGTAAAACATCATATTAATCACATGTGTAAGTTTAGGACCACAACATGATAAAAACACTGATTTTTTTTTTTTCCTCCATAGCTCACAGCATTCACTCTATTCTGATAAAAGCAGTACATATCTTTGCCTTTTTCTTTCAAAGGGAAAACATATTCTTTTGCTCTCCCCTCAAAGGGTCTTTGACTTTTCACCTCCTTTGGTTTTAGTTCAGATTCCAACAACAGTCATTTAGGGATTTTTGGAAATCAATGGTAAGTGTACAACATTTCTAATTTTTAATTCACTATTTTCAATCCTTCCTGCCTACTGCTGGTGGGGCTTGGGGCTTTTTTTCATTTCTGGGCAAATATTTTCAGCTTCTCCCTCATCTGTTCCATTCTGGAATGGCTGCTATCCTTGCCACTTCTTTACCTTTTTGTTTTCCACTTGATGTTTGTGTTTAGGTATATACTTCACCCACACTGTTTCAAATCAAACCACTACCTGCCACTTTTGTTTGCATTGACCAACAGCTCCCTAAAAATTGCTGCCTCTACATTTAATCCATCACAAACCACAGAAAACCCTTGAAATTAAGGTTGCAGATAATTTGTCGGATTATTATCCACAGACACATAAATCAATAAAGAAATTTAGTTCAACTAAAGACCACCCATACTTCCCAAACTAAAAATTAAACACCAGAGTAGTAAGATATTTCACTAGTTACTTCTGCATTTATCTTCTAGGTGTCTTTTTTGGCCCTCCATAAGAGCATGAACAGTTCAGATAAGCGTTAGGGCACAGAAAAAGAACACATCCATAAATAAGGTACTCATTAACAGTAAATTTCAGCATCCAGATTCCTTGCTGATATGCCAAGAAAATCAAGATGAAGGACTGGCAGGAATTTCAGGCTTGCTGTATATATTCTTCTGTAATTTCTTTTAAGATAAGGTGGGAGAAAATGTGCTTAGTTGTTTGTAAGACTCTTTAAAAAGCAAAGTTTGCTTTGAAGTTCACAAACTTGTGAGTATTTTAGCTCAGGGCTGTTATATTGAACTGCTTGTTAAGTGCAGCAGGAACAATCTGTTGCACTATTAATTTAAGAGATCTATATACCTGCACTACTAATGATGCTGGCATTAAGAAAAGAGGGAGTGCATCCTTCATAAGACCTGATCCTGCAGTGAACTTCACATTGGCAGGTTATGCATCGGTCTGGAACTTGCAGCTGGACCAAAGTACCAACTTCCTACTTTCTTTTCTTTACAGTTTGTTTACAGCTTTTGCCCCTAAAGCAAGGTAAAAACACTGAAGACCAACTGATCATTGAGCTCAATCAGAGGTGTGTCACCAATATATTTGAGTTCATTTGCATTTAGCTTATTTAGCGATGTTAACTGCAGCCATAGCAGAGCTCAGGTACCTGTGGAGGGCTGCTTACTAATGGCAGAAACATCACAAACAGAATAACAGACAAAATATTTCAGTAAGCAAAGCATCACGGTGTTACACAGCACCGGAGCAGATGCACAGCTGGGTGTGCATTGTCCTCCATCCCTGTGCTGGGTGAGCAGGCCACTCCAGAAAGGCACAATACAGCAAAAAAAATCACAATTATATAGGGTGGAAATTAGCTGCTGGAATAAGAGAAACAGTTTCAGTGTTCATCTCTCGGTGTCAGTTTTTCAGTTAATGGTCAGTGACTGCTGAGCCATGGAACTGACTCAGAGGCAGACATAGTTTGGGACTCTGGTTCAACACTCCCTAGAGACAGAGCTTACTGATTAGATGTTCACTGACTAAAACTGGTGTCATTTGAGGTGCCAAGAAGATAAAAGCAGGCTCTCCTCAGTGGTGCCAACAAGAAGGCAATGGGCAGAAACAGATGTTCAAGAAGTTCCATCTGAACATGAGGAGGAACAACCTTCCTGTGCAAGTGACCAGAACAGGTTGCCCAGAGAGGCTGTGGAGTCTCCCTCACCAGAGATATTCACAAATTATCTGGACACAAATCTGTCCAATGTGCTCTGGGATGACCCTGCAGGAGCAGGGAGGTTGGAACAGGTGAGTCACTGTCATCCCTTCCAACCTGACCCATTCTGTGATTCTGTGGTGTGTCTCATCTGAATTCCAAAAATCCTGCTCCTGAATGAGCAACTCTGCAAGACTCCATTTTAGTCATTTGGACTTTGTGAGAGACAGAAATACAAAAACATACTTCCTACCACTGACAAGAGACACCCCATGTGATTGCAGTGCAAGGGATGTTGCTACAGAAGGTCTTATGGATGTTTATGGAAAACAGAAAGGTGCATTTTGGAAAAGCAGACAAAAACCACAAACCAAATTTGCTGGGCTACAGTAAAAGCCTACAACCTTGTCACAGATACTCATAAATAAAGGCAGCCTTTGAACTGTATGTTATATGCAGCAGGCTGCTGCTGATGAGCCTCAAACGGGAAAGCAGTGACAGATTAGGCAGCTTCTTTCCTAGTTAGCAACATACCTTCTACTGGTTTTGGGCAAAAAACTCCCCGGTTCTGTTTCTCATTGGAATTGACTCCTCACAATTAAGGCTAATTCTTAATCTGATGTTTACTCAGTTTACTGCTTTTCTGCATTCTGCATTGTCCACATCTGGCCTTACACTTTGTATTTATTTTAGTCAATATACATTTATGCATCAGCTGTGCTCATTCTAGCTGTGGTTGAGATGGCAATTTCATTCTAAGTCTCTGCATACATTAATGGATACATCACCTTTCAGCTGAACTTTCTCATGCTTGTTCTCAAGCCAGAACTTGCATATATTTTCTGAAAGTTAGAAGTAAACATACACTCCTTTCCTAACCTCTCACATTTAAATGTGAGAACACAACACTTTAACAAAATGCTTTCGATACATAGTGGTTTTTATTTCTCTTTTTGAGTCTTTCAATTTTAAAGCAACTCCAAAGTTATAGGAACAAGTATTTCAAACGCTATCTCAAATGCGAGAAAGGCACAAGACTGTCTAGGAAAAGTAAGGTTTATAAGGAAAAGGAACACCACCACTCTCATTTGTGCATGAACTCCGCAGGAGGGTGAAGCATGTGACTGTGAGAAAGTTTGAGTCACATTTGCATACAAATAGTTAAAGAGCACTCAAATGAGTCATGAAAATTCACTCTGTTTCTAAAAATGAGTGGAAATGCTAATGCAATGGTAAGGCTGAGATTTCAATTGATGATAAGCAAAAATATTTACTGTTCTGGTTTCAAAGAGACTAACTTCTGCTCATTATTCCTACCTACTACAACAGCCCATGCAACACTCATTCAATTCAGATCTTGGCAGTATTTATCTATATACATTTTTTGATTATTTGGGTCTTTTTTTAAGGAAGGGTGGATTTTTTTTTTTTGGTGCGATACCACATTATTTTTCCTGCATTAATGGTGAAGTACATTATATCACAAGGGGTAATAGCGATATCTTACAAACAAATCATAAATATACTTAAATTCTGTGCCCTGGTAAAAACAGAATGGTCTAGGATGGTCTAATGTGTTGTTCAGGAAAGCAAGGAAGGTGTCAGTGCTGGGATTTGTGCAAAGAGAAAGATGGGAAGGAAAAGAGATACCCTTTTTTGGAAGAAGGTGTGGATGTTTACTTGAAGAGCTGTGTAAAGGCAGTAATAGAGGATGATGGAAAGTCAGTTAAGATGAGTACAGTTTTCTGTCACTACAATGACAAAAAAAATTCTAAAACGTTAAAAAGATGTGAGTGCTGTTCATGTCCAGGGCCCAGGAGACAAAGTAGCAGGCTTACCACAGCTTGAAGAGCTGACTCTCCATTTACAAACGTTTATAAAAGCCAAGGTAATGCACAAAGAGCAGAAAGTACAAAGGATTTTTCTTCCTCCAGTACTAAGTGGAGCAGCTGAACAAGTCAGAAAGATGACTCTCACTGACAACTCTGCTCCTATACCAGCTATCATTAGCCCCATCCACATCACAGGTAACACTTCCATTGCTCTGGGGGAATACATCACATGAGGACTACAGGAACCAAGTACTGCCTGACGTTTGCATCTGTCATCCTCACAAGCTGCCTGGTTTTAAAACATTAGCAAAAATGGCAAGGTAACAGCTTGTGTTTGTTCTGTCATCCCCCACTTCAAGACCCCTGACGCACTGAGAGACAGACTGCGGGTCAGGTTCTGCTCTGCCCCGTTCTTTCTGTCGTTATTTACACCTGAACAAACTGAGTGGAAAACATGCAAAATGGCACCATTTTGTTTTGATAGTGTTTTACCCTCACTTCACAGGGGTGAGAATGAATAGACAGGGTGCAAGGCAGTGGAGAATCAGGGATTCTGTATATTAAAAAACAGTGCAGACAGCGCAGAAAGTGTCAAACACCATACAAAAGGACTGCTCATGCATTCACGCTCAGCATCTGTGATCTGGACAGTATAAACAGAAGTCACTGTCTTTGGGCTATGCGGATTTTACAGGGTTTTGTTTATATAATCTAAAAATCAGCAGACCTGCAAGGCTGAATGTTGCAGGATGCTTTGCTAACAGCAATATCACTCATTACAGAAGCTTCTGGAGCTTACGAGAGGAATCCCCTCCTTATTGATAGATGGTGAAGGCTATTGTCAGATGACTGATACTGGCTCTCTGCCACATGATGCTGGAGCCTACAATATTAATTAAAAACCCTAAAACAATTTGAAGAATTGCCTGTCTGAAGCTCTGATTAGCTAGGATGCCTTCCCCTTCCATATGGAGTTGGTCAAGTAATATCAACTAGGAGGGAAGACTTTCTGCCACTCTGAAGGATTAAGATCTGTGGCTTCATATGCAAGAAAGTCACCTGCCCAAAAGAGATCGTTGGTGCTTACAGCCAAGATGTGCTAATAAAGCCTGAAAGGGTGGACTCTGCCTTAGTCCCTCAGCCAGGCACAGGAGCTGAATTTGCAGATGTGCAAGAGCCAGGAAGGATGGAAGCAGCACGGTGGCTAAAAGCGAACTGGGACAGTTGGGAGTGAGGGAGAGGGAAGGTAACAACCAGCAGAGCCAAGAGCTGCTCTTGTCTATGTCAGCTTCCAATGACAGCTGAAGGTGACTAAAATGGCACCATGGCCTTGTCGTCCCCAGCAGGAAAGGGGCTGACAGCAGATCTGCTGTAGGCATAACACGAGCATCCTTTCACACAGACTGCCTAGAAGGAATTAAACTTCCACCCTGCCCAGCTACTGTCAGCAAAGCCCCGCAGACATGAGGGGTGGAGAGTATCTTAAGGAGTAATTTGAAGGCGAGTGGCTGGAAAGAATTTTCCAGACCTTTGTCCCACACATGGAGGATAGGACACAGGAAAATGTGACGATATCTGTGCAGTAGAAGGACGAGCGTGTGGTACAGGCTGGCAACGCTACCAGAGCAAAGGTCAAGTTCAGCCATGCAATAAGTATACAGAGCTGGAAAGAGCGGATAAAGAATCCAAAAAAAGAGCAAGGGTTTTTTGCCTGGAGCACAGAGGATGTTAGGTGAAGTTAGTGGTTGTAGATGCAGGTTTTCCTCTTTAACCATCTGGTTTGTGAATTGATGGCATTTTTTGTTGTTTGGAAGAAAATCTCACGCATTCTGGGATTTTGTTTTGGTCTCCCTCACACTGCAAGCACTCTTCAGAGCCATTAAGTTGAACAGCCACTAGTTAAGCACTTAAAGATGGGCTCTGACAGGTTTCCCAAGCTGCTTCTGAAATGTATTTGGCAAATAAATTCCTCCTCATCTGCTAATTTCAGACTTTTAAAATAATTTAGCTCTCAAGTACACAACATAATGTTATTATCTTGTTCTTTACAATCTGAGGGCAGAATCTATTTAGAATGTGAGCAGGCTGGCTATGTGCAAGTGACAAGCGTTAGATAAAATTCACTTGCCAACCCAGAGCAGTGAAACAAATTCCCTCTCTGCTCTCACAGGCACCTGTTACACTAGCCAAAAACCAGCCACATCCCACATACACTTTCACAAACACACCTGAAGCTGAATCCAAAGCTGTGACCTGACAGAGAGAGTCTTCCTCTGTCTCACTGGATTTGCATCAGGCCCCACAGGTGTAAAGCATGAAGACTACTGAGTCTCCACCAAAGGAGTTTCCACTGCCTGTTTTATGTCTTACCCACAGCCACCCCCATAACAGCTGATTCACACAGACAGCCTGCTTATTCTATACAGGAATGTACATTTGCAGCTTATATACATGTGCTTCACTCCACAAAACACTACCAAAATAGCAGAAAAGAGAGAAATTGGCACACCGCAGACTGTTCCTTAAAACAATTCTGCAAGGTGTGTTGCTGCTCTGAGTAAAGAGCAGAGAGTATCATGTCCCCAGATAGCTATGCCTTTGTCAGGTTTAAAAAAGGAGCATCTGCATTACAGCAAAAAAAAAAAAAATCCAGTCAATAAAAAAATTACAAAAAACTTTCCTATAACATTTTTTCCTTAATAGAATCTATAAAAGCACTTCTGAAAACAAAGCAGAAGCTCACATAAAGAGAAATAAAATCACACTTCAGAAGAAAGCCAAGATTATTCTCCTGAACATTTTCTCAGGAAATTCTCAAAAAAGTGGTCTGATGCTTACAAGGCCTGTCAAAAACCAAGGCTTCATATCCCATTCTTCCCAGTTCAGACTGCAATTTAGAGTTTCCATTGCACCATGTGAATATTCCAAATAACCACTTCTGGAGTGTTTCTTATCTGATGACTGTAAGAACCTCACTTGATCAACTCAGAACCTATGTCTCCCATAACCTAGGAAACTGATTTAACTAGGGCTAAAATCACCACATTACAACTCACAAGTTGTCCTAATAGGAGACAGAAATACAAGAAAGTTCTTCAGAAGCATTCACTTTCTGGATAGTGTTGCTTATTTTAGCCTGACATTTCAAATGAAAGAAATCTAAATTGATGAAGAAATCTGAAACTTGAATTCTCCCTCTCCCATTCCCTTTCAATCCTTAGACTTCCTTGTTCCTGCTCCAAGTCCTCATCCAGCTGTGACTGGTATTTTCTCTGGTCTCTGGCAGCCACCCTACTGTCACCGCATCACCTTGTGATTTCCCAGCTGGAGAGCAGGAGGTGGAATCTCTCTATGGGCCTTGAAAAACTGGAAAGGACACCAGAGTGCCCCTTATTCACAATTATTACTTCTGCCACCCCAGAATCTTTTCTCACATTTATTAGAATATATTCCATGCTACCCTCAAGAGGGATATTCCCTTTTCAAGAACAAGAAGAAAAGAAAAAAGAAAAAAATGGGGAAAAAAAGAAAAAAAAAGAAAAAAGTGGGGGGGAAAGCTGTTAATTGTGTTAACTGTAAACCAATGGTAATATGTGAAGCAGCTGGTCAGAAAATGTACTGGCTACTAACTGTAGTTCTGGCTGCCAAACTTGTGATCGATGGGACCTGTTACTTCACATGGTGTTTTCATCATAATTTAGATCTTTAAGGACAATTCCCATTGGATTAAGGACTTCCCATATGATAAACAGTCTCCTGACACAGGTCAGCTCTAAGTGACTTGCCCATCATCGCACATAAAAACAATTTTGTGGCAGAGACATGGATTCAGTCCTCCAGAACATAATTCAGCTGTTTTAAGGAGCATCTTCCTTCTTTGTGTGCCTCCTACAACAACTGAGGTAAGGCTTCCACAGAAGGCAATCTCCTTCACCATGAAAGTCCCATCTGTGGCACAAAGGAATACACAGCCCTGCTGGTGTAGGTTGCACAGCTAACAACAGGCAGGAATGCACAAAACTTACAACTAGGAGCATCTAGCCTAGAGGTTACACACTGTGGACTGTAAAACCCCAGCACTCCACCAAACCACAGTCCAAAAAGCTTCTTGGTCTAAGTCTACTAGCCATTGCTCATTCATCTCAACACTGTCAAATGTGTGAAGTCACACACTCACACACCAAAAAAAAAGAAAAAAAGTGGAGAATTGTCAAGAAAGTCTGAGAACCAACCTTGATATGGGACATCCACATCAAGGCCAGGGTGTCTAGTTAAACCGTATGCTGTCTAGGCTAAGGACAGCTGGACTCAGAAATCAAGAGATTATCAAGGATAGAGTTAGGATTTTAGACTTCTGCAGTAGGTAGATATAAGTCATCACAGAAGCAACAACTTTCTTAATTGTCTGTAAACTGAGTCTTTAAAGACAGGCTTAGATGCAGACATCAACCAGACACATGCCATAAATCAAGTGAGGTGAATCCCATCTCCAGAGTCAAGAGACCTGTGAAAGGGAATAAGGAACACAAAGCTATCACTAATGAAATGAAAACAAGCAGAGTGATAAGGCAGGAAAAAAAGAAACTGCTAAAAGTCCAAATTCTGATTGTTCAATAGAGAACAGCTGAGATGCTCAGCTAGGTATAAATGAGCTGTTTTGTTCTAACTCAAAGTATTTCAACAAGATCTCTTGTTTCTGTTGTAAACAATACCTTGAGGCCTTAAATAATTTAATTTTAATCCATTCCAAATTATTTTTATGTTGCCAAATTTAGACATGTATCCTCCGTATTTTGATAAAAGAATAGAAGGGTTTCTCAACCATGTGTTTTGGAATTGTTGAAGGCATTCAGCTTTATGGAATGATTGACATGAACAACGTGGTGGCATCATCTCCAATTGTATCCATAGCTAAAAATCCATCAGGAGAACCTATTTTTGTAATTTTGCCAAACTGGACACTTATTTTCCACAATTGTTTTCTACAATCTAAAATTTACAAAATGACTGGACAATAAGCCTTTGGTGACCTGTAACTAAAATTGTCTTTCCCTGGAATCATCCATTTGCAAAGAATAAGCGTGCACCAAATTCAGACCAGCACAGAAAACACTTGCCCTCCAGTAATTTGAAAAGAAAGCTGGGTGACCTTTTGCTGATCTCTGATGAAACAATTAAGTACATAGTTGGGATTTATGCTGCAGTACACGACAGCACTATTCCACATTATCAAAAATGAAAAATCTATAGCTTTTTTAAACTGAAAATTACAGGCTCATCTCTTCAGAGCTAGTATTAAAGGTGGTATTTTTAGACATCCAACCTCCAGTTTTAGAAGTTAGAGACAGATTTTTCTGTGTATTCAAGTGCATAAAATGTAATATACACTTAGTCCATTTTCCATACTACTTCACTTTCTTTGATTTAAATACGGAGCCTTTCAGCTTTCTGAAAATCCCAACTGTAGCCTTGTAATATCTTCAAACAATTTTTATGCATATTTTACACATCTAGCTCCTCCCTTAGAAGCAGTACGTAGTGCCTCGAGTCAGTTAGACCATCCACATAAGAAGTGTGCAAAATGGCATGTAATAATTCCACACTTGCATTTCAGACACCTGGTACCAGGATCCACAAGCTCAGACGAGGAACACACATGACCACATGGCCTTTAGACTCTATGGGCCCAGCAATGCTTCATCCCAAGACACTTCACCCCAGCTATCCATGTCCAGCCTTCCAGTGGAAGGAATGACCATGGTACAGAGACAGAACTCAACTAACTTTGACTACATACCCAAATTTTAAAGGCTAAATTCGGGTATGATGAATCAGAAAAATTAGTCATCCACAGTGGAATCCACCTTTCTTGGCATCTGTAAGTCAGGCTTCTGGCTGAAGTTGGTTGTCTGGCTCCTGCTGAGAACTGATGGCGAGCAACGGCCCCCAGCGAGGAGATTCACTCCATCCTGAGAGAGGTGTCAGATGGGCACAGAATGAATCACTCTCTGCAGGTGTCTCTTGTTCTCTCTTCCCACTGACTATAGAGAGATGAGACATAAAATCTCTAAATAGCTCAGATAAGGTGAGATGAACCTCACCCTCAAGAATGGGTGAGTCTGCCAGGCCAGCAGGCCCAGACTTCAGGCTTCTTGCCATCCTGGAGATGCCTTTACCCCTGAGCTATAGTGTTAGGCTCCCTCTTGTTTATAATGCCTCTGGCCCTCTGAAATTTGCATCTGTTTCTTTACTGTGGCAAGCTTGAACAGGATGGGTGGGTGTCCTCCACCTTAGCCTTATCTCTGGTCGTTAGGAGTGCTTTGCAAGCAGGAGGGAGTTTGTATCACCTCTGATGAGGAGAACATTGAATCTGCATCACTCACTTCCAGGACAAGTGCTCTCATGAGAAAAATTGCTTATGAGAAAGCAGCAGTTCCTTTCCTTCTTTGCCCCTGAACTTTCCTGCAGCTCCAGCTGCTGCGCCTTGTGCTAAGCTCCGTGCTGTCAGTGTGCATTTAACCATGATCTTGTGCACACCTCCTGGACCAGGCCTCTCCAGGGATTTAGACACATCCCTATTTTGTGTGTCCCAGGTGGGTTTATGCAGGCAACAGTCACTGAGAAAGTCAGCTTAACCTAGATAATGCTCATAAAGAATGCTTCAATAAAGAAGCAAAGTTTTAACAGCCTAGGAAACTTCACTAGAACTCATGTGGTTCAACAGGACTCATGAGGGTGCACGTGCATTTGGGATGTGGTGCACATATTTTGTTAAACCGCACTTCCAGTACCCAAACCCTGACTGGAATTAGGCTTTCCTGACCATACAAAATTTATTCTGTACATTAGTTAAAAAGGACTGAGAATGCTGTGGGTCCTGTGTTGATACAACCTACAACAATGGCTTTGGAAAAGTTAAATTAGTACTGCCTGCTTAATATTACAAAGCTTTCCACCATGGAACTGAGGTATTCTTCCTGAAGACAACAGGAAGACCAGATTGACCAACAATTAGATGCCAGTTACTATTGAGGAAAGACAAAACACACAGAGCACACTATGTAAACACACTTATACTTGAAATTATCATAATTTTACAATTTGGGGGGTGGAACAGGGTGTGTGTGCTTGAAACCATACCTGGAACAGATTTGCAAAATCTTCTCTCACCAAACCAATTCCCAATCCCTCCTTTTTTTTTCAGTGAAATTAAGCCAAGCATTTTGTCATCTTATTCCCACAGGCCTGTACCTAAAGATCAAAATTGGGCCAAAGTGGGAGACTGAGGGGAGCTGGACCAGCCAGCCAGCTAATTAACAAAACAATAAGGTCATTTTTTACTCCTTGGTTTATTCCTTATTGCATGTGAGGTACTGTCAGTAATCTCCTGCCTGGCCCCCTCTCCCTTTTCTATCCTGAATAGATTTTCCAGAGAATTGGTGGGGAGTGCAAAATCTGCAACATTTTAGACCAACATTAATTTAAAGGTATCACTAGAAAAGTTACACTAGATGAAAACCATCTGCTACATCAGCCATGCACTAATAAGTGAACTTGCTAGATCCCAGATTTTAGAACAACCATGCTAAGTTAGAGAGCCACCTAAATGGTTCACAATAAGCACTTACAGAGGAAGATATGTAACTTAATTAAAACACAGATGTTGCATTAATAAAATAGTTAAAGGTTTTTTAAAAGAAATGTATTTGGCTTTGAGTAAAAACATGAGTTAATACATAGATCTAATACACCTCACACCAGTAGAACTTACTATGCCAGAGAGATGCTGCTTTCAGAAAGATTTCACAGCAATTTTCTTCAAGTAGAATCAGGTAAGCAGTAGCCCTTTGCAGATAGCAGTTTATGTAGCAAAGCCTTCAGGGCACTGGACCTATTTACAAAAAAAAAAAAAAAGATAAATACTACAAAACAGAAATAAACATTAGAACTAAAGCATCTGAATTTGGATTTGATATAAATGTTGCAGCAAAACCATGCAATTCACATGGAAACACCCCTCTTTGCAGAGTGGTGCTGGAACACACAGTTTGAGTAAAAGTCATTTTACTGCACAGCAGCAGTTTAGGAATATGATCATAAAATGATACACATGTTAAAACAGAATCCAAACAAAGGCCTGCCCTTCCTATAGTCCAACACTTCTAGCCAAAATGGAGATGTCTCAAAAGAATGAAAAAACATTTATGTTTTGCCAAAATACTTCCGAAGCATCCCAACAACACACGGCTTGGGATTAACAGCAGCAGACGAGGGATGCTTAAAAGCTGGGACGAAGGGGATAATACTGTGAGAAAGCAACATTATTCAAAAGCACAATGCGGAAAGAGGAAAAGAGATCTTAGAACTTGGTAGGACTGTAGCATTTGCAAATATGGCCCAGAAGAGAATGGAGTTTGGAAATGGGTCTCAGAGAAGATGTATCCATACGTTCCTTGAAGCGGCACCCGGAGGGGTTCGGAGCGGGGTGGGTGTAAACGGTGGGCAGGGCACTCTGGTGCCCAGTGAAGGACCGCGAGGCGAGGGAGCTGTGGGGCCACCCCAGCGCCCGAGAGCCGCTGCCAGCAGAGCGGGACGCGCAGAGCCCTGCCAAGGGCAGCACGGAGTGCCGGGAAGCAGGATTCCCGCTCCCAACAGCACAGCTGTTCGCAGAGCGCCGCGGGAGCAGGGAGATGTCACCCTGCTGCTGCCGCTCCGGGGCTGCCCACGCAGACGGGGTGCGCCGGGGCCGCGCTCCCCGGCCGGGGGACACTGCAGCGCTGTCCCACGCACGGCAGCCGCGCTCCCCGGCCGGGGGACACTGCAGCGCTGTCCCACGCACGGCAGCCGCGCTCCCCGGCCGGGGGCTGGGGCCGGGGGACACCGACTGCTGTCGCACACGGCAGCACACGCACGACACGCGCGAGGCGTGGGACAGTGGCCGCAGCCGCGCCCCTGCCAGCAGGGTCTGCAGCGCTGGGGACGGGGGCACAGGGAGGGCTGCTGCTGGCATGGCGAGGAGTGGGAAACAGGGAAAAGTAGAAAGAAAATTTTAAAAAAAAAAAAAGTCCCTTCCCCCAAGGCAGCTGTGGAGTGTGCTGAAACCCCCTTTTAGGCACAATCAGCCCCGAGCATCTGGGCAAGGATGAGGTGGGTGCAAAGTGCACGGGGAGGAAATGTGTCAGCTGCAGCATCCGAGAGCAGCGGAGCAAGCTCAGACGGGAAATGAGCTTGCGAAGTGCACCCGACAAGATGATCGCGGGGATAAGTTGCTTCTATGGAAACTGCAGCCCGATGAACCAAAAAACAGTTTGATGGCAAAGTTTTAGCAGGAGCCGGCTCATGCCTGGTTTCAGCTACATTCCCCACCCCCTGAAAAAAAAAAAAGTATAAAAAGCTGCACAATGTGTTTCTTGTTATGGACAAAAAAAGAAAAAAAAGGGAAAAAAAAAGAAAATAAAAAGAAAAAAAATGGGGACACAGGTTTTTCCCTGTATGGGCTACATCATATTAAGCTGTAAGTTTAGTTCTGGACAAACAATCTCTTGTTGCGTCTCTGGGATGGAGGTTAATGAATTCCCACAGATGATGTTGGCCAAACAGTGGTCGGCTTGTGACTTGATTTCCAGCATCATGATGTGAGGGGATCAGTATAGAAAAGCACTTTGAAGGGAAGAGGCTGCCTACAGCAGGATTGTTTCTACAAGCTAATTGTACTGAGTGCAGCTGCACAAAGCTGGATCAACAGTAATAGAAGGCGGCGCAGACTTCCTGACGCCAGCCCCGCAGAGCTCCCACCAACAGCCTGGCAATTCCAGATTGTTTTCCAGACCTTATCTCTCCCCCAAGTTTTTTTTTTTTTTTTCTTCTTCTTCTTCTTTCGCCTTTTTTTTTTTTTAATTTTGTGACCGGAACAAAAGTAACAGGAAAATCCTTTGTGAAAGTAGAAAATGCTGTTACAGATCGGTGCCTTTCGCAGAAGTTGTAACTAAATATTTTGCATGCATTACTCTCCCTCCCGCTCAAAAGAAAGAAAGAAAAAAAAAAAAAAGCCAACCCCCAAACTTCTACAACTTTTCTTTGAATGAATTGGAAACGTGAGGCAAACAAAAGGGAGCGGGTGGTTAAAAGCAGTCGTGTTTAGAGAGATATTTTACCTGGTACATTGAAAATTCCTGTATCAAATCATATTTGGACACCCCGCTTGGACAGGCTGGATGGTGTCAATGACTTGGAACCGGGCCAATTTTAACAGATTTTTTTTTAATTTTTTTTTTAAGTCTTGTTTAATGGCTTAAATACGCGGCAATTAAAGCTATTTACATTATTACTGGATGTTTTAGATATATTTCATTAGAGGCAAGGGACAGGGCCGCGGAGGAACGCGCCGGTCCCCCAGGAGGGTGGCAGCGCAGCCTCGCAGGTTCCGCCCGGAGCCCCTCGCTCCGCACACACACCGGGGGTAGCCTGGCCGGGGGGCGACTGTGTGACCCTGGGGCTGGGCTGAGAAGACCTTCAGAGGCGAAAGAACAGGCAGCCTTCAAACCAACCATGAAAATATACTTTTTTTTGGGGGGGGGTGGGAGGGAGGGAGGGGAAGGGGGGCGGCA
>VWZV01005539.1:49582-80891 GCA_013397155.1 Irena cyanogastra | reverse complement strand
TTTTTTCCTTTTTTCTCCCCCCCCCCCCCCCCCCCAATGATTCAGTTTGGGATAGTAATGGCCCAGATCTGTTAATTTGTGCTTAGAATAATCACTCAGAATTAAGGGTTGTGGGTGGTTATTAGTGCCCCAACTATTAAATTTCTCTAAAAAGGCTTTGAATGTGAGAGTTGGTGATGCGTTAACACGGGATCTAGAATGATGAAGTGACTGTTGCCTTTCCTCACTGGAATTTTCATGCTTCCATGCAATATTTCAATGAAATGGGCTTTCTAATCAGTTGCAGCAGCTTCTCCATATGACTAAGATACTGAGAATTGACTTAAATTGCTGTTGTGTTACTGATTAAACTTTGGCTGCTCCTACAGGGACTCTCTCCATAAGAATTAAATTAAGTTTGAAATAGGAATCTAAATTCCTGAAAGCCAGAAACGGTTTATTTCTTCTTTCTCTTTTGCCCTCAGAAGCGATGCAATATCCCTTATTATTCCAGGGACACTTACTGTACCCTATGGAGCCACTGTCCATTAAATATGTGTAGTTGTCATAAGACAGTGGTTGTGGGAACTGTGCCTTATCAGATGACATTCTAATTTAAGCACACGCATAAACTTCCCCGAAATGAGAAGTTAAATTGTGGGTCCTACTTGGGAATTTAAGAGAGTCACTTCTAATCTGAAAGAAAGAAACTTGACTGGTGCTCAGGGTGAGTACAGCTCCGCTTTGGGCCTGAGGGAGCGTGTTTAGGGTTTCTGTGCTCTGGGGCCTCTTAGTGCGAAAGGCAGGAGCCTCACCTGGGGCCAGTAACACTTTCCCTAGCGAACAGGTGGGTGGGTGGTGCTCTGGGGCAGCAGCAGCTGCCTTTCCTTGCCCTTGACACCAAATCCATTCACGTAGGCTGGGAGAAAGCCAGCTCTGATCTCTTAATACTGGCGCTGCCCTGCCCGAGCAGAAGCGCGCCCTCTCAGAGGATCAATGCAGTCAGAAGACGAGAAGGGTTAGCAAAAGCTGAGACGGGCCGGGGGGTGGGGAGAGAGGGACACGGCCCAGAGCTGATCTGCATCTCCCCGTGCCCAGCCCCGCAGGGATTAGGGAAAGCTCCGTGCAGCGCGCACCGGCTGTGCCTCCTGTGGCCAAACCCCGCTACTGTCTCAGCGCCCCGAGCGCAGGCCTTGTTCCAGCTTCGTGCAATCAGCGTTTAACCCTGACAGCCCAGTAGTGAAATACTTCATTACCGCAAATCAGCACGCCTCAGTCCCTAAAATACTCTTTTTCCTGTGTATATTTTACCCAGCTCTTAACAGCAGCACATTCGGGTTGTAATCAGAGTATTGAGATCTTCCAAACCAGTAATAATCCAATGCAGTTGCCACCAAATTTCACTGTCAAAACCACTTTTTCACCCTGCTACTCATTTTGGAGTGAAACAAGAGTAAGTCACTTTAAACCCACAGTTCATTTTATAAAATTAAAGAGCTGCAACGGTCAGATCACTGTAATTATTTTAAGATCAACCCCTTTAGAAACCACGGCGTTTACACTTTGATATTTTTAAGCTACAGGATGATTAACACACTTGTAGAATGAAACCGATTTCCTTATCATGCGCAGCCAAAATAGAAATTCACAATTTACAAGGCGTGGGGAGCTGAGCAGGAAAACAAACAAACATGTTTTTAAAAATGTAAATTAAGAAAGGAAAACATTTTTCCTCTTTCAGAATTAACTAATTCCTCGACTTGACAACGCAATCCTACTATCAGAACTAGGGGCTTAAACTAGGTCCTCCCTTAGAGATTCACTCTTTGTTTCTGTTCTTAAGATTTTGTCATTCAAAGATAAACAGCAAGGTCAAAGCTGAGTTCCCAACATTATTAATTCTTAACATTAATTCTTTAAGTTTCCTTGAAGATGTGGGATTTCTTTATTCTATACCATTGTCATTGTCCCTCCAGAACACATCAGAAAAGTCTGTGACATTTTCACCACTTTCCCTGGCCCATTTACTGTCACTGTACACAGCTGTTGTCCATAGTCCTGTTAAATGAGTAGTTGAACACAACAGATTGAGACAACCTGCAGTCAAATATGTGATAGCAAAATAGTTTCAGTGACAATCATATTTAAACTCTGCAATTTGCTTTTGAGTAGGCTGCATGAAAGTTGCAAATGCACCTATAGACAATTCCACACGGGGATGGAGGGGAAACAGAGAAACAAGAGGATTCTCTCATCTAGAAGAGAGGTTTCCAAACCTGGCTTTTCCTGTGTATCGCCCTTAATGACACATGGCACAGCTCCCAACCTTCTCCCAGTCAGAAACCGACAGGCTCGCACCCACGGGCGGTAGGAGTGCCTCCAGCCCATCTCCAGGTAAGGGGAGCGCAGAGAGCGGGCTGGGGTTTGTTTACTCACCCGCGGGCAAACAGCACTGTGTCTATCGCACCGAAACCATTCGGGAGCCGCTTGCAGAACCGGTGCCAATATTTTGACAAAAACGTGACCGAGGGCTCTGCCTCGGTCAGGGGCAGGCCGGCGCTTCGGGCCGCGTCCCGCGGCGCGGGGCGGGCGGTGCGTGGAGGGCCAGTGCCACCCTCCGGCCGGCCGCGCACGCACCGCGCTGCCCGGCCCTGCCGCCGGCATCGCCCGCCTTCCCTGCGCGCTCCGGGGAAACGCCGCTCTGCCGGCCCAGCTCTGGCAGCTGCGGACTTCATTCCCGACCAGGGACACGGTTTGTAAAAACCTACAGAGAACGCTGCTTTGAAACATCAAATACTTTGCTCGTAACGCAATGAGAAAAGCACCATTTGATAGAGCTAGTTTGTGTTCGACTCTGGAAAGCAAAACATGTTCTCTAAACAGTCTAGTATGTGTTCAGGATTCTTCTATAGAACACTTAGCAGTCTGGATCAATTAATGCAATATGGGAAAGAGATAAAATTATGATTTGCTAATGAGAATTAGCTGTGATTAAGAATCTCTTCCTGTGTTTACCGCTGCCCTTGCTTACTTATAAGAAATTTTTTACACAGCTTTTACTGAAAGCTATAAAGAAGAGGGATAGCACAATGCAACTGTTACATGGCAAAAGAAAACACTGGCATAGAATTTTGTATAGAAAAAGGTTTTCACAAATGTATTCTGTAAAACTGCTGTTTTGCGAAAGGATCGGTATTTTGTGATTCTACAGATAAGTGAAAATATTGGATCTTTGAAATCAAATTTGTTTTACCCACATTACCATATTCCTTTCTAGAACAGCCATTAAGTTATCATAATTCTAAAGTGTAGGAGCCAAATGCAAACAGTATTTCAATAAAACAAGCTGATATTGCAACAGACACTGATTGTCTGAGCCACTTGCTAAGGTAAATTGAAGGAGAAAAGAAAGGATGAAACAAACAAATGCAATTACTTTTGGAGTCACTCATAGTAACTGAGAGGAATTTATATTTCAGTTGACTGCTTGTCTTGAAAAAAAAAGTATTTTAAAAGGGCGGTCACTGCACTGGGCAAGAACTATAAATAGGGTCAAACTGAGAAAAATTAATTGCACAGGAAGCGCTGCAGTGGACTTACTGTTGTTAGCTGCCCTAGAAGACAGCATTTTACTTTCTATTTCACAAGAATACAATGAATAGATAGACAAAATGACATTATGTGAAGCAACAAGGCCTATCCATATTTGAAACAATTAAACTAGCTGCATTACTTGCCAAAAAGAGTAGGTTTCTGTAATTTCTAGTAAGCATCACTACAAATTACACCCTGTCTGTGACTAACAGTTTTATGAATAGATCAGGTATTTCTCCTTAAAACTAACAGCCTGAAACAGCTCTTAAGTTTTACTACTGATGGCAGAACTTCAAAAGCTCACACACAGTTGTTTGTGTTTTTTTTTCTTCTTCTTCTCTTTATAAGTGCTGGACTGTAAACCTGCTGAATTTCTCTTTCATTTGGAAGAGAACGAATTATTTGGATATTTACCATCTTGCATCTAAGCAGACACAGGACGAGCAGTATTGCCTCACTGAACCCCAGCTCTTGCTAACAGCTGCAGTATCTGATGCTGATGGAAGAGTGCAAAATCAGCTTTGGGTGATACTTCCTCCATGTAATCTCAGCATCTCACATGCTCCTAGAACACCTTTCCTCATAGTTTTGGCATGGAGGTTTGCTTTGATGCACTGTTTCTCAATACTTGCATATCCTATTGGAGTTACACATGTCACCTTATTTTTCTTTTGTCCTGAGAAGAGATGTAGTGCTCTGAGGGGGGAGAGGGAGGCAGCAAGAAAAAGAGAGGACAGAAGTAACATAAGACTAAGTATTTCCTGCACATTAGACTGTAAAAGATCAAAGTAGTGTATCTAGCCTTTAAAAAACAATGAGGTTGAAGTTTGAGTTGTGTTTTCAGTCTTGTGCAAGTTTCTTTCACCTGGAGTAGAGAGCCCAACCTCCATCCCACATGGACCCTCTCACTCAGGCACCCCACAGACCTGAGCTGGGTTGGCTACATTGGATACCAGCACCCCAGAGAAATTCAGTGTCTTAGAAAACCTGCAACAGTGTCCTTCATCCATATTTTCTGTCAGCCTCATTGCCCATCCACAAGCTCTTTGTGACCTTTTAGAAATCCGTGCAGTACTTGAAGAGAAGGAATGTGATAACAGTGTACTGTAAACCAACGTAGAGAGCAGAGAACAGAGAACTGGTGCTCAACAACAGATGCTGCTGCTGCTGCTGCTGCTGAGATTTCTGCCTTGTTCAGACCAGTAGCTTCACACCCAGCTGTAACACATTAATGCCTCTAGAAGAGACAGTCTCACACAGTGTCAGAAAGACACACAGACATACCTCAGTGGAACTGGGAGGAAATGTTTCTCATGGACAATGTTATGCAGGAGGTTAACTACTAGAGATTCTTATTTTCCATTCATTAGGGTAGAAGAGATTTGCTTCAAGAACAAGAGTAAAAAAAACAAAACAAAATAATTTAAAAACCACAAAAAAACCAAAAACAACCCAAAACAAACAAACAACAACAAAAAAAAAATCAAAAAAGAAACCCCAAACACCCAAAAACCAAAAAAATAAAAACAGACCAAGAATAGGAACATGTAAGTATTTTTTTTTTAAGTTCAGATTAAGTGTCTGTGGAAGCTAATATACAGGAATAAGGTGATGGGCAGGCTATTTCAGGAAGACTACATATTTCAGGTCAAGCTACATAGCTACATTTCACAACTTGGAGAATTATCTTCCTAGTGCATTTGTGTTTCTCCCCATAAGTATATGAGAACACAGTGCCACTGCTAGGGGTTTGCTTATTTGAGTTTAAAAAGCTTGTGTAAAATGCATTATGTAAATCTCCCATTAGTACTTTTCGAAAGATGTCACAGTTAGGAGGCTGAGTAAATCACATTCCAAATCTATAAACTCAGTCCAGCTCTTGTTAGAAAGCTGGTTTACAGCACATTGATATTTTCACCCAGCAGATATGAAGGTGCTACACATGTGGACACATTTTTTACTAATCTTTACTAATTCCCATTTTGCTCTCATTATCACAACATTGCACTTACCACACTTTCAGAAAAAGCTAGAAGTGTTGGTTGGACCCCACCCTGTAAGTATCAAGACATCACAATACCTATAAAACTAAATTCTAAATTCCACTGGAAATCTGATCCTCAGTCATTCAAGTTTTAAGAGTTCCTTGGAGGTTTATTTTTTTTTTGACTGAATTACTTTAATTCATGCACCTATCTAAGTTTAAAAGCTTAATTTAGAAGAAAAAGCTATGCTTAGAGTTAAAAAGGGTAGATGTTTGGACTCTTGTAGTAAACATATACATAAAAACTGTGTGTTATGTACACACCACATCCAACATGCAATTAGCAGTTTATTGACAGCATGAAAACAGTTCTCCTAATCTGAATATCTGACACAAGAGTGTCACTAATGTATGTTGTTTCTTTGCAGCTTTGAATACTTACTGTTATTTTTATTTCTATTTTACAGGGCTGTGAGGTAAGGAGTATTTTCAGAAAAGATAGAAGTCAAGTGGCTGAACAGTACTTGTAAGGGGAAAGGGAGAAGTTCAGGAGAGAAATCCAAAGGCAGAAACTTCCTGGCAGTCCTGGAAGGAAGCCGGTTTGTTAGTTATGAGCCTAAAAATAAGCAAAATTTTTCAAATAGAAAAAGAAACTCAGAAGCCAGACATCAAAGTGAGAAAACAAAGCAGGTACTTTAGGATTTATTGGTGTCCCACTGAAAAATATGATGTAACAACATTCTGCCACAAAACAATGGAAATGTGACTACAAGTGGAAGAATGGGACAAGAAGGATATGCAGAACAAAACAAGTAAGTGATATCATGTACACACACACAAGAAAATTCTGAAGAAAATTATTCTGCCAGAGGAAGGGAAGAAAAGTAGGTTTTATGCAAAAAATTGCAGCTAATAAAAAACATGGAATACACAAAGAAGGAGGTAAAAAAGTAGTGTTTATGTAAGTAAGAGGCAGAACAGAAGAAAGCATATTTGCAGTGTAGAAAGTTAATGCAGTCACAAATTCTACAAGAAAAAAAGCAGAGCTCTTAGAGCAAAAGTATGTAAAACTTACTTGTCTTGTGAACTCAAGAAGGAGGTGGACCAGATTTATTCTTTAGCCTCTCTGAAGAGTTTTAAGAAAGAGCTAAAAATCCCTCTCCTAATTCCACAGTATTTACAAATATAAAATGCTAGTTCCAGCCGGCCTTGCACTTCAATCAGAATATAAATTATTTATTTGGAGTTTTTTTTCCATTTTAGATATTATTCACACTGCATAACCTATGAAAAATAAAGGATTTTAGTCCTTGATAACTATACCTCCCATAACAGACTAAATTTAACATTTTCTAGGGAAAAATAAGATAATTATCTGTAAAAGTATTTATTTAAAACTTCCTTTTGCAGGTTGAATTGCTAGGAAAATTATGAATGAATCACCTTCAGTAACACAATTCCTGCCAAGCATAAAGTAACAACAAAATATTATCATAGGATAATATATAGTGTAATTCACTAAAAGCTGGGAGAACAAAAAAGTAGGTCAGCTTTGAGAACTTTTTTCATTTAGATTCCATGTTGGGGTTTATTAGCTAGTGTTATTTCTTATTAAATCCTGTATATTTGTAACATTTATGACCTCATGATTTCAGGGGGTTAACAATAAATATGCAAATTAGTAATGAGGAGCATTTTTTTAATTGTTTACATTAGGAATAAAAAGTGGGGGTTTCTCCTTCAGAACTATATGGAGCAAAGGATAAAAAGGACTGTGATTATGTCAAAAATAATAGACATGGTGAACAGAGTTTAGTAAATGACAGAGGAAGGGAGGACTGACACTAAACCCAAGAGTTCTGTGATCTAAATTCCTCCATCAATCAGATTTTCCAATGAAAGTCATTCACTAAGAAACAATAACAGCAGGTCCTTTTGATATACAAGTTTCAGGCTTACAAAGGAAAAACAGCTCTCTAAGTGCTATTTTTGAGGGCATTAATTTGTGCAGTAACTCAAAGGTTAGAGAGGGAGTGGATGCTGTCCTGGGGTGAGCCAGCATTTTTCCAATCCTGAAAAATGACACCTCTGTAGTACAAGCATGACTGCAGTACATGAGCAAGACCTAAGCAAACTTTCATTCTCTTAAGCTGGGTACCAAACCAAAGGAGATTGTCCAGTACAGACTTCATTGTAGAAGTCAGCCATGGAGAATACACAAGGCTATACTGACACCTAAATCTTTGCAACCTGACTGCTCCTGATGCTTCAGCCTTTTCAGTCATCCTCATCATCTGCATGAGCTGACCTAAAGGCGTCAGACTGAAACATAGACATACCCTAAAACAAATGCCTAAGGGCTTCAGTGGAGGTATACTTGGAATTATTATGTGACATAATCAATTACTGGATATCTGTCCTTATCTTTGAGATAGTGTCACATGGGACCTAAAGGTGAATGTAAGGTAACTGTGGCAGTTTGATGTAATCATCACAGAAAAAGGTCTCAAAAGAAGCACACTTCCGAAAAGATCTTCAGAGATAGATGCCTCTAAGCAACTGAATGTTTTGCTGAAGAGATATTTATAGACATTCTTCTGTTTTCTGGAGAGAAAAAAAAAAGAGCTTTATAAATGTAATCAATTTCAAGTTTTTGAAGTATTATTTTACTCTTAGTCTCTGAACTATTGCTGATATGTACTTTTAATTTTTTGATCAACTGACAGCTTCCACAGCTTTCTTAAGCACTTAATTACAAGTCAGGGAAGAAAGTTAATTTCATTAGATTCTAATAGAGTTGGTGAATGATTTAAGGTGTCCATGAAAACACTAATAAACCACAAAAACTTCTTAGCTTTCCCTTCAAAGTTCTGGCATTTAAGCAGCTCAAAACAGTAATTTATCAGCTGTTGAAGGTGATGAAACAGGGCTTCACTGATGTGGGGGGAAATACGATCTTGTGGTTAAGACTTTGAACTGGGAGCTATAAGACACAGCTCTTAGCCCGAATTTCCCACAGACTTTGTAGGCGACCTCTGCAAGCATTTCACTCCTTCATGTTTCTATCCATCTGTAAAAATGGAAAATATCATTCTCCCTCTCAGGAATTCTTATGAACTAGCATGTCTCATGCTGGGTTACCTTTGTAATACTACCAGTGGGAGCATCTTGGGCACTAACATTGGTCATTTATCATGTGAAATTGTACCTGCCACACACTCAAACAATTGCCAGTCACGACTTGGGAGTTAATTGGCCCAGACGCCCTCCCAGAGTAGCATTATGTTTTACAGAGTATCAGTATCAATATCAACAGGAGAGATTCCATTGCAATAGGCCAAAAAATGGTCCTTATCCTGTTGGAAGCATTAATGTAGGTTTGAGCCCTGGGTTTGTTTAAATCACTAAGAAAAAAAAAGCCAGGGAGAAAGCATAAACACTGGGCAGCCACAGATCTCTGGGTGAAGTAAAAGCAGTTTCTTTGGCCTGAATGCAAATCAGGTAACAGGATTTTATGTCGAGTACTTCAATTCTTCCAGGATCTATACATTTAAATATCAATGTTAATAACATTGCAACATGAATGTGAACACCCAACATGACAATAGGCTGGGCATGAGGTCACTGTGCAAAATGCCAGAGTCATACTTCTATGACTGCAGTCCGACCATCAAGCTCATGAACAAGGAGCTATTAATCTGATATGCAAAATATGCTGGTTTGCTCCTCCATTTGAACTGACAGCCACTGTATCCCATACAGCTGGAACTATCTGGGTTATTGTTGTCTTTGCCTCCAACCAGCTTTGTGTTGCCTGGCTCTTTCTATTTCAAAGCGGGACCTTCTGCATTTGAACTTCTCTTCATGGACCCGCTCCAAGGGGAAATTTGGCAACTTTTTCTCTTTCATGGGTATTTACATTGAGGCCTAGTTCATCAGTGAATTTCCCAGGAACACATGTAGTTTGGCACATGCTGTTTTTCCTTTGGGAGTCCCATCAGTGCTGAACACAGTGACAGCTGATGTTTGAAACAAATTTCTGTGCGTCTGGCAATGTAAAACCAAAAAGTGCAAACCAGAGTGGCAGGAGGTCATCTTATGATCCATTCATTTATATTAGTCTTAAACACTCCCAGTGAATGAAATTCCACAATTAAGCATCGCTGATATTGCTTTAGTAGAAAGCTTTTATTTTCAGAATACTGGGGAGGGGTTTCTACCACAAATGAGAAGCTGATTACTTTGTGCTTCACTGATGGAGCTTATAATCTTTTTGTAACAATATTTTACATCTGAAGAAATCATGTCCATTCAACCTTCCTCTAAATCCAACTCTTCCAATACTACATACCTGTAAAGTCATATTTTCTACATGTTTTTGCCATTCTCCTCCACTGCTTATTAAAGCTGCTCGGATCTGGACACAGCACACCTTCAGCAGCAGGACATACCTCTCCTGGATTGGATAATACTGCTATTAATTCACCCATCAGACATTTCCCTTCTCCCCTCTCACTTCCACAGTATCATTTATCTTCTTAGCTTACTACTGGTTTAGTAGCCACACTAAAACCCCATTGTTCTCTGCAGTATTTCAGGGGCTTATAATCAATTTCATATTTGTGGATTTGATTTCACTTTTGTAAGTGCAGTACTTTATACTTGCCTTTACTGAATGGCATCATGTTAATTTACAGTCTTCTGTGTATCAATAATTCTGTCCTTTGAGATAAGGCAGGTTCAGACAATAGCAAACTCTGAGATTCCACTAATAAGGTTGCTAATTAATTGAGGTACTGAACAAGGATGAACCAAACAGACCCCCACGTGATGCTACTTTGACATGAGATAACTGATGATCGCTCCAGGTTTACCTTTTCCAGCATTGCATGATTTGCTTAAGCTTCAATGATAAAAGTCTTACTGCAGTCAAACACATCACATCTGCTGTATCCATCTTCTGCAGGTTGGTTACTCAGACACAGGAGGAAATTGGAGCAATTTGATAAGGGTCATTCCTGAAAACGTAATATTAACTTTCAAACTTATAGTCTAAACACCTGATGAATAATAAAAGCTTGATAAATAAAGTTCTTCCAGATGTCAAAGTAAAGATAGTTCCCTAGGCCCTCCCTTTTTGCCTTGAATATGATTCCAGATACTCCTCTCCTATCTTCTAGTAGCTGTATCTCCATGATACAGCTGTCTCTCCATTTCTCCAGGAAAACTGATCATGGTTTATAGATTATTTTGACTGGATCCATAATTTCAACAGAAAGCTTGGCCATAATGACTTGAGGCAGTCACTGAAAGAAAAGTAAGTATGCTTAAGTTTCTACCTGGACAAAAAACTCTTGGTATGCTAGACAGGTCTAAGTGTTCAGAACCTCTTACTTCTGATCTCAAAAGTTTTTGGGTGTTTTTTAATAATTACTGATTTCTTAGTATTGCAGAAATCCCCATAATAATTTAGCTTCGTAAGGTAATGGGAGAGAAGAAAAATATACAAGCCAAACAGTTATGTGGAGTTAATTTATCTTGGATTTTTTCCTGTTTCTACTTGTTTCTTTTCAGAAAACATTAAAAAGAAAGTCTTACAACAGCTAAATATGAATGAATTTTGAAGTTATTTTCTTCAGAATTTTCAAATCCAGATTATTCTAAGATATCTGAATTGAATACATTTCAGTTCTACACAGCATCATTGTGAAGTTTTTAATGACTATCCTCAGTAATTTTTTCCTGAAGTCTCTCTTCTTTAGCAGTGATTTACTTTCTTAGAAGTGTTGTTCATTTACATATTTATATTGTAATTGCACATGTTCCCAGGCAGTTAAGAATTTTCAACCTTTGCACTACCCACGGCGTGTGTTCACACCACATCCTCACACATACTTCAGATACAGGTGCTGTGTCATCTCAGTCCTGGCTCTGCTACAGAACTCAGAGTTCTCAGAAAGACTTGCCCTTCGGTGCTACCTATGAATATTTTCTTTCTCCATTTTTAAATGTATATTTAAACATCTCTTTGCATTACTCTCAGTGACCTGGAAAGAGGTGTCACAGCCCTCATTTTAAGACTGACAGATCAATCTTAGAAGCTCAGCAGCAACCCCCAGATTCCTGTGTGGTGCCATAACTTTTGCTGAATATCAGCTCAAAGCCTGTTGGCTCTGCTCTCAGTGGAGAAGAGCTTCACAACTATCTGCAGTGGAGACTCTCAAGGGTTGCCAGACTTCTGACGAATTGCACCACTCTGGGCAAGTTCCACTATAGACATGTCATAAATCATCACCCTGTTTAGCAGCCTTTACAGATAGCGTTGCTTTGCTACTAACATGGTCCTGATTTGATCCTGGGAAGACAAAATCACCCCCTCTTATCATCCTGGTCATGAAAGAATGGCCTAGGAATGGGAGGCTACATAAAACTACATTCCTTAATTAATATAGAATTGCTTGGGAAGGGGGAAAGCTATAGGACTTCACTTTATCCAAAAAAGTTACAGTGGCAGTGACAGTTCTAAGTGTGGATTTCACCTGCTCTCCAAATGATGTTACAATCTGAAGAGACATGATCAGGAACGGCAATGCTGTAACATCCACTGACGTTCTGTCCTGCAGTCCTAGCCCTGGTCATTACCTGGTTTGTTTCTGTTGGTTTTCCACGCTGGAAACAATTTAAATCAACCTAGAGAAGCTTTGAGAACACTGAATTGAACATGTGTGGCTGGTGCACCAAGGTAACACTGCCAAGTGAATGAGGAGCACACAACAGGATGGTCGAGCTTCTTTAGCTCCAGCAGAAAGTCCAAAGTCTGGGTACTCAGCCAAGAGAGTAGAAACAGAATGCTTTTTAGTGCTTTCTCTCATAGAGCCCTTTATGCTTTGGAGAAGGATCTTTCCCACAGCATAGGAACATCCGTGCCCTAACCCTGACAGACACCCAGTATTCACACTGGAATAGGAAGGGTGAGTGGACTAGAATAGGTAAGAATTCTTCATCAGATCCGAGATCAGATAGAGATGGTATTTTGAGATTTGTTACTGACAGATAGATATCAAAAACAACAACAACAAAAAACCCAAACCACAAAAACCTGAAGGTTATTTTTCCAGAAAGACTAGAAAGGATCTCCTCACAGTAGGAGGATGACTGTCTAAGTACTCTGTCCAACTTGCCACAGCCTGAAAAGATTCCTGAAGAGAAAAAATTCTAATAGGTTTCTTCCCTCCCCTGAACTCCAGGTGATACAGGTGATTTTTTCTTTCATCTACTGTCCCTGAAACAAAAAATAAACAAACAAACACAAAAACCCCCCAAACAAACAAAAATTTAAGAACCATAAAATAGTTAACAGAACCTGAGGCAACTGATCTTATGTTCTAGAAGCCAGTTACTCAAGCTAAAGAGTCATGGTCCATCTCAGATGAGCAGTGGCAGGTCTCTGCTAAAAGAGAACTAGTCCCAACAAAAGTAATCTGAATTTTTTCTGAAAGTCCAAATAATTTCAAGGATGAGAATAAAATAACTGTTCCCTTCCTATACTGGAAAATTACAGAAGTGGGACTACTTTCCTGAATTTGAATTTTAAGCATAAATACCTTCTCTTGCAAATCTAGGATGAATCACCACTGTGTTTTTTGCTTGAGAGTAATGGGTCTATGCAGATAAATTAGTTCTATGGATCTCAGTTTTGTGAAGTACCACCAGGTGCTTAAAGAAATTACTGTACAAAGAGACCTGAAATTTGATGTAAAGACAAAGAATAAAAAATAAAAATTACTGAACACTGTAGCCATGGACAACAAAATTAAAGACTCTGGTTCATATTAGCATATAAAAAGATCTGATGAAGCTGAGCTAGTCTGTCATCAGATGGAAGAGAGGCAGAAGGTAGCACAGATGGTGAAAACAGAGGAAATTATTCATGGTTCCTCGTCACACCTTGAAAGAAGCTACTGAAAAGATGATGTTGAAAATTAAGACCAGAAGGCATCCCAGAACAACAAAACCTCTAAACTCTCCTTTATATTCCAAAGGTGTAAATATGTCCTGAGGTTAAATAGGCTTATGGTTTGATGATTTGTCTTTTATAGAAAATGAAAAAAAAAAATCAAGATTTCTTTTTATCTTTGAGAGTAAAAATATCTGAACACCAAAGGTTGATTCTTGAGTCTTTAAACAAATGTAGAACCTTTCAGATTCTTCAGATTACTTGAAAGCAAGTGCTAAAATGTCCTGCACATAACACTATTCGCAGTGCCACTCAGACCTGCATCATCAAGCATAACTTAGAGAAGCATGAGGAAAATTAACCCTTCCTGAGTGCGACTATAAAGTTCTTCTAGAATCTTAATAGACTACTTAGAATGTAGATGGGCTGACAACTGCCCTTATCCTATGAACAATCATCATTGCCTGATTATTTACCAGGAACAGATGCAAAGAAACAAAGAAGCAGATCTTCTCCTCACTAAATAAAGTTCGAAGGTTTTTTCCATTGGCAGATATAAATTAGTTCACTTTTTTTTAGATGTGTCCACAATACCATCCACAATAAAGATATGAGATAAAACGTATTTTAAAACCAGCTTTGTGGACTGTGAATATGAATATCCTGTGAATTTTCCAGGACTTGAGGAACAGGACGGAGAGAAGTGAGAGAAAAATTGATTGTAGAACTTAATAGTCTACCTAGGCTGTAAAACCTTCCTGGGGTAAAAAACCCCACCAATTAAATATCCTCATCCAAGCAAAAAACACCACCACCACTGCAGTACAACAGCATTTTCTGCCATTGCTGAAGTGGAAAAAATTGCAGAGTACAGCAGTTATGAGGTTATCATGAAAAAGTTCGGGAAGGTAAAGTCACACTGTCAGCAAACAAAGCCCCAGCTACCAGTCAGGTGTTGAGGCAGAACTGAAACAGTTCCAAGTACACAATGTTCTTGTGCACTGAACACAGGGAGTGGGGGCAAGACAGGACAGGAGCATGTCCAGCAATAAGGGAAAGCAAATATACACCCAGTCCCAAATGACTGGCATACCTAAAGCTAGAATCATTCAAAGTTAGAATCTTAGGTTTTGCCAAAAGGAGAGGACCATAAACAGGCTGCAAGGTCTATAATCAAACAGGGAATGTAAGGAGGATGGATAAAAACGCTGGGTAATAAGAAAAAATCAACTTAATAGGAATCTTCAGTTTAGATTTCAGGACTTCTTACTGTTTCAATGAATGTAAAATAAAGGTGGTCTCTCAACAAAAGGCCATTTTGACTGGCAGATGAAAGCTCAGGACTCTCCTAAAAGATACATATAATTCTGTATTCTATCACTGCTGAGGTGAGAAAGGATTTTTGGTGTGAATGAATCTAGGAAAGTTTTGCTGCCTCTCAAAAGTACTATAACAAATGAGGAAGATTTGACGGTATCACAATATGTAAACATATTCAAGAATATGTATTGCTTTTAGCCAAGCACAAACTATCACATTATTTCAGAAGAAATAGTCAAAACCAAAAATGTTAAATCTCTGCTGATTGCTTCCCTATGGTTTAATTAGTGAGGCAAGGCAGTAAGGCATCACAAAATTTCCATTTTAGTTTAACTGTTCCCCACAGTCAATATTTTATGCCTTTGTTTTGTTTCTAGGTTCCAGGGACATGTACAAACTATTCAAACTTTTCCTTTTGTTTTCTACTATGAGAAATCCTGGACACAAAGAAAAATCTTATAATGGACCACTAACATTCCTTTCCTCCCCTTCTCTTTCATTAACAATAAACTTATTGTACTCCAATAATGATATACAGACACTCTGGTTTACTCAGAAAGATAACTCTGCAATCCAGGTTCTGTAAGAAGCAACAAGGACATGCAATTTCAGTACTCAGACCTGAAACATGAAAGACCCCTGAACACTGTGCTGTGTAATGGCAGCTCTAAGAATTCACATAACAGAAAGAATGCTCCGTTGCTGGAATATCTTCTTTAAAAGAAATATACACCAACTCTCTGTGAGAGACTGAAATGGTTAATGGCTTAAACACTATAAAAATCAACAGAGGACTTCTGCCCACTCCAGCAAACTGCAAAGAAGCTGTTCATCTGCAACCAGCGCAGCCCACCCCACCCCGATTATGCCTACTGACTGGAGTTTGGAAAGTGACACGCACTTCAGCTAAGATAAAGGGGCGCTACCGTCCAATCATCCCAGGTCTGGGAGAAGAATGTATCCACAAGTGATGCTGGAGGGAGACTGGAATGCTGATAGCTCAAACATTCAGGGTCAAACTGGCGATGTGCAAAGCACCCGCCCAGGTGCAGAGGGAGCACGCCTCTACAGGCTACAGCTGGTGTTGAACAAGACACGGAAAGAGGCAAACCCTGAGGCTGGGGAATGTATTTTTGTCCTTACTAAACTGAGCTCAGCCGTGTTGGTTCCCTTGCCGGGGAAGTACTGGGACATTCGCACTCAGCCTGAAGGTTTTCATCTCTGCTGATGGGCCATAATGGACTCTACTGGGCTGACTCAGACAGCTAATAGACAGCTCTAAGGTCCTAGAGGGTGTGAAAGGCTTCCGAAGTGTCCCGTGAACCACAACCTTATTCTACAATCATTACCCAGCGTGAAACTCTCCACCCCTGGGCGTTCCCATTCCCACCTGAACCTGAGTTGATGAAAACTCAACAGATGTAGTGTTTTAGGGGGTTCCATGTGACTTCTCCCAACACCTGATGGTCTGCAACCACCACTTTGACCAACAGACATTATAATTTCAACTACCAACTGTTGTAAGGATGCCTTTTGATGGTGAGAATTTTTACACTTGTCCCTTCCTCATACATTTTTAAAGCGTATAGTTATATTAATATAGATAATAACAACCAAAACGGCTACATACCTGCTTTCTATTGCAACCAAATTATTCTGCAATAAGCCCTACATATATTTAGAAACACCACCCATTCAGCGTCTTTCACTCTAAGCTGCCCCAAGGCATCCATTAACAAGTTACCCTTGACTTTCTGGGGGCGAGTTACAGCACTTTTAATTGTAACCTTTTGCTACATAAAATGTCAAACCATCTCTCACCTGTCTTTTCTTTCCTCTAAAAGAATTTGTTCTTCTAAAATATCCCAGGGATTTTTTTTCCTTCCCCTTAGAAGGCGACCCAAAGGAAACTGGCCAGCAGAATTTCCTTTAGAAGTTTATCTGCTGTCACCATCACAACAATCTGGGGGCAGAACACCAGCTGTTAATGTTTTTAAAGGCCCAAACATTTGGTGTTGTCAGTATCAGTCTTCTTTAAGAACTACAATCACTTGTGACTACAAAAACCATCGCTAAGAACCCTGTAGCTCTGAGTCTTACTTCATGGAAGACAGGGCATAAACTTCTAAACCCAAACTTAATCAAAGTATTAAGTGTATCACAGGAGTCAGACCCACACATGAAAATATAAATGTTAGATTCAAAGCTTGAAAATATGGTGTGATATTACTTATACTACGAATTTTTTGAGCACCCATTTTTCTTTTCTTCTGTTTGTTACAATACAGAAACCTGTGAGATTATGTTGAACTTATGAAACTGTTCTGTATTCTCAAGAAGAAAGATTCTAAGTAAAATTTTTGCCCATCCTGCCCTTAATCTAATGAAATGGGCCTCAAGAAAGATAACTGAAATCTAGAAAATATGATGCACAAGGCTGCCAGAGAACAGTGTGTAAGTTTAGCACAGTCTTTCCAGTCTTCTGTGCTTAACTGGAATTTTGCTCTAAGTTCTCCTCACTACAACTCCTATATAGCACAGAAAAGACCAAAATCCCAAAAGCAGTCTTTATCTCACACCAATTACTACAATGTTTTTCTCCGATGTGTCTGAAAATTTACTAACTGGTATGAACACTTCTACTTTACCACTATTGTAGTTTTCATTTATGAGACCTCAAATATTCAAGTATTATTTTTCTTTGGCTATTTCTTAGCAATGTGTTTAGAAACTTAAATAAACCTGTAACAGATGACAAAGTCGGGCAAAATGATCAAGGCCACAGGGTGCAACATGCTGAACTGTGGCTCCTCTGCTTGTGTTATCCTGTAGCAGTACAAAGAACTTCCCATATTCTTACAGAGAGGTCCAGAAAGCTTCCCATGAGAGCTGCACATGTAAAAAAGAGGCTTTGTGGATTCTGTTGACAGAAGTGAACAGTTGAGCCCCAGACCACAAGAGAAACCACCTATTTTCAGCATTCTGTATAAACCCATGCTAAGTGTGTCTCAGGAAAATTTCCCAAGGATTACATAAAAAAAAGGGGGAAGAAACCAAAAAATGTAACAGCATTTGAAAAGAAAAGTAAGAAAGTTAGGGTCTGAAAACTTACCAACATTCCATACCTATTCTGCTGTGTGGGCAAAGTCACACAGGGTGATCAGATATCCCAGAGTGACTAGGACAGGCACAAACTGGTAACTTTTTTCCCAGATATCCAAGAATCTTACCAGACCATCATTTTGTCGCAAGTTTTACAAGTGAAATGTAAGAACTTCCCTCTCTCACTTCCTCAGAAACTGCAATCCTGGTAGAGGCTGGCAAATAGTCACAAGAGTCTCATATAAAACCTGGAATGTTACTCGCATCCAATTTTTCCTTCCAAAAGTGGTTTATTTTCACCCTACCATGCAATCCTATCCAGGCATCATAACATGAGGACAAGCCAAACTGTGCTCTTAAGATTCAGTTAGACAAAGTAGTCATGGTTTCAAGTTCCTGTACATTCAGCCATCCAAAATTAGAGTGGATACATAAACTATCATTACAAGAGTTCTGGAAAGCAGTGAGTACCAGAAATAGGTTTGCAGTTGTCTTATTGTTTTATACTTTTCATTCATTTCTATTTTCCATGGAACTCTTGGGTTCCATGATTCCCACAAGTCACAGAGCTAACATTAAATATTTCAACACTGGAAATTGTTTATGGTTTCTTAACTCGAAAAATTGTGCAACTATGCAAGCAAGTAGCCATAGAAACTGTGGTACAGAAAAAAAACCAGTTTCAGCTCGGAAACTGCAGTGTATTTTTAATTCTTGCAAATGTTATTCCATTATATTCTACATGTGAAAAAAGCATTAAACATCTACAGTAACTAACATATATTTCTGTTATGTACTGAAGGACACTTACTACTCTGTTGTATTAAGTACTCCATTTCCTTTGTTTTCTCCCCTCTCCCTTTATCATGTTAGTTTCTTCTCTTAGCTTATGAACACCTGTATAAAAAAACTTAGAAGAATAATTCACTATCTAGTTATTTTTATGCAAGTCGATTCTGAGAGTCAGTTATATTTACTGTCCCCTGTTCAAAGTCAGATTTTAAGGCATGCTGTTCTTAAACTGGCTATGAAGTATTCATATTTCCCAACTCTAGGAACTTTGCTAGGAAGGCATTAAAGAAAAAGTCCATGAACACATTTGATGACATAAACTACAGCCTGCATTACTATATAGTGCAGTTAAAGCAGTCTATGAAACTGGACAGAACCACTGTTTGGAACTGAAATGACTTTAGGTACCCACATCCCATGTGTGGCATGGATCAACATTCTCAAAGGGAGAATTGCATTAAGTCCTGTGCCATCTTTCTTATAACTATTGCTTCCTAGTGATGATAAGAAATTACACTGGTATTAGTGAACACAAGACAGAAACACTGAAAAGTTTTCTACTCAACTACATTTTTTATCCCAATGTTGGTATTTTATGAAGACTTGAAGGACAAAACTTTCAGTAAGAAAAATACCTCAAAACCATATGACAATTTGTCATTCATCTATTTAGAGGACTTAAGATAAAATGATTCAAAATAATTTGTATTTTTTGTCAACACTGTATGTCTAAATGAAGAAGGCTACAATTGTCTTCTCTTACAAAACAATGATTATGAATATCTTTCTGTCAAAAGCTTTTGCATCCCAAAAATGTCTGAGAGCAGAGTAATGTACTCTTATTTTTAAGAAAAAGAACCCAACCCAAAAAACTGTTCCCAAAGATTTGGCAAAGTATTATGAAGCTACACAGGCTTTGGGGGCCCCATATTTTGTTTTGGGAGGCTTTTTGGCTGAACTATTAATCTAATAGTGCACACAAGTTTCAAGTACTTCTGTAATGCTCTGATGAGTAAATTTTAATTCAATTAAATAACACACCAACCAAATCCAGAAATGTACAGATCACATCTCCAGTCCTGCAAGTATAAGACATCCATGGAATGAAAAAATAGAGAGTCTAGATAAAGGCAGAAACACTTCTGTTGACTCTGGCATAGAAATGCATCCTCTTGATTTGGAAAACAAAGGCCAAGACCACAAGGTCCCTTGGGAAGCATCTGGTTGGAGATGCACTGCAATACAAGCAAAGCTGTGCAGAGTTACCAGCACATGTGACTGCCAAAATAGCAGGAATACTGCTCTGGACTAGTGAGGAGTGTCCACTTCTCTGCAGCTCACAGCACTTAATTTAGAAATGTCTGCTTTGGCAATTTCATTTATCAAATGTATTTTTATACTTATTTAGTATTCTATTAAAAACTATATTATTTTAATGCATTTTAAAAATTAAATCTGTGAAGTACTTTAACCCATAACAACATGGATTTAACACTTTTATCAAGTGAAGAAACAAAATACTGCAAATAAAAAGAAATTTGGACACAAGCCCAACATGCCAATTTATTTTTTATTTTCTTTCTATTAGCAGACTCTAGCTTGAACAATTCTTCCTCAAAACCATGCAGATTTCACTGGACAGTACAAGTATTTGCTATAACATCATTCAGGTACATTACTTAGATGATAAAAAAAAATCTTCATACACTGTACTTCAGAAATAAAGAATCTGGAGTACAGCTTTGACAAGATTCCAAAGATATGCATTAGTTTTAAAATGGCAAACACTGCTTATTTTTCTTTCCATAACCAAATGATAAACACTGTACCAAGGAAAAACCACGCACAGCCACAAATGCTTCATAAATTCAAACATCATATTCATACTTTATCCTTACAATATTTTAATGTGGTGATTGCACCTACGGAGGCCATCTATTCAGTGACTGCAAAATTGCGTACCTATAATAAATAATGGATCCTCTAAGTGAATGATAAGGTATTACCTTATAAATAACTGCCAATACCAGTGACACATCAAGACAACATTCCTTACAAACCTTATCACCACTCTACCCAAAGTTCACAAATTCAACAGTAACTACTGAACATACAGAGAGCAAAAGCGTACATATAGCCAAGCAAGTACCTTAACACTCTAATTTTCAACATATGTAATTTATGTTGCACACATTAATTCATAAATTAATGCAAAGTTTGGTAAGGTTGTGCTATTCAATGTTCTGCCATCTTGTACATCAAATGGCAAGGATGGACAGTATTAACTTTACTTGCAAATATGGAGAATTAAAGGAATGTTTAGATGGGATAAGTAATACTTATCCCAAGAGAAAAGCAAAATCACATTGTACTTTTCATAATTAAACCATACTTCTGTAAAATCTGCCCCTGACCAAGCCTTTGCATGGTGCTTTAACAAAGAACTGATTTTCCATGCTGACAACTACTGCTTTTATATGTGGAGAAGGTCTCAAGTAGTTTGCTGCTTGTAAAAAACACTCCTCCTTTCAAACAAAATGACTGAAAATAATCTAGGCCTTCTTTTACAATACTGAAAGCTTGAACTACAGAGATTAATGTAACCACAGACTGACAAAGAATTCCAAGCTACAATTCATGACCATACTCTTTTTAACCTGGCTGCTTTTCACAGGATACTCTCTCTCTCTTCTCCAAAACCAGCCCCCTCTGAGGCTGCAACGGTGTGGAGCTCTGATGAATCTTTTGAAAGCCTGGTGTAACTTGAACGCTGGCCTCGCTTGTGAGCAACCGTCTTCAGGTTCTCATTCTGAACTGCAGTTGAATTGGAACCTGAGCCAGGGTGCAGGATAATTTGAGATGGATCTCTGATACCTTGTATTTCTTCAAAATTTTGATTAGCTCGATTGCTTGGAGCACTGTTGTTATTTAAGGTGACTGTACTAGGGGTTCTGTTTAAGTTATAGACTTTCTGGCAGGCTGGCCAGCTCTCTTCGGGGCTACTTGCTATCAGGCTGCTTTCAGAAGGGCTTTTCTTATCTTCTGAGCAAATAGACATGCGAACCACAGCTGGATCTTGAAGGCCACTAAGGCTGTGTGGAATTCCTCTTTTTGCACTGTGACTGTCATCTTCAAGCTCAATGAGATTTGCCTTTTCAAGCTGTGAATCATCTGCTCCTTCATTATGGAGGGAATGATTTGGAGAACTTTCGTTGGATCTTACACCAGAGTCAGATGAATCTTTCTTATCCAAAAGGGCATCTGTCAAATACTCCTTTGCTTTGATGAAGGTTCTAATAGGTTCAGAACCATGTTCTGGAGATTTGGGCTGCTTCTCTATTTTGGCATCTGTTTTCTTATCTTTACCTTCCTTAAGAAGTGGAGTATTATCTGATTCTTCAGTTCCTGACTCATCTTCATCACTAGGAAGCTTCTGATACCGGAGAGTAACTCCCTTAAGCTTTAAATCTGCAGCCTGGAAAATACTTGTTCTTTCCAAAGACTTCTTTCCTGGGAGAAGCTTGGAACCAGACTGATCAGATTTTTCATCTTCTTCAGTAATAGGATCCAAAGGAGATGCATCATTAGTAGAAACACCTGAATTACTGTAATCAACATCATTCCTCTTCAGCAAAAAGGACTTCCTAGCATCATCTTGTTTCTGTTCACCATCTTTTCCTTTTTCCTGTTCTGCACTGGAGTGCAGGGAGCCCCCTGACGTGCTCTGGCCCATATAGAAAGCACTTGAGCTATGAGGGGAGGACCTCCCGCTTACTGTGGTAGAATTGGCACCTCCTTCTAACTGTGACATTTGAGCAATATACTCTCTATATGCATCTCTGTACTCTGCCTGCACCTTGTCTGTAAGCTTTGATATTTCAATACTAGAATCTTGAGAGTTAAGACTTGAAAGACTTGGAGTTCTACGAGTTTGTGACTAGAAAAAAAAAAGAAGAGAAAAAGATTACAGTTAAATGAACTATTTATTTTTACTTCTATCGATCTTCTTACATGAAATAACTCAGAGCATTAAATATGTACTTAAATTATTCTTTTCATTGCTGCAAATAAGATTATGCAAGTGAAATTGTAAACACTATCATTAAAATATGCTTACTATAAACATATATATGGAATCACACACACAAACTAAACTTAGAAAATATTCTTATTGTTGATTCCCGTAATGGAAAATTTCCACAAACAAGCCACTAACAAGCATTTTATCCAGTGCTTTTAAGACTCTTTTGAGTACATAATTATAAAAACTGGATTTGTATGTCAAGATGGGCTTTTCTAATACATTTCATACATTTACAAAATTTGCATTTGATATTAGAAAGACAGAAAGAATTAATCTAAATCTTGAATATCTCTCAAAAACATTTTCAAAAGACCCCCACCATACATACTTCAATATATCCTGGCAAAATTCCATTGCATATATCTGATTTCAGAAAAATCAGTTTTCTGACAAACATAACCCTCTTTGCCCCCATGTCTGCTTTTAGAATTTGGTTTTATTTCTCACTACCCTACACTGATTTGACTGGTAACAAATTAAACTAATTTCCCCAAGTGCAGTCTGTTTGTCAATGGTGGTCCCTGGTGAGTGATCTCTCCCTGCCCTTATCTTGTCCCACAAACCTTCCATTGTATTTCCTCTCCCCTGCCCAGATGAGGAGGGCAGTGATAAAGAAGCTTTGGTGGGCACCTGGCATCCAGCCAGGGTCAACTCACCACAACAGAGAAGCAGCAATATAAGTCAGTATTGACTCAAAAAATTCTGACAGGTGAATTCTAATGTTTTCTTAAGGATAAACTACCTTTCTCATTCCTTTGACTCAACTTTAGATAACTATATAGGCATCAGAAGCACGGTTTATTCAAATACATCAAATGTGTGTAATGCCCCTTTGGCATAAAAAAACCACATTGATACTCCATGGAAATGGGCAGTAAGGGTAATTAGTATCCTAAAAACATACACAGGCATGCATGCACACACTCAAAGTATCTGGGATAGAAATCTATCTCTGGGATATATATCCCAAACCCACTTCATAATGTTGATTATTGAAGTTGATGTTGATTATTCCACTATAGTTAGGAATTTGGGGTGTTTTTTTATTTTGTTGCACCTTCAAGATTTTATAATTTACTTTTAAAGATGAAAAGGGTTCACCCCACTGGGTTTGTTGTTTCTTTTTTTTTTAAATTCTAAACCACTACTTAGCCACCAACTGATTGTCTTATTTCTTAATGACAGACAAATGAAAACTCAACACTTCAGGTGGTCTCATAAGATGCAGAAGAAAACTGACCACAACCTATGGCAGAAACCACAGTTGGAGAAGGATGTCAGTTCTGGAATCTATGAACAGGTTATACATTGTAAGGATAAGGTTCTGATGTCATGGAGCACCGTAGCTGTCTATTTTCAAAAACCTAACAAATATATTTGTTGAATGGGCTAACCTATGGTTAGCACATAGCTAAAATATGTCATACACAAAGTCTGAATAATACAAAAATACAGAAGCCTTGGAAGACACCACCCTAGGCTAGATGAGAAAAGCACAATAGCTTTAGTTTTTTTGCCACGAAGAGTGATTACTGGAACATATTAATAGTTTCTAGATGGCAAAGACTAAAGACTTCAACTCAGAGTACAGTTAGAGTTTACATCTCTGCAGAACTAGGCTTTAGCAAGACTGAGAACTGAAAGCATCTGAACTATCCTAGAGACTTATTTCTTGACTTGTCCATACCAAGACCGGAAAAAAACCTCTTTTCCATACAGGCAAGCAAGCAGAATACATTTCTCTATTAAATACCTGCCAACTTAAGTTACTATGGCGTGGAGGAGCTTCATCAAGACCAATAGTGTTGAGTTCTTCAAAGCTGAAGTTCAGTGTGTAGGGAGCTTGACCAGCAAGACCCGTCAGCTCAGTGTGAGGCAGCTCGGTGTTATGGCCAGGACGGCGAGTAAGGTCACTGTGAGCAATCGCAGCTGTACCGTGCTCATTTCCCCCACGAGGGTCTTCTTGAGCAGCCTGATTTTCTGAATTTCTCATTTCAAGTATCTTAACATGCAAAGAGAGACAGTTTAAATGCAATTACAGAAATAGAAGAAGTTTTCAAAATTGATAAACAAGAATTCCATTAAAGACAGGAATGAGGAATTCACATCTGTAAACGTGTACCTGTATAAGCAGTTTTGATGATGAAAAAGTACAAAGAAAAATCACTTGATAATTCTTTTGTATTTACAAATTGTTCTTATTACTGCTCAAACCCTTGAAAGAACCCATATGCCACAAAAATACTTAAATTCTTGTAAAACTACGAAGTGACAAATTACAAATTTTAAAGGAAAACCAAATACTTTGTATCTAACAATAAATCTCATAATGTAATTCTTGGTGTTATCAAGACTGACTTGCAGCTGAGAGACACAGTGTTATTTCAAGAAAGAAAACTGGCAATAGTCTAAAAATACTTAAGAGAAAACTCAGTTCTCTGTGATGCATAACCCTCAGTGTAACAGCCTGGCTGCCCAATTCCTTGCACTAATTATTACACATACTTTGAATTCCCTGACTAACTTCAACAGTAGGACAGAGATTTAAAAAACAGTGAAGTTCTGACCATTTTATTAAAATAAGCAAATTTCAAAAAGAGAACCCATACAGGAAAAAAAATACCTCCCAACAAAAAAGGAGGTAAAACTTCAGAGTTCACAATCAATTAAGATGCAAATTCATAGGCAAACAGTTACTCATTAGTGCTTAAGCCAAAAGGACAAAGTAACAAAATAGCAGATGCATTCATGCTTTAAGACAATACTTACAAACTTAGAGATGATGACAACAAGGAAGCAACCAGAAAGAAAAAAGTTTCATATTGGTAAAGACTAATTTATGATGACCTGAACACTGAACAGAAAGTCTTACCATGCTCCTGAACAGGTGCCAGTCACCAAAATTCATATTCATTTCTTTTTTCAGTTCATCAATGTTGCACTGAGCCAAGACACGGCCATTTATATTTGCCTAAAAAAATAAAACTAAATAATGTAAATTATGGATACAAGAAATATGCCACGGCAGTAACACACTAAAAAGGTAGAGGTAAAGCTGGATGCAGACTTCTAGTGAAATTTCCCAAAGTCACAATTAAGTCCAATTCTATATAAAACCATATGTTTTTATAAAAGTATATTTAGTGATGATTGCTGATGGACAAGAAACATCTACGTGTCATGGAAAAACATGGAAATATTAAACCCATTAAAAATACGTATATAAAAGGCAGTATGATGGTGTCCTATACACAGACACAAGGAAATAACATGTAAGTGGTGGAAAATTTCAGGGACAATAAGCCACATTGATCTGCTTACATTTCTGCAACTCAGAACAGAAATGGACTGCAGACACCCAAGCATTTGAAGATAATCAGACAATGAAGTCCCAGGCAGCATCTGACCCTCGGCTTGAGGCATCTAAGATCAAGTACTATCTCCATTAAGCTCCCTCTCTGCATAGAACAGGCTTACATTTCTCCCATCACCAGAAATACCCACGGACAGAAGATTAGACTACTTTCTAATGTTCATCATCAATCAGAGATCAACACAGAAATGCTTAAACAAGACCTATATTCTAGAAAGGTGATTCCTTACATTTGGCATGTTTATATAGTGCTTTAGTTGAAAAGCACCAAATTCAACACAGAACCATTTTCATTACGTAACAACAAGATGTATTTCTCTTTATACCTTGTATCAGTGTATGAACAGAATGTAAAAAAGAGTGAGCTCAGCAAGAACACTGACTAATGACAATCTTCATGTTTTTCCCTTCTTTCTTTGTAAAAAAGAACATAGAGAATGGTGAAAAAAAGAGCAAAAAACAATTCAGTGTTAATATATCTATCACAGAAAAGAGGAGAGACAGAAAAACATACAGTGACCTTTTTCTGAAGCAAATAGATGTGGACTATGACAAAGAAATGGAACCATCTTCACCACTCATTTACAATAGGAGAAATGTGCCAATTTTTCAGAGAAAAAGGAAAGGGATACTGCTACCTAGATATAGAACACATTTGCAACCCTTTTTATATTTTCATTACACACGGCAATTTTTAAAACATTTTTCTTCCATCTTTTCTCAGAACAAGCAGTCTCATCAGCATTTATATTTCTGACTGTCCTTTTCAACAGAGAGCATTTTCTCTGAAAAATGAATGCTTGTATTAAAATGTCCTCCAAACTTGTCATGCACAGAACTCAGGATGTTATTTTAACATCTGATGTGTTTAAATAAACATTTGCACGAAAAGAGGCAACTAAATATTTTCCCTTCCTTGTGTATCTCCATGTTTAGGAACTAAACACATTAATGAAATTCAGCTGATACCTTTTTTATAGTTGCAGAGTACTGAGGTAGCATGCTCTGTTCCAGACCATCTATCTGCTTTAGCTTCTCACACACAGCTTCCACACTCATTGTGCTCAGGGATACATGTGATACTCCTGTGGCTGACCCTGTGCCTGCTCCCTGTAAGTGAGAAAACATGCACGTAAGACTTGTTCCAGTACTCAGTACATGCAAAAATTCACAATACATACTAACACAAATCAAGCTGTGTTCACTTTTATTTTAAAATTAAGAGATGAGAGTAAGAATGCACAGGCATTTTAAATTACTATCAGAATATCTATATATTGGGAAACATTCACTATATGTACTTATAGGAGGAAAAAATCAGCACCTTGAGTCCTGCCTTTATGACAAAAATAACCCTGTTACATAATTTTAAGTAAAGAAACATAAAAATCAGAAATATTCAGTACAGATTAATCAATTTACAATGCAGTTTCACTCACAAGTTTTCCTCTAACTTTAGTAGTCAGTTTGGTTTTGGGATGTTTGGGGTTTTTTCTCAAATAATGCAGATGCAACTTAGATCTTTCTGTCTTAAAAACTCCTGGTTTATTATCAGACAAAAAATGACCTAAAACTCAAAGACACTCAAAAGAAAGATAATTCCTCAACTACTTGGATTAATTTGGTAATTTTAACAATATCTGTTCATTTTCCAAAGGTTCCTTCAGCTCTATTTATGCAAGATCAGCCAAGGGGCTGTGTACCACAGTACTGAAGCAGCAGTACTGCAAATGCCCTACAAGATACTACGAGGATGTTCTTTTATAAAACCATGTTCCCCCTGGATGGGAACCAATGCAGTTACACTAGTGATTCCAAATTCCTAAAAGCAAAATCAGAATCAGTTCTATCAGTTAGAAAATATTTGTATGCTCTCCACTTGTGAGGGAGGTTGCACCCTCCCCTTTTTTCTTAACATGAAGATTTGGGTGCAGCATTGTAGACTGTGCACCAAACAGGTCATTTTGGGAGGATGTAAAAGAGCGTCTAAGCTTCAGAGGTCATCATCACATGCACAGACTCTGGGATGTAAAAGTGCATTTCCACTATCCAGTTAATCAAGTTTTATTATATTCCTCAAATCACCAATGAAGACTGGTTTTGGAGTTGTAATACTGTCTCCCATTTTTATTTAATTACTTTGAAGGTGTTTTATGTCTCAGAATTAATATAAATTACTAGATCCCAATATATTGCTGATGAAAACCAAGAGTTATCACAGAGAATGCCATCAACCTTATCTAAATTATCGAAACCAGGATATTTACAAAGAATTTATTCAACTAGTAATTCCAAGGCAGCAATCCAAAACCCCATTATTTACTACCTCAGAGTTATTTCTGACTTATTGTTATCAAAGTTATCCTGATCTGGGGAGCTAGGCACACTCCTCACCCAAGCTACTCTGAGTTTCAAAGTTTAGGTAATATTACATGTAATTCCCCCAAAGTTCTCCACCAGATGTCCTTGAAATGGACTTTAAAGTGTGTAACAATCAGCTTCATTTGGGAACACTACTGGGAGTTGTAGGGAACTTGAACCTGGTAGTTCACACACTTGCCTGGAAATAGCTGGGGCACCCATCTTTGTTTCTTTAACTATTCGTAATTTTTTTAATGTCCAGTCAATTGGATAATAAACAAACAAAAGACATATCCCATTTTCTGGGAAAGCAATCTACCTAAATTACCGCAGACAAATCAAACATTTTAATTCCATTCCAGTCTAGGCACTTAAACTAGGGTTTGGTATTCCTTTAGAGGACACGCCAGCTACTTCTCAGATACTGCAATGTCTCCTTAATTAGGTGATTAGTTATCATATAGATACCTGATGTATCATATACAATACCTGATTAGTTATCATATAGATATCTAAAAGACAAATTTTAGGTCTTAATTTAGTCTGATTTTAGCACATCTAAAATCTGTATCATGTCAAGGATATAAGCCAATCATCAAAATGATAGAAATGAAGCTTCACCCATAATCTATTTATCATATACTTTTATCAATATCTTTAATTTTCCTCTTTAAGAACTCACCATGGGTTTTTCTTCACAATACCAGCTTTATCCATTATTTCCTCATAAACACACTATTTACTATTGGCATAGTGAGTTAGATAATACATCAACAAAGACAAGATACTAAGTTAATTCAAATCTTAATTATTTTTTGAAAGAAGGCTTATCAATTAAAATAAAAGAAACTCTTATAGCCAAAATTACATTGTGGCACCACTGAAACAAACGGTCCCTAAGCAACATGTGTTAGCAATTGCCTTTGTTCTCAGAATCTATTAAATACATTATCTATGATATACCCAGAAATAAATGAAGAAAAGTTTTAAACACTTCTAATTTAACAGATACTCGTCCAGATCAAAATATTTTTCTAACAATCAAGGACAAGCAATTCTTTCTGCATGCATTAAGACCTAGTTTAGAAACTTTGCTTTCAGTGTATAAAAATGATACATAAAAGCTGAAATATTTAGACTATTTTTGTTAAAGTGTGAACTGTTTGAAATAGATGCATATTAATCCAAATCATTCTTTATGAAAAGCACTCTCTGAAGAATAAGTAATGTAACAGCTTTAGGGATATTGTCATCATGTAAGTGAATTAAAACTGTACTTAAACTGACACATTTTTCAGCCTTAGTGGTTTTGTTAGAGATGCTTAGAGAACATTAGTCTGAAAAGTATTTGCCATGCAAAAGCTAAAAGCAGCTTGTCAAAACAAACCTCAAGGCTAGTAATGAGCATTAGTTTACAGACAGCCCAGCATGAAGCACCAGTATGATAGCTTCTGGAATGACTCTGAAACAAGTGAATGAGAATTCACAGAAAGTGGCTGTACCTGTCTGGTTTTGTTTAACTCAGACTTACACAGCTTTGAGAAAAGGACAAAACAGAATTAAAAGAAACAACAGCTTAAAGTGACATCACAAAGGTTGAACATACAGAGAATATGCTTTGAAGTAAAGAGGATATCAGGGTTAGGACAGACACAAGATATTTTCATAATGTGATGAAACTTTTAAAACAGATCTTCAAAATATACATTTAGGATATGCTATACAAATACTATTCTTATGAGCAGACTATTCTGTTTTGCATTTGTAAAAAAACCACTTGCTATATTCTGTTTTGCATAAAGGTTTTAGATTATGTTTCTGACAAAAAATCCTCCTTTTAATGAAACACTCTCCTTCCATCTCAAGATCACATTATACTACCAATGTACCTCAAATAACTTCAAACTTCTATCTAACCAAATCTGCCAATGCACCTCACCCATCTCCCCCAGAAAAAGCCCCCAAACAAACCAGCACCATCCACAAAATAGAAAAGTTATTTCTTATAAGCACAAATATTCAAAGCACAAAAGCACTGGAAAATCTGTAAGAAAACTCCCATGCCATACATTTTCATTCATGCTCAAACTTTTGAAAAGTACTACCAGTTTCTTAAGAAGTACTCTATGTTTATCTATACTACATGCTCTGGGCCGCGTTAGTTTTCATTCAAAGCACACATACTACATCTTAAGGGATTATATATTCAGTGCAGTATGAAAAAATGTATTTAAATAAAGTAATTATATTGGAACAAGCTACTTCCTAGGAAGTCAAAATTAACAATGCAAACTAAAGCACAAAATCAAGTTTATGACAGATAAGTACTGCTAATGCTAGTTTGATTTCTAACATAAAAGGGGATACTGTGAACCATTCTATGTCACCACTCCATGACTGGTAACACTGCAATCCACCTACCAACTCTTCAAAAGGGCACTCCAGAAGTTTTTGAAGTTATTCAGAAATAAGCATTTGTACAGTAAAACCAGCAGATATGCATGTTTGTCTCCATCACAGATGTCAAAGGCCAGCATCTTAAGACTATTTTCATTAGTGACTCAAGCTGATAACCTAAAATTTGCAATGCACCTTCATGCTGATACAGCTAAATAGATGGTATTTGGTCAACTTACCAGTTTGACATCTGTGTTTTGAGCCATTCAGTAAAAAAACAGTAAACTATAATCTGAGATAGACAAGTTTTATCATCAGCAACAGAATCTAAGTATAAAAGGTGGCTAAAGTAAAATTCTTGATACA
>VWZV01005539.1:27505-46651 GCA_013397155.1 Irena cyanogastra | reverse complement strand
TGCTTTATACTGTGTTACCTGCGATAGCTTTATGTCACCAACTAAAGAAGTAGGGTTCAGGCGAGAGAGCTGACTGAAGCAGAAAAACACAATTACTTCTAAAACTTAAGCACTGAATGACCAGCTGTCATTCTACATTCTGTTTAGCTACCACGACACTTTACTGAAAGCTCACCACAGCTACTGAGAAAGGCAAGGGGAAATCTACAGGGGAAAATAGAGTACATCTTACAAGTGAAATATTAGCTTTTAAATTCATTCACGAACTACATTAGTTTTCAACTACTCTATTTGCCCACCAAAGCCACTGATGCAGTGTTAGTGAACTGCAGTTATGATTAATGCAGACTCATTACTGCTGAAAAAGCAATGAGATGCTAAAATTTCCACACCACATGACTACTCGTTTACCATTGAGGGGTCTGTGGGTGAAGGAAGCCCCTCATCAGCATCCTCCTTGATAACATCCTAACAACAACAAAATATTATGGTTTGGGTAAAATGATCAAGGGCTCAACAAAAATTATGAAGTAAACAGTGAATGAGAATGATCTCATAATAATACATCATTCAATAGAAACAAATTTGTTTTCTTTAGGTGATTAAAGCTTTTAACACCTTTTAACAGCCTTGCTCATTGTATCAACACCCTGGAATTAAAGCTACCAACAAGTGAGGCTTTTATTTTATCTTTCCTTAGTTCATAATTCCATTTGAACAGCCATCTGTCAGTAAAATAAATACTGTTAAATAGTAAATCTATTATTCTATAGGAAGCTAGAAAACTCTGCTAGTTTTGCCCTTCTGATGGGTAAAATTGAATGATATGTACTTGCAAAAACACTGAAGATAAAATGTATTTTGTTTTACTTAAATATTTAAATTATTTATTTTAACATGTAAATTTGATCTTCCAGTTTCTAGCATTCTTTACAACAATAAAGGATGTAATTTTATCTTCTCTGGAAACAAAGAATTTGTGANTAGTGGTGGACGTGAGATGAGATGAGAACTGCCAGGGTAATACCTTGGCATGTAAAGATATGGGGCAAAGAATGGCTATGGAAAAAAAAAGGTGTAACAAAAAAGGGACAAACAATTACACAAATCAAAATGTAATAATAAAATAAAAATCATTACAACAAAACACATCCTCTAGTTGAGTTTCATAAAGTAAAAAAGAGCAATTACTAATAGCTTTCTTTACTTTTGCATTGAACCATTGAACAAAATTCAATCAAAAGCTCTGGAGTGAGTTCTTCAAAATCACTCAGCAAATGACCCTTCTTCTTCCCTCCAAGCCAATGGGCACTCTGGTATAGTTTTCTGGAGGAACAAAGCCAGAATGGTTTTGGTAGCTTCACTCTAACATCTGCTTTCAATATGGGAAAAAGATAATTTAACAATAATTCTGACAATTTCACTCTCTGACCTTCTAAAAATAAGGTGCTCAGTAAAACTTTGAGTGATTCATTATATCCGAGACAATTGTACCAAATAAAAAAGAAGTGTTATACATAATAGCATCACTTCAACTTCCCATATTTGTGGCACCCAACCTGGGGGCTTCCACAAACACTAGATTTTATAAACATATGAATAGATGCTTATAGCAGACAGTATTGGAGCTTTGTTTTGCTAGAAATACACTAATGTATTTTGTTCAATACAAATACCATTTTAAGGGACAGCGTTATCTTAGATTTAAGGAAAAGCAGAATTACAGCACTCATTCCTTTCAATTCATTGCCCAGTTCTTAATAAAACTCCCCCCACAAAAAAAACCCAAAAAAATCCTAAAAACCAACAAAACATTATAAAAACCTTAAAGAAATCTCAAAATAATGACTGTATTACTGATTTCTGATGTTTCTATGTTTAGCATTTTCAAAATTGTATTACCCAGATATTTCACAAGAGAACATATTATCTGATTTGTGTTTCTGCACATGACAAGATTCTGATTAGTCTACAGCACCAAATTCAGTATAAATAATTCCATGACTCAAGGGAGAATGTATGAGGAAGGAGTACAATTCATTGAAATATTCCACTTTAGATTTGCCAATAATGACTTAAAAACTTCTGTGTTCAGAAGCAGCTCTAAATGAACTGAGAAATTCAAGTTTAATTTCTGAGTATATCATTTTTGTAGACAGCATACGCTACAACTTCAAGCACTTTATGGCAAATAAAAATGGTTCCATATTCTTAGCTGCTAGAGGTAGATTCTGAGCACTTTCACACAATTACCACAAAAATTTCATATGCTTTTCCAACATACGAAGTTACACAATATTCATTGTAACCATTAGTCTAAACGGGGAAGTTTGGTTACCCAGCCTTTGCCTTATATTATTTGGCAAGCATAGAAAGATGCAGGAAAGTTCACTGAATTAAAACTACTCCACTGTCATAAGGCACATTCTACAAATAATATTAACTTTTTTTAAAGAGAGATTAATTTCCAGAAAATACCGTGGAATAATTTAATGCCTCAGTTTTCCACTAACAGCTTAAACCATGTGGAAAACCCCCAAGCACAAAATACTTAACAATCAAACTGCATTCATGTGCCCACCTATCACTGCAGAGCCTCTTCTCTGAACCACACAGGGAGCTTGCTGGTTGCATGATATCAGACTACAAAGCAATGGAAAAAATCTGTCCACTAAGGCAATTATCCCACAATCCTCTCATAACTTCTAATAAACCCCTGGGCCCATTTCAGCTACTCCACTGTTTCCCAGTTGTGGGATTAATTCTCCATTACAGGCCACGCACTTCAGACTCAATCTTCATTTGGAGTACAATACAGGTATCACGAAAACATGAGATCAATAAAAACATATTTTGGGTATAAACCAGTGCAGAGTTGCTCTTCAAGTCTGCAGATAGCCTACAAAGCTTAATGGATGTAGAAAAACATCATTTTTTCAAGATATCAAAGAATTTTCTCCCCTTTTGTAAAAAAAAAAAAAAAAGTATTCATATATCATAATTTCTCGTTCCCACCCAGGAAATCCCAATTAGACTTGCCTATTGCTCTGACCTTCCCTGTAAGAAACATCATCTGCACAATGATCCATGAGAGCAGCAATTTTGAGAAGCTGAACTTGAATTCAGCTTTCGGCCAGGCTATTAGACAGTGGTAAACGGTACATGTCCAGCTTAGCCCTATACTGAGAGCCAGAGTGCTAAACTGAAGAGCTTCTAAATGGGACCATAATCTTCCCTTTACAGCTAACCAGAAGGAGAACTGGGTTTTAAACTAAAAATTAATAGATTACAGCAATGGAAGTTACAGGTCCATAACATAGGAGAATCTAAAGAAAAAAGAAGAAAAAAGAAGAAACATACATAATTTTAAAAAAAGTATTTTCCAAAAATAAAGAGTCTTTTCCCCAACAGCTCAAGGGGATTTTTCTTAAGCATAAATTAATGCTTAAAGACAACAGGACAGGAACCATCTACTGGTCAGAATATGGCACATATCCTCAGAACTGAGGGTGTTTTTGAATAAAATCCAGCCATTTCCACAGAAGTATTTGAATCCATTGTGTTTCGTCATATCAGTATCCAAGACCTCTCCTGGAAACTTCTACTAGGGACAGTCTATTCTTCAGTTGCTATTCATTTTTTTATACACCATTTTTACAAAAACCTGAGAAATGAAATATGATTGAAAATGCTGAAGGACACAGTTTTTCAGGATGAATTTTCTACTTTTAAAAGCTTCTCATCACTTACCTCAGTATGTGGTGTTCATGACAGCATCTTTATGAGTCCAGAGTAACAGATACAGTTCTCTGACAATATTTATTAAGTGACACACTAAAAACAATTATACTTTAGAAGGGCAGTATAAAATTCCAATGAAAAAGGCCAAAATTGAAGTATTTTAGTCTTCAGCAGGCAAAAAAGTAAGCACACCTGTAAGCCTTAACACAAATGTACAAATAAACTCTTTGTAAGAACAGCTTATGACTCACCAATAATTGTTTCTCTCATGCTTACTGGAGTCAAAAACCCCCATACATGTTTCAACAGTTTATCACCCTTGACTTCAAACCTTGTCATGTACAGTAACACAAAACAGGGCAAAACAGACACAAAACCAGGGCTTCTAATGAAACAGCTAGTTGGACTAAGCTGAGTTAGCATCAGCACAAATATTTATGTCTCAAGCATTTATCAGTGTTGGACTACTTCAAAATATATGTTATTTTACATTATTTTCAATGAAACAGCTGTCACTGTCTTGAAGGTATATAATAATTTCAGAATAGATAACTTTAAAAGTTCTGGCCTACATATACATTTTTTTGCCTTGGTTAACAAACACTGATTTAGGAACAACCCAATTTACTTTTCACCTTACTAGGTTATATGTTTATCTACAGTCAAATCTACTTAGTGTTGAGGCTATTTCCCATATATAGAAGTACGCTATGACTTCTATCAGCTCTCTGTAGTTTTTTCATGATAGTACTGCAGAAAAAAAGGTGAAAAATAAAGTTTAAAAATACTGAACATATCCCACAAAACCAGAAAGTTTAGGGCTCTCTTCAACTATACAGTAAGGCACTTCATTCAATTTTCACGTGAATCATTCCCAGGACTACGTTTTCTGAAGCCCACAAATAGCTCAAAATTTTGTGTTTTATTCAATTCATGTTAATTCCTTTAAACTAGTACAACACCAGCTTAAGGAAAAGATCACGGAATAACTTTAAAAATAGACAAAAGGGAAGACAGACACACATTCTTATAATCTATTTCCCCACTTGAGTTGCTGTATGTTTTAACAAGAGTAACCAAAAAAAGACAGGATCCCTTCCAATGTCAGTGAGCATGTGAAAAACTGAGCACAGTTTACCTCCCCACCAAAAAAAACCCCCAACAAAACAAAAACAAACAAAAAAAACCTCCACCAAACAAAAAAACCCTGCAATGTCCTACAAATGAGCAGCATCTCAAAATTACTTTTTCCCCTTTGTAATTGGTTTTTCTGATGCCGTTTACCACATTTCTTCCCCAAACAACAGTGACTGAACATTAGTGCAAAATTTGTCAGCTTTTGGACTTTTCTCCACTCCTAAATAAAACTTGCATGGGTATTTTAACATTTAATAGATGACATCTGCAGTATCACCAGACTAAATCAGAAGAATGTTAATTGAATCTCGATTATTTACCCGATTGTAAAATGGATGCTGAGGTCCTGTCATACCACTATAGTAACTGCTGTGAGGCTGTGGGGATAAAACTCCACTATTGAAAGGCCCATTGAAAGAGGCTGTAGAAGAGCAAGCTGAGGAAGGCTGACTGAAGAGAGATGTTCCTCTACCAGGTGCCTCATGTAAAGGCAAGCTGGGATAAGGAAGTCCTCCAATATTCATCTGATCTCTTGCAGCACGAACATCTGAAAAATAAATTGGGAACAAGAATATGACTTTGCTTGAAGTATTTGGAAAAGTTTTTATTTGTTTGCCAATTCACTACAGTACATTTTTGTACATTTAACTCCAATCAGAACTCATCAAGTAGAACATCAAGAAGGTCAAATTTCAGCTGGATTGGCTTGATTTCTCTTGACGATCACATCTACACAGCAGTCTTTAGGATGGTTTATCACATAAACTTATGTAGCAAATTAAATCTCTCTAAACATTTAGTTTGCTTTTTCTTTTTTAATGTGGCATAAAGGAACATAACAGTCACTCTCCAAGAGAAGCTGCTCCAAGGCTGGTCTGTACTATGGCAGAGTGACAAATCCCAGCACACAGGGGCCTCTTCTGATCCACCAGGGGCTGTCAGTGCTCTCACAGCAGGTGCTACAGAGACCTGGGACTTGCCAAAGAAACAAAGGTCCAAACAAGCCTCAGCCCAGGGAGCATGACAAGGTAGTTTGTGTGGCCAGGGGCGCAGGAAGGGTGCAGTCACCCTACCCAAGAGGTGAGCCCCCTTGGTGGACATCATCCTCTCTGAAGGAGCTCAGATATAGAATCCACATAAGATAAGGCACAAACCCATAGTCCTCTGCACTCACCAGGAAGGATGTGACAACACAGACAGAGCTCCCATCCAAATCTCAGGCTGGGGGGGCAGAGCCTGTCACCAGTGTTGGATGGTAGTAGAGACAACAGCTGTGTGAGACATGACCAGGCAGACAACCCTGGTCCAGCCTGGTGGCAGAGTTAAGTAAGGAAGCAAAAAGATTAAGAAGCATGAGAGAGTCAGAGGACAAAGACTGCTGGAATCACAGTCTGGTCTCCCTGAGACACAACAGCCACCAGAAAAAAGCCAAGATCCAGGGGACTCTGTACTCTCCCCACAACAGGCAAAAGGCACCTGTGCCAGGGCACATTCATGCTGGATATCAGAAACAATTTCTCCATTGAAAGTCTTAAGGAGATCAGCCAGGAACTTCTGAGGTAACAGAAGCCAACAAGGAAACACCACTGAAATACTTCAAAGGAATTAAAGGGTGTTCCTCTAAGAAGGTGACACAGCTGACAGCCCAGATGAGCTGCCTCTACCCAGTGCACACAGACTGGGCAACTAACAGGAGGAGCTGGAAGCCACCATGCTGCCTAGAATGCCCTAACCTAGCTGCCATTCCAGAAACTTGGTGGATGAATCCTGTGACTGGAAGGCAACTATTGATGACTGCAGGCTGTTCAACTGGAACAGAAGAGGAAGGAGGGGAGAAGAGGTTGCCCTCTACATCAAGAGATAGATTATAAGTTCTTAAAAACAGTAGCAAGGAAGACCCCAGGAACTAGCGACCTGTCAGCCTCACATCTGTACCTCTAAAGATCATGGACCAGATCCCCCAAGAAGTTTTGCTAAGGCACATGGAGGACAGAGGAGATTCAAGACAGCTAACAACAGCTTCACCACAGGGAAGTCCTGCCTGACTAACACTGTGGCCTTCTGTGATGGAGTGACTGCATCAGTGGACAAGAGAAGGGCTAGAGACATCATTTATCTATGTTGTCCCACACACTATCCTTCTCTCTACATTGGAGATATATTTGATGGGTAGACTGTTACACAGATAAGGAACTGGGTGTGGACAACTGCATCCAGAGGGTAGTGGTCAATGGCTCAGAGTCCCGACAGACATCAGTGACAAGTGGTGTCCGTTTGGTCCATACTGGGACCAGTGCTATTTAGTATCTGCATTAATGACATGAATGAAGGGATAAGTGCATCCTCAGCCAGTCTGCAGATGACACCATGCTGAGTGGTGCAGTTGACACACCTGAGGGATGGGATGCCATCCAGAGGGACCTGGACGAGCTCAAGAAAGGGACCTATGGGAATCTTAGAAGGTTTAATAAGATCACCTAGGTTGGGTCAACCCTCAGTAACAATCCAGGCTGGAAGACGAGCAGATGCAAAGGAGTCCTGCTGAGAAGGACTTGGGGGTGCTGGTGGATGAGAGGCTGGACTTGACCCAGCCATGCACTGGTAGCTCAGAAAGCCAAATGTGTCCTGGGCTGCATCCAAAGCAGTGTGGGCAGCAGGTGAGGGAGGGATTCCGCCCCTCTGCCCTGAGACCACACCTGCAGTGCTGCATCCAGCTCTGGGGTCCCCAGCATAAGAAGGACATCAATGTATTTGAGCAAGTCCAGAGGAGGCCACAAAGATGACTGATGAGGGATGGAACGCCTCTCCTATGAGGAAAGGCTGAGAGAATTGGGATTTTTCAGAGAGAAGGCTTTGGGGTGACCTAATTGCAGCCTTCCAGCACCTGGAGAGAGCCTACAAGAAAGGTGGAGAAAGACTATTTACAGGGATATGTAGGACAAGGGGGAATGGCTTCAAACTGAGAGTAGGTTTAGATTAGATGTTAGGAAGAAATTCTTTACCATGAAGGTGGTGAGGTACTGGAGCAGGTTGACCAGAGAACTTATGGATGCCCCAACACTGGAAGTGTTCAAGACCAGGTTGGATGGGGTTCTGAGCAGCCTGGTCTAGTGAAAGGTGTCTCTGCAGGGTGGTTGGAACTAGATCAGCTTTAAGGTCCCTTCCTACCTAAGCCATTATAAGACTCCAAGGAACAACTCCCCTAGGAGGAAAGGCTGACAGAGTTGGGGTTCTTCAGCCTGGAGAAGACTTTGTTTCACTGATTTAATTTCTACAGCATTTTACATATATTTTCAAAATTGTTAACAAAGACCTGAAGTCAACTTGCATCTCTTCTACTAAAATATCATTGTGTGTATTGGTTTCCTCCATCTCCTAAAGCACTCTGTAAAGCAAGAACAGTGGACTTCACCCTCCAAAAGAGAAGTTTTAGTCTAGGATGGTCTGGCTGTTACAGCAAAACTATTAAGCGAAAATGAATGGCCTCTGACTGAAGTCAAATTAGACAATCTGAAGGTATGACTTGATGAACAAATGAGTGTTCTGTGTGACACATCAAGCAGCTTTACTTAAAATAAATAATAGATTTCTCATTTTCCATTTATTTGAAAGCATACTCACCTGCAATGATTTCTCGTAGCTTGGGATCCAAGTTCACTGTACAAGGCAAAAAGGTTCTTACATCACGTGCAACAAGGACAGGTGTTCGTGAGGATAAAAATACCTCAAAGTTCCGTATATCTGCATCAATTTCAAGTAGAGGTTCAACATCTTTAGTTGTAGGAATATTCTTTGAAATTCTAGGGGGTAAAATTAGATACATCATAAACCATATTTATTAGAGTATGACTTCAGTTTACGAAGTAATATTCTAGGGTGAAATACGAGTACACTTGCACCCATTCTCCCTGTTCTCTGAAAAATAAGAGAACCCATAAAGAGCTGCACTGTCTGCAGAAAGATCAATGTAATATTTTCTAATATGCAAAAAACCTCAAACTGCTGAACAATCTGATGGAATGGTATGCTTCAGAGAAATGTCGAAGAAGCCATACATCAGTAATGTTAAATCCAAAGTGAGGGGAAGTTAACATTTGTGAACTTTAACCCCAAACATCTATTCAAATTCCTATACCCAATTCAGAAATTCCATGGGAAAAACAATCTCATTTTTAAACTAACTTTTTGTAACAGGAACAGGCATCCTACAAGTTGATCAAAATCTAACTGTGCATTCATTGTAAAAAGCGGGAAAACAACCACCTGCTTTCAAGCAATTCACCTTCTAAGAAAAAGCCACAAACAAATGAAAGCAACAAAACAACATGAGACATGATCAATGTAAGGGACTGTTCATCATTATGACTATTGTCAAGCAACAGTGGGGGTTTTGTGAGCAGTAGTATAAAGGGGAGTTTCAGGAAGGAACAAGTAGAAGGATTAAATGTTAGTCTTGTGGAAGTTTATGAAAAGCTCCGGTAAGATGGATCTATCTTATTTGATATTTCATCTCACAGTACTGGTATCACATATCAAATGAGAAATGACAATCTAAATTAAAGATTACTAAAATGAAAAAGTACTCACACCCAGCATCATAAAAATGTAAACAGTGAAAGAATGCACTGAGAATGGTGAACACAGTTACAGTAGTGGCCAACAAGTGACTGTGACACCACTCTATATGGATACCAGTGAAGCAACCACACTGTACATAAAGTAAAAATAGAAAAAAAATTATGCAGAAAAAACCAAAAAAACCCTTTATATAAATATAAAATTAATTATGATTTTTAATGGCTCTTTTCAATGACACGTTAAGACTACAACTCCACAATAAAGGGGAACAGCATAGATATGCTGGCCACTCTGTGAACTGCTGTAATTTGCTTAAAAAAAGGTAGCATAGAACTAAGAAAGTGTGTTTTCTCCAACTACTGGGCAATTAAAAGATCTATGGCAACTACCAATGCCGTCATGGGGGAAATGAGTGCACTGATGCATGGATAGGAAGGGAGGCAGGAGATTCACACACACTCAGTAAATTATCAGTACACCAGGAATCTCTTACATTAAGTAAGTTCACATTCACATTGTGTCTTCGAGAAGAAAAAAAACAAACACTTGAAAGAAACCCCCGACTGGTTGTAATCGAATTGTATTTTTAATAGAGCTAATGAACTAAGTCTACAATTAGCTGAACAATCTTACTCTATTTCACAATTTGTCTGCTTTTTAAAAGCAACAATATTTTTTAATCTTTATTTTTAGATCCTCCACAGAGTAGAATTTTATGCACCATGGGATTATTCCAGAAACAGAAGTGGCAGATTTACACAGAATACTTAGCATTTAATGTCAAGAAAAATAAAAGAATTGAGAATCAATGCTACATGCTTGAAGTAAGTGCAACTTCATTGCATTAAAAATGTATTTCAGCTGTGTTAATCTTTCAGTCTGATCTTTTACAACATTCTAGCCATATACTAAGAGTAGAATTAACAAATTCCTATAAATTTAACCAGAAAACAGTGGACCATGCACCTAACGGACAGAGGATACTGCCATACCATGCTGTCATAAACAGTGTCTGTAACTTCATTCACAGTGAGAGGTTACTTTATAGCACAGGAAAAATGTAACAAATATAAAACATAAAAGCAAGTGTAGCCTATTCTAACAAAGACGCTGCAGAACAAATCATTAGGAGACATTGTCCAGATGGCAGCTGGATTATCCAATTTAGGGAAGCTCAGTGTATGTAAATCTTCAGAGACCCCAGCCTTAAGAGAATAAAAGGTGGTGTTTCTGTGAGAAGCCAAACTTGACACTCAAAGGTTACAATTTCAAATAATGGGAACAGTTCATTCTCTGGCAGAGTTTAAAGGAATCAGTAGAAGCTGAAAGTAGTCCTAACCTTAGGGAGTGAAGGGCCAAAAGAAAAAAAATAAGAACACTGGCAGTATCAATGTAAAACTTGTATAACCCACTGAATCTGAAATACATATTTTACACTAATATGTAACTATTACCTTATATTATTCCATTTAGCCTTATATAAATCTACAACTAAACTGACTGTAAATGTGTATGTTTTAAATCAAACATCAGATCCAAGATCCTTAATGCACACTTTAGTTATGTGTATTTGTTATGTATATTTATTGTTAGTATTTTAGACAGGAGTTCAACACCGGAAAAGGAAAAATTGAGTCACTTTTCAAGTCAGGAACTGAAGAGTTAAAGAGTGGCCTACTTCAACACTTCAGTCTACAAAATAAAAAGCCAAAAGAGAATGTGACATAGATTTAAATAAAACACACAGCTGATGAATCACATGAAACAAATTAGCTGATTTTTAATGCCAGCTCTACTTAAGTCTGAATGCAAACAGTGTTCCGAATACGATGAACAAAGCTACTGTTCAGAAGCCAATAGCCCACTGCTGGTGTGCAGATTGAAGTCTCTATTCTAACCTCCTGAGCTCAGTGTCTTAAACTATGCCTTTGAAAGAAATATTTATGTAAATGATAATCTTTTGGCAAAGAGCCACAAAAACCATACGTGCCTGCACTTCTCAGATAAAAAAATAAAAGGTTAGCATTTAAAGCACTTTAGAAGTTACTTTTTCTAAAATATAAGCATGCAGATCTAAAAATAAAGCACCGTGAACACACTTTTCTCATTTTGAGGCTGGATTCCTGAGGCAAAAGAATTATTTTTTAAATCAGAAACATCAGAAAGTATCAGTACTACAGGCTGTCTGTTTCCAGGAGAAACTACTTGAATTTAGAAGGAATGAAGCTAAAACAAAACATTTCATTGATTGAAGTGAACCTTAAAAATTAATTCCACTACTCTTCACATCACTTTTCCATGAGCAGCTGAAATTAAAAAGTGCTTTCACTGTGGAGTAAGTTACATTGCAACAATGATGAATTATTCCTGGATTTTTCCTCAAATATAGATAATTTAGTACAAGTACACGGAGGCACATAATCTAATCTTTCCTTCAAGAGACTGTAAATTAGATTCAAATTTGTTCTAATTATGTTCACCTCGTACCTCCATGACTGACTTAGAAAACAACCAACCATGGTCAGACAGCGTGTCCAGCACTGAATGTTGCCAGCATAGCTCAGAGGAAGGTGATAAGCTGTTTCACCTATTGACCATCTCCTTCACTACCCTGCTAGGTGGTGGCAAAATGACAACAGCCAAAATCAACCGCCTTCATCCGTACTGGAGGTGCCCACATTACCTATGCCATTGCTTATGTCAGGCCCTGGAATATGCCAACAGCATTTACCCACTTCTTCCCCCAGCCAGGGGTTTTGGGGCAGGTACTCAAGGCTGGCTCTGACCCAGGGTAGCTGAGTAACCAGGCTGTGGTGACAAGAGCTGTGAGGAGCCTTGCTGCAGGGCTCTCTTGCCTGAGCTAAGTACAGCTTTTAAGCTTAGACCTTTGCCCTTGGTCCTCCTCCCAGCTACATCTATGCACACCTTTGGTCTTGACCTTGATCACTGGCTTAACTTCCTGCCTTGACCTGTGCCTTGTGGCTACCCACCACAGGGCTGTTTGCTGTCCCTGGTTACCGTCACTGAACCTGCTCCGCTTTTCCCATTTGGCTACTGAGGGATTGCTCCCCTTGCTCACGATGCCGTGCCTGCCTTGCAGCCCTCCTCAGCTCTCAGCTCACCCTCTCTAATGGTGCAGCCTGCCCTGCTGCTCCCACACTGCTGGAAGGTTGACTTCTTTACAAGCCCTCACACCCCAAAGGGCTATTCTCTCTGCTCTTTCCAAACCTCTCTCTCTGAATGTAAAAAAAAAAGAAATGCTTCAAATTTATCTTTGCACACTGAGTTTTTTTTCCTCATGTGTTTTACAGGAGCAAGCAACTGCACGGACAACATTAATTTAACTTTTTCACTCCATAAAAAGCAAATTACTTAATTAATTGCTATTAAATAATAGAGCAACAGAAGGCATGAGCATGAAGGCATGTCATGTTTTATCTATCATGGGCTTTTTAATTTTTTCCTCCCAAGATAGTACGTCAAAAATGTTGCTTAAAATAATGAAATAATTTCTCATTAAAAATGAGAAAAAAAAATTCTACAGGTTTGATACTGAGAAACACAAAACTAGAAAATCTTGGCTGCCATGGAATGCAATATGAAATTTTGATGCTTAACAGTCTACTAATTAGACATCTGATCCTTAATACCTAATAATCAAAGCCTACTAATACTATGCTTGTGCTGAAGTTACTTATCCTACTCTTCTCATGTCTGGTCAATATAGTGACAATGTTAAACGCTCTCACACAAATCGCTCCAGGAACTTTGCAGTACTATCAACATATCAGCAACTGTGCTACAAATATTCTCTCAAACTGAAAACTGCAACAGGTCACTTGGACACTCAAAAAGAACATTTGCTTCTATGCCCATTCATATAAAGACAGGAATTAGAAGTCATCACACACTCAGTAATGTAACATAAGGGAACAAATGCTTTATCTTTATCAAGACCAAAAAAGAGAAAGCTATAGTTTGACATATCTATGTAGACAAAAATTCAAGTCCCCTCAGCGCATATTAAGCAGAACAGAATTCACTGAACAGATGCAATAGTTATTTAAAAACTCCTATTACCATAGGTATTCAGGAAAGCTTGCTTTGCAAAACTGACTCCATTGAAGTACCAGCAGATAAACCACCTCTCCTCAGTGTTCCTGTTCTTGATCATTTCAGAAAGAAAAAATAGCATTCTGATGCTTAAAAGATTGATATTTATTAAACTAATCTCCCACACCCAGTATCACACTGAGCCATATTAAAAAGTTCTGTTCTTTAAACAACTCTCTGGCATACTTTATGATTAAAATAAAGTGTTAAAGCAGTTACAAATGCCCAGATTCATTCACAGCTTTGCAGTGCTATTTGAATTACAAAAGGCAAAAGAATTTTAAAAAAGGTGGGCATCAACCACCTACTACTCAACTGGTACACTGCCTTTTAACACTGAGACTACACTATTAGCACAGTAAGAAACATAATAACTTTATGTGTCCTGCATTTTAAGTAAGAGGCAATAAAAGGAAACAGAAAAACAAAAAGCAGGTTAAATATTTCAGAAGTAATGCCTCACTGTGAGGTCTACAATACTAAATTGTCTACTTAAAGGAAGTGATTAATTTAAACCTGGCCTGGGCAAAGATGATTGCAGAGAACATTATCATCAGAGTGATGAATGTGGCACCTTCCACGGCTTTTTCATTTTTAATTTCTATAATCACTAAATAGCTACACTTCTTAAATTAATACATCAATAGGCATTAAGCAACTCACAAATCCCTCAGAAGTTCATTTCACCCTTTTTCTTAAAAGGTATTTAAACAGTGTCAAAACCAGAATTAACATAATAACCTTCCAGAAAAGTTACATTTCAATGGTCTTGCTCAATTTTAACATTTAAAATTTCTACAGAATTGCTGAAAGCATGTAACATACTTTTCTAAAAGAATAATTCAATAGATATTTGTGTAAAGCACTGTAATGAAAAAGTAAACAGATAATGCTTATCTTCCGTTTTTATTTTACTTCTGTTCTTCTTACTTATGTATATTAACAAAAAAACCTCAAATGATTTAAACAAAAGCTTTTAGCTCGACACATAATTGCAACAAAATTACAATAATTGTACCAATTAAAATAATCCTGAATGAACAGTTTGTCATCTTAATGTTCCAATGGTTTATAGAAGGATCTACTTAATTAGCTGAAATTGCTTTCCAATGTTAGTATCAAATGTCATTTGTTAAAAGTTGAACGATTTTGAAAATAATTTAACAAAGCAATTTTACAAAACACCAAGAACCAACATTTTCTTTTCAGCTGAATAAAGCAAGCAGATGTGTCATCAAATTGCTATAAAAATAAATGAGCCTTTATATGGAAAAAAATAAATTTTACTACTAGTGCTACAGATTACTATTTTTTTATGAAATCGAATTCTTTAATAAATAATTTCATATCATTTATATCTTGGTGATATTTTTAGTACGCTACAAATATACTTTCTTAAATTGAAGTAGTAAACAACCAAGGTAAAATATTCCACCATACATGAAGCAGAAAAATATTTTAACCTGACTAAGTGATTTCTTAATTTGATTACCATGGGTGTATTACACAAGAGATCTGAATCTATCAGAAAAACATGGCACCAGTGAAACCACGTTATAGAACTCCAAATCTATAGTAATGAACTGCTGTTCCACTTATAAGTAAATTAGTTTCTACCAGTTTAATTTCAAGAAAAAAGGAAAAAAATGAAAGAAAAATCATTCTGTGGTTGATTTCAAGAAGGGGTAACTTCAGTAAACACTGAAAAATCCCCAAGCAAAATCATATACCAGTGCTGAAACTGGACTAGAACTGAAGAAATTAAGAAACAACAGTTCCTTCTATTATTGATAAATTAGACAAAGCATGTATAGTCCACAATTTATCCCTTGGAACGCTAAGAGCTGCAAAACCATGAAAATCAAAGTAATACATGAGCTATGGGTCACTTAGATCCTTTGGTTCCCTTCACCTCTGCAACCCCCCGCTTCCCCCAGCAAGAAAAAGAAAAAGAGAAAGAAAAAGAATTAAAGAAAGCTGTTATGCTATTCTTCTAAATTTGGCGTGTTCTGCCCCAGCACGTCGTATTGCCATCCAACTTGCTATCCATCATAGGTAGGCATGCACACATATGTGCACAAACACTTTATCATGCAGGTTAAATTAAGCACAAGTGATGGATGAATTACACGTTGCTAAGTTTTAAATAATGGTTACCTACAACTCTGAGGAAAGTATAACCATTTTCTTGTCCTGAGAAATCTTTTTTCAAAATCAAAGAGTTCTTGATTTCCATAGTTTCCTTCAGCGTCCCAAAAAGCATATTTTCAAGGAGACTAAGGAAGGGTGGAGATCGTAATCTGAACAGATGGCTCTTCAGAGTTTCTTCTATCCTGAGCCAAGCTCTTCTGTTCTAGTATTTTTAATAAATATATAAAAATAATCACAGAAATTTAGGGACCATCATCTATTTGCAAATATTCTCATAAAAAGTCAGGAAGTTCTGTCTTAATATTCCAGTTTGGTCAACGTCCTTGTCTTAACACCCTAGTTTGGTCAAAGTTTGTGCAAAGAATGACAGGCAGGCCTGTCCCTTGTGACATCAAGCCCAAAAAGCAGATTAACATCAAAAGCAGCCAGTAGGAAGCACCTGAATAGAAGGTTGTGTGAATACCTGAATTCTGTAGCATTAAATAAACTGTATATTCAGTCATGTGGGACAAGCACTCTCCCCTCCCCAGCATCTTTAAGCACTGATGTCATGGTCTCTCTTAGGACTATCTCCTCAGACATACTAGCCTTACCCTTCTCACAGTTTCAGCAGGTAATGGCTAGAATTATATTCAGAAAGATACAGAACCCAGATCCTAACCCTGTAAGAGAAAGGACAATATCTACCACACATCTACCTTAGGCCCGGGTGAATGTTCTACCTATGTCTGGTATCTGAGCATGACCATGAGGAAATTCTCATGGATTGTCATCAACTTCATACTGACTTTTTTCTTTCCAAAGGGCCACCTGTAAAAGGTAGATCATTAAACTGCTCTGGTAGCCTGCAGTGCATTCCTCGCCATTTTCTTTCCAAAGGCCAACTGGAAATTTTCTACAGCGGCCTTCCTTGCCTGCCTGGACAACACATCTTGCTCACCAGCACCAGAAGGTTCCTGCAACTTGTTAGACATCCTGTCCCAGCACTTGGTATAACTAATTTAGACACATCTTAGAATTAAAGTAGCCTTTGCTGCTGTGCTTTGTGCTCAACCTCATTTTATCCTCCTGCTGCAAACATGTTCAAATCACATTTTTTGTCCTTTACTTGGCTTTTTAAGGGCTTCAGTTACTGATTGAATAGGTTCTGGGTGCAAGGTAGGCCTCGCTTTAGCAAATCTGGGCATTCACAACAGCAGAACCATTGATTTCACAGGACCTTCAGGGGCAAAAATTCAGACTGTCCATGGTTTTTTAAGTGTCTAAAAATCTACAATCATTTTCTGAAATGCCATACAAGACATTTTTAAACTCAAGAGGCTTATGCATGCCTGAAGTTTCACTTTCAATTGCATAAATCTCACAGTCCAGCTACTAACAGCTCTAAGAAGTGGCAGAGTGGGAAATCTGCCATATCTAGAAGAGAACTGGTTAGCCCATAGATACAGAAACATACAGAAACTCTCCCTAATGCCTCCCGAAGGACAGGCAAGAGAGTTACACAATTACTTTTGTGATTTCTAGAAACATTTTTTAATTGACAAAGTACTGTAGACTTTGATTTCTGCCATGGTAAGAATGATACAAAGAGATAAAACATGTTCAGCAGATTATCTTATTTAGTGAGGCAATTTAATGAGGAAATGGACTGGGAAGACATTTCTTCTCATACAATCAGCTTTAACAGCACGATTTTTGTTCAACAGGGTGGTAATATCAGTCCCTGACATCTTTAGTCTTAAGAAGCAGAAAATATCAAGAAACAAAGACAACCAAGACTCAGAGCCTCAAACTGAAATGAAAAAATTAGGACTTTTGGGGAAAAGAAAAAAATTAATAAAATGTCTTAAGAATGAGGAGGGCTGGAGAAAAGAGAAGGAAGTAGTCTAGCAAAACTGGGAGTCGCCACTACGTGATGTGAGACTACAGCTTTCTTCGCCCTCTTAAATATATCTACTTTGGTACCACCATTTTGAAATATGATGATTAGAAACTCAGTCTTTAGAACTTAGAAAAATCACAGATTTGTAAAATACAATACATTCTGTCCTTCCATTGATTTGTTAGGAACTCCTAAAGACATTGTTTCATTTCCTGACTGAATTGGGGCACAAAACATTTTTCAGAGAAATCAGCAACAATTTATGAAATCCTTTCCTTACTGCAGATTTACTGTCCACTACTGTGTTAGCAGGATTACAGACGAGATTATTTTCCCCAGTAGGTTATGATACCTATATCCACAATGATTTTGATCTGCAACTTACTCATAGCTACTTCCACAACCCTCTATGAAAGTTATCCTGGTTATATGCCCACATGGCATCTCCTCCCGCTGTCAGACCATTCACAGGTATGTCAAATAGCACAAGAATTATCTTTGGAAACCGCACCTGCAAGTTTCTCATGAGACACTTACTCCTATCTTTTGCTTCCTTCTTTTGTTTTCCTGGGGCAATCGTGCCTGTTATTATCTTATATTTTAATACATTTAGGTGTTTCTAGATTAAGATACTGCTTAAAATGTCTTAAATTTCAAAATACTTCTATGTCTTCTTCCTATGTTCATTGACTCTGTCAAGAATTCAGTTTCTTGATATGTATCTTTTTCTAGAAAAGCCACAGTGACTTTTCCCAAGATATCATTTATTTAGATCTGGCACAGTCATTTATTCTGGTGTCATGGATGCTTTACTTGCCTTCACAACAGAGCACATTCCCATAGCTGGCTAATTTACAAGTCTGAGAAGTTTCAGCTGCGAACATTCAACAGAAACTTGCTTTAATCTGACAACTTAATTCTCTTAGAAATTTATTTGCAGAAAGCCCACATATTTTACTCCACTTCAGAGCTTTAAAAATTTGCCTTTTGCAACTTCTGCAAACCACTTTGGTATTACACAAAACTGACATTAGGAAGGCTCTTTACAGTAACTTAGAAGAGAATGCAGTACAACATAAACGTAAAGGAATATTAACTCTATGTCACAGCTATAAATAAAATGCTGAAGGTAATTAAATTAGACTAGGATGGAGAGATGGGTAATGACAACAGTCAGCTTGACCACTGAAGAATCTAAATACAAAAGGGGAAGGAGCGACAAAATCAGAATTAAGAGCTTAACCTGGTAAGGAGAGACTACACGAAAATCCTGATGATGAGAAAAGGCAACACATTACCTGAAGGAGTAACTACTACTACTACTAAGTATACCAGGTGGAAAGCAAGACCAACCAGACAAGTAGAGACAGAGAGGCTGAAATGAGAGAAGTGAGATGATACAGCAGGTCAGTTTAAGGAAGTAAAAAAAGTAAAGACATTTTTCTTGAGCATATAAACTGAAAGCCAACAAAGCAGATTCAGCATTTTCTTTCAAAATTTGCCACAGTGACAAAGCATGGGCTTGTTCCCCTCTACCAAAAAAA
>VWZV01005539.1:0-27491 GCA_013397155.1 Irena cyanogastra | reverse complement strand
AAAAAAAAAAAAAAGAGCATAGAGTGTCTACTTGTTACTATAAGAGATGTTAAGTGACTCCAGCTCACAAAGGTTCTTCACAGAGGTGTGCCTGTGTCACTGTGTCACAAACTGAAGCCTAATTTTCTTTAGAGGGTGGGTTCTTTGAATTTTTGTGGTTTTCTAATTGGTTTTGTGGGGTTTTTTTGTTGTTGGTTTGTTGTTGTTCTTTCTGGTTGTTGTTTTGGGGGGGGAGTCTGTGTTCTTTCGGTTTTGGTGAGGCTTTTTGTGAGGGTGATTTTTTTGTTTGTTTGTTGGGTTTTTCATTATAGATCCCAGAGAAAAGTTCCCAACATGATATTCAGTAGGTTTTTATCTCTGCATAGTATGATACAGGAAAGATACACTTCTCCTGACAGACCTGGTTTCATACTCATCAATTTAGTCTTCTATATTCTTCACAGTATCTATAGAAAAAGACAAACTTACTTTCCCCAACAAGTCTTCATATTAAGAATATTTTAGTTAGCTTTATTTTTAATGACAAACTGAAGCACAGAGATGCAGGTATACTTATTTAGTTACCAAATTGAGGTACCCATTTTTTTCAGAATACTCCACCAACTGAAAGCAGAGCTCCCAGTGGCTCCAGATATAGCTCTGAACACTTAGCAATATCAGCCTACAGAACCATAAGCTGTACACCACCTCCCCATAGAGGCACAAATATTATCCAACTGAAAGGTACTATAGAGGTGACTAGTCCAGCATCACACAAACTCTGACTAATAGTTGTGGAACAGCGTTTCACTGTCTTATTTTACTTATTGCACTCAACTCCAATAGACAGCGGTGCAATGTGACACAAAATGGCCCTCTCCTCTACTATGGTTTGCAAAATTAAATTCTGGACATTACAAGATGGGAATTTCATGAAGGCAAAATAGCATGTAATCATGGAAATCATATCTCATTGTTCCTGCATAGAGGGGAATTAGCTAAAGACCATATTTATTCTTTTGCCTCTTAGTGCTTGACTAGCCGATTCTTTCTGTTTTCTTGTATTTTTTGTATGTTGTGAAAGCGTCGCTTTCTCCTGGAAACACTGAAAGCCGAGGCTTTGGCGCCAGCGCTCCCCGCGGCTGTGCCGAGCCGGGAGCGCCACCTGCCGGCACCGCGCCGTGCTGCACAGTCCCTGCAGCACCAGCGCTGCCGGGGGGCAGCTGGGGGGACACAGTTGGGGACAGCCCTCGTCGGGGGACACAGCTGGGGACAGCCTGCCTCCGGGGACACAGCTGGGGACAGCCCACCTCCGGGACACAGCTGGGGACAGCCTGCCTCTGGGGACACAGCGGGGGACAGCCCGCGTCGGGGGACACAGCTGGGGACAGCCCACCTCCGGGACACAGCTGGAGACAGCCTGCCTCCGGGGACACAGCTGGGGACAGCCCACCTCCAGGACACAGCTGGGGACAGCCTGCCTCCGGGGACACAGCTGGGGACAGCCTGCCTCTGGGGACACAGCTGGGGACAGCCCACCTCCGGGAACACAGCTGGGGACAGCTTGCGTCGGGGGACACAGCTGGGGACAGCCCTCGTCGGGGGACACAGCTGGGGACAGCTTGCGTCGGGGGACACAGCTGGGGACAGCCCACCTCCGGGAACACAGCTGGGGACAGCTTGCGTCGGGGGACACAGCTGGGGACAGCCCACCTCCGGGACACAGCTGTAGGGCAACACGGGGGTTAACTGCCCCCGTTGCACCCCCAGCGCACACACCGATCATCCACAGTAACTCCTCCGCCGAAGGGAGCTCTAGCCCAGTGAGGTCACTCTCTGCTCCGCACCGTCTGCAGCGGAGGGGAAGGCAATGGAGAGTTCTCGCTGCAAGGGAATCCTGGTGATTCAAAAGCTTTTCAACACGTGATCTTTTAAAATTTGAAAAAGCAACTGTAATATCAAAGGATTCTCTTTACACAGAGAAAGAAATCAAGTGTGAAACTCTTACATTTAACATAGAACCTACAAGATTCCTTTCACTGAAGGGAGATGTCCAAGCAGCAACCCTAAAACTTCAGTGTCACAATAAAAAGTAGTTTGACACAAACTATTCAACACTAGAAAAACTATATTCTTGATTCTGATCTAAAATATCAAGATATTTTTTTAAAATCTTCGAAGAATAAAAAGCAGAGAATAAGTAACAAACTCAGTACAGGAACAAGCTACACAATTACCAAAATCTGGTATCTATTTATGAGACTCCAAATGGGAAAGCTGCTCTATAAACTAACAAAACTTAGAAAACTGAAACTGAAGTTTTAAAAGAGGAACTAACTTTTAAAGGATACTGAAACAGTTATGTGAGTCAAGTTATTTTAAACACTTGCAGATAAAAAGAAGAGCAATGACACAGAAAGGATTACTTTGGATAAAATAGAGTTTTTAGAGCTCTAAATAATCCCAGAGAAAAGTTCACAGACATTTTCACATTCAGGATATGGTAAAGATGATCACCCAAATCACGAGACAGATGAGATCTCAGCTTTGTCAACACTTCAGGAGAGTTACATATTTAATTCCTCACACAGGTTCAACAGGAAGGGGCTGAGACATCAATTCTCTTCCTGAGCATGCAGCAAGGATTATTGTTAGAAAACTTTTTTTTTTAAATTGTTAAGAAGCTAAAGAAACTAAGTCTTTTAGCTTTACCATTTTCATATCAAGTAATCCTGTTGGTATTTTTTTGCTAAAGAGAAAATCCTGAATATTGGTCTTTCTTTCCTTCTCCTTATTTTTATGGCACTGCAGGTAGAATACAAACAGCTTTCCTTAAAAGATGATGATCACCTTCCCTTTTCCAATACATTCTAAGGGTTCTTCACTGTTTCTTCCCATTATGTACTCTGGTTTTAAACACTAAAAAGTTACCTATATGCTCATAATTGCCAGTTATGAACTAACAGTCTACTCAAGTGGCTGTATCACTTCCAAACAACCTGCATAGCAAGAGGTACAACATAGCAGCAGTCATGAATCTCCTTCCACACCTTAACTAATAAACCATGACATGCTCCAGCTGGCACTAAGCATCAACAGCTCAAGTGTTTGTGCTAACAACAAACAATCCAGAACACAAATAAGTTATTCTCATTCAGTTGTGAATGTCCTCTTCTTTTATTTATGTTGGTTTACTACAATTTAACATCCATGAATACTGGAATTACTAGCACCCATTTATGAAAATAAATCAGGTCTCTAATACCTCGTCTGGTTTATCAGAAGACAAACATTGTTACATCTTGAAGACAGCTTTGGACTTCAATCACTTTGAAGCAGTTTATTACTCTAGATGCCAATAATCAGAAAACTGTAATGAGTTCGCTGGGTAAATACTGAAAATATAAAATTGTGAAACATGCTATACAGAAATCTAAATAAAGAGAAGTTTGAATGAAAAGCAAGACAGGAAAGGGAATTTCTGATGATTCTGAATTACTGTACTTAGCTGATCACATAAACATTTGTGACACTAGTTGTGTGAACACAATGGAAAGATGGGTTCCCTGTGCTTTACCTTTGATTTCACAGGTATATTATATTCACAGAGGAAATGCAAAACCCAAAAACTGGGCCCATACTCTAGAGGAGAGTGTTTTCTAATCATGCACTTAATTTACCTGTGAAATCTGGTATTTCTAAAACCATCTTCCAGCTTGAAGCCAGTCAACTACTTCAGTCTACTACTTGTCCTCTTCATCTGTCTTCAACCCTCAGCCTCATCATGCCCAATCTACCCTTATCGCTTTACCTTCTGGGATTTCTGTGTTCAGATCTTAATTGCACTTCAACTTTTCTTTCCTAATACAACTCATTCAATCTTTCTCAAACAATCCTACTTCCATTTTCAACACTTCAACCATTCTCAGCCCACCCTAGACCCTCGCACAGTTCATCTCCTATTTCTTGACTTTCACAGCAGGGCACACTTCCAGTATTTTTCTCTCCAAGTCCCTTCCCCTGGACCCTGCAAAATCTCTAGATATTCTGGGAATTTGTTCAATCAGTCACAATCTTCTCTCTCTACCTCAGCTGTTCTTTTCGTCTGATCTCAATTATATTTTATCCAAGTCAAACCTTTCTTTCTTCTCCCTGACTCTGATTCTCAGATTCTACTTTCTTCTATAGGCCCCACTCTCAGCCATATCTCTCTCTTCCATTCCTCCTACTGTCATCAGGTCACAACCCACAAATCCTTTCTTACAAGCAGAGGGATCTGGAGAGAGATGTTCACTAGCAACATAGGGCAATTTGTTCTCAGTAGCAGTACCTAGACAGCTCTGTTGGACAGCAACTTGTAGCAGAAATTGATAAAGTCATGCCTCTTTTTCACATCCCTTAACTGCAGCACATGGCACTGCCATAGCACACCTGCTAAGCACAAAACCTTCAGAGATTTTTATCAGTATGGCCAGTTTCTGCTGAGCTTATTTCAGATTAACAAAGAAGTGGAAAAAAATACCCAACTTGTAGCTTGGCCAAGGTAAAGATGAAAAGGATATCAAGAGACAAAAGTACACTTAGCTGCCTGTGAAAGAATTCCTGTTCAGTCCTCTTTGGTTTAAATACAAAGCACTCATTCATACATGGTGCATCAAATAGCAATGAAACTCACTTAGAAGTTTTCAAAAGTCAGCAGGAGAGGGTGAGATTGTGGGAATTTTAGATTACAACCTGATAAATGTTTGAAAGCCAATTATTCTAGTGATCATTAATAATGATTGCTATTTCAATCACTGAAATTGCACACCATTACCAGAATAATGACTACCTCTCATAGATGGTTTTTAAAGTCAGGTGATCTGGAACACCTTCAGTCTCTTCAAGATGCAGGATGAGCCATGATGTTCTATACGGCCACTGCTCTGTGAGATTGATCCAACTTGCCAGTCTGTCCCAATTGAATGTGATTTGATTAGCTCTCAATAAACGACCTAAGAGAATAAGGAAGGAGAAAAGAAAACAGAGAGGATTTTTTCCCCCTTTTGAAAGATACTTTTTTTCCCCTCAAAGTAATAACTATGTTATTTTGTTATTATCTGATCTGTGAACTTCCTACTATTATATTTTTAGTTCAGTAAATTCAAAATCATTGCAAGTTGCATCTAAAAATATAATTTTACAGTCTAATAAAAATCCTTGCAAAAAACTGGTCAAAATATGAGACTCTAAAAAACTGTCAACTTCAGCCTCAGTTTAAACACTATCATCCTGCTACTGGTGAATCTTAACTTACTTCAACCAAATTCAATAAAGAATTTCATACAGCATTAATTTCTCCATCTAAACACAGAATTTCATGCTAATGCTTCAACAGATTTTCTATACACTGGCATATGAAATGTGGTCAAAATAAGTTAAGCATACAACTGCCAACTTCAATAGCCAATATAGTAAAATTCAAAGCTATAAAAAAGACTGTTTTAAGTTAGTAAGGCAAGGTATAAATTACAAATAAGGTTATTTCAAAAAACAGAAAAAGTTAATGCTACAATGTAGGCATTTGAAGTTTCAGCAATTTCTGTAAGTCCTTTCTTCATTAATATCTGTAATTACATGTAACTTACAGTCTGAAGGCTCTGTTCATAAAGCTGTTTATGAAATCATCATGTCTAACCACAGATTATACTACACTAAAAGTGTTCTTACAAAGTCTTTTTTTAGTTAAATTTTACAACTAACATTTTGTGATTTTGTTATACTTTCATAACTGCACTATAATTTGCCAAAACAAGACAGTTTACATGCTACAAATGGCAGTAACAAGCTAGGAGACAGCATACTTATTTTAAAACATTAGCCCAGAATTTGAGGTCTGTTGCAGATTTATGCTCTTAACTATACAGCTATACAAAGTGTGAAAAGTAACTTAATTTCTTTGCTCTGGGTAGCTGTAGGGCTACCTAGTGCCTTCTAGTGTCTGTAATAGAAAAGTCACTAAATAATCACTCCCCATTCAATTACTATATGAAACATGTTTATATTAAACCTCCATAAGCCCTCTTCCAGTTATTTCTAGTTTTTAAACTTCAGAGATTCCAATGTCTTCACTGTATTTTACTGAAGAAAAACAGGTGAGAAAATGCTTTCATCAGCCTCACACAATCATTTAGGGAAAAAGAACTGAAAATACTCATAGCACAAATGAACTGGATATATACTTGGTTTTCCCCTCACAGCTTACCTCATCACTACAATCTTTGTTCACACTACAGTGTTATGGAAATAAAAATGTAATTTTCTTATCCCATTTCAAAATCAAAAAATACAACATTCCTAAAAATGCAGACTAGAATCATTTGCCTCCCAGCTGAAGTCAATGAAACAAACAAATATTATGTACCTTTCAAATTCCACATAGAATGGCCAGTAGTTTTTCTTACACTCTGGAAGAGTTTGCTTCAGAAGGACTTTCAAAAGCAACACATGGACTGACTTGTTAGATTTAGTTGATACACTTAAAAGTCTGACTGTAACTACAAGCAGCCAAAACACAATCCTGTTTAGTGCACACCAGCATGTCACGCTTACCCGTCACTGAAACAATATTTAGCAACCTCCTCATGGTCTGAGGGCTGATATCACTGAACCAATCCTCTGTAACCAACAGCTTGGTCAAATCAAATGACATTTGGCGAGTAATGGTCCTCTGCATCTGGCGTCTTCGGTAAGTATCCTGATAATGAAACAAAAACCCAAGGAACACTGATGAGTACCAAAAGCTTTTATGTATTTCAAATACTTCAGTTTTACTTGACAATCAAGTTAGAGCTTTGTGAGTAAGTCTCTGAAACTGACAGGTAATATCCAACATACAAGAATTTAATTCTGATTTGCCTGTGTAAAAGCTGAACGTTATTTCCACAGAAGCCAAGAAGTGGTAAGAGTTATACATTTTACTTCCACATCAATTCTGAGAGGGCAAAATAGAGTGACATAGCAAAATATTTTCAAAAAGTATTACTACTTTCAGCATTTCTACCATCACTTCCTACTGTCTCTCCAAAGAGTTAATACCATCCATTTACTAACTACATGTAAAAATTAAAGTGACCATCAGGTTCCTCTGCTACAAAACTCCCAAAGCCTCTACCAATGGCAGCTCAAAAACCGCAGTATCTCCTCAGACTCTGTGTTGCTTTTCACAACTTTGTAGATACCTTTTATTCAATATTCCTTTGATTAACTCAATTACTGTCTCTTGTTGCAACATCCTGCAACAAACTCATGCCAAGCTTACACAAAAAAAATCCAAAATATACACTCAAACACAGACCATAGCTCCTACCAGACTGTATCATCTCAGCATGCACAGAGAGCTGTATTCAATTTTTTGTGGAAAGGAATACTTTGGTGAGCAAGAAAACGTCTTCTATTTAGACTAAAAATCCTTCTCACCCGCCTGTTGAGAGCAGTTTTGCTACCAAGCTTGGTCATGTCTCCAAGACTGTTCTGAGAAACCCTCCTGTCAACCTCTTCATGCAATCCTATGGAAACGGAAACAAAGGTAGGCATTTTCTCCAGTCATATACATGTGACTGACCTTCAAAAATAACACTAAAGATCTGACAATTATGTAAACAATTTCTTCCAAAATGCAGATTTTGGATCATTGGTTTTGTAATGCCCATATTACCCTCCTGCAGAACCATACCTGCATTATCTGCATAAGGAATATCCCCATTGGTTGTTGAAGCTACCATCAGTTTCTTTGCATTACTAAGCCCTCGGCTGTTGAGAAAAACGGGCAAATGGACAATATTTCGCATGTAATCATGGCCATTTATGTTTGAATCACGTAGAACACTGTTGAGATTCTGGTTAATTGCCTTTATAATAATGTGTGGGTCACTTGCAAAAATTGCAATGAACGGGCCTTTTGAAAATAAGACTCGCACCTGTAAAAAAGTAGACAGTACACCTTGTTAGGAACAACTAACTGTAGCTGCAGATCATTTGAACATTAGGCTCAACATTTTCTATTCATTCTGTTCAAGGAATAAACCTGAAAGACCAAGAGATGTATGGAGATGTCAGCTTCTTCTATATGAGATACCTAACATTAGGAACTTATCCACAGCTAGAAATAAGCACACTCAACAATTTAACAGCAGAATTTACAGTGGAAGTCATCACCAAGGATGTATCATGCAGTAATGTTCCAGTTCCCCACAAATACTTAATATTTAAATATTTTTCATCTAAAATACTTTAATGGTAAAAATATGAAAAACTCTCCAAACATGTTAAGTTTGTTTCAATAGAATAATTATTTTTCATAGTCTGTATTTGATTGTTTCAAACCTTTTCAAAAGTACTAACATGCAATTTAATTTTCAACTTTTAAAATCCATCACTGTTAGCATTATAGTTATGCCAATGTACACAAATATTAATTACCACAACACAGCCTTCTTTCTACAGAAAACACACAGTAACTATATGTATCTGAACTCATTTGTCGAAGAGATCATGCATATAATCCAGAGGTTATCTTTATAAAATGATCCAACTCACAGTATCAAGCATCTGTAAAACCTTGTCCTGTTCACAAGCATCCAATCCATCAATAATTACAACAAGCCTTGTCTGATTCTGAGTGAAGCTGTCAATGGTTTTTGCCATTTTGGCCATTAGTTCCACTTCACATTTCAAAACCTATAAAAACGAAAAATAAATAAGGAAAAGGCATGTCTATAATACTTAAAACTGATAAAAATACTGATAAAAGAAAATATATATTTCCTTTTGCAGATTGCTATTTGTCCCAAAAATACTTCAGTAAGATTGCAAGAATAAACTTACAAATACTCAAAGTGAAAAGTCCTAAAATGTCACTTCCAACATATTAATTTCCCATTTGAACAAAAATTTACAACAGAAACATACATTCTGCTTTGATAAAACAAACTATCCTTATTTAAAATCCATTACGTTATTTAAGAAAATAATATTTACGCACAGTAAAACATTATTTCAGAAGTAAATAAAAGAGCATTTGTAGCTTCAGCTAGTCCTCAAACATTGCTTTGCATAAAATGTACAGCAAAATTTTCTATCTGCCTTCCAGCCAAGCACATTATGCTGTTACTCTAATATTCAGTCATTGCTATTCAAGATATGCAGTCTGAAGATTTGTTAAGCTTTTCAAAGTTGTTACACATGTAACAACCAACCATAAGGTAGAAACAAAGGTGGAATTTGCCTTTCCTAACTCCAGCAGCTAACAGGTAGACATTAAAATCTGATCTCTTAACCAGAAGATTCATTAGAATATGCACAATAAGATGACATAAAACAGATTAACAACTCTCCTGAAACACCTACTTCTCTCCTTTGACGGCAAAGGGTGAACCTAACTCCCAAAGGCTGAAGTTCTGTCAGATAAATACCACTCAACAAACAACTGTCAAGAAACACAGTACCAACACAAAATCAGGCCTTCTGTGCTGCAAAAACATGGCACCAGGCATGCTGGCACCAGAAGGGATTAACCTTTCTCAAAGGGCAAAGAGAGCCTTTGACCAGGAGCCAGCAGGGTTAATTGACACAGCTTTGAACAAGACATGACAGGCGAGGGGGATAATACCAGGCTTGCCCACAACAAACTGTGGTAAGACACACCAAGGTTAGACAGATGCACGGCTAGTGAGGGCCCTCATCTGAGATGTGCTGGCCACGCTGGAGCACACTTGCAAGTCTTACGGAGATGAGGCGGAGGCTCCTGAGGTAACAGAAGCCAACAAGGAAACACCACTGAAATACTTCAAAGGAATTAAAGGGTGTTCCTCTAAGAAGGTGACACAGCTGACAGCCCAGATGAGCTGCCTCTACTTCAGTGCACACAGACTGGGCAACTAACAGAAGGAGCTGGAAGCCACCATTCTGCTAGAAAGCTAAGACCTAGCTGCCATTCCAGAAACTGGGTGGATGAATCCTGTGACTAGAAGGCAACTATTGATAGCTGCAGGCTGTTCAACTGGAACAGGAGAGGAAGGAGGGAAGGAGAGGTTGCCCTCTGCTATGGCACGCTGTCTCGGGCTAGCTGTCAGCCAACACCGCAGCGAGCGTGGTCCGCTCCCCGGAAGCTGGCTGATCCCGGGGTGCGGCTGTGGAGCGCACCCGCTCTGCGACACAGGGCAGCGGACTGCGTAGAAGGGGTAAGGACTGCCCCAAGGGTCAGAGGCAAGGAAGCAGGGAGAGATCTCCTGTATGAGTTCCACAGCACTTTATTCCCCTGAAGGAGTCAGGGACAGAAGGCAGCTCAAGGCGTAAGCCAAGAGCTTATAAACAAGGGCGGGTACAAAATGGGAGGATACGATATCAATGAGAGATTACAGAGGCAGAGAGTAACTTGGGTAAACCAATAGGGTGCTAAGGGTGTATGAATGACATTGACGCTTCTGGAAAAAGGTGCATGTCTGGGGAGATATTGACATTTAGGGTGAGATCAAAAACATGAGGGAAAAAGGGACAAGCCATTAAAATGGGGGGGACTGAACTAACTGCTATAACCAAACATAATAGAAGTATTGCTGAAAATACACATTGCAACAGCCCTCTACATCAAGAGATGGAGAGATCACAAAGAGATGCCTCTGAGAAGCAGCCACAAAGTGGCGGAGTCAGTGCATAAAATTTGCAAGGACCAGACCAATAAATGATACCTTGGGGTTTGTGTCTCTAACAGGCCTGATCAAGGGGAGCCTACTGATGAAGGCTTTCCAGCTCCAGGAGGTATCATGCTCATGGGCTTGCATCCTCCTGAGGAACTTAAGATGACCCCAACATTTGGAAATGTAGCCCCATGAGCTGTCAGCAATCCAGGAGATTGCTGAATTGCATGGAGGATAATTTCTTCAGCTAGGCAATAAAGAAGCCCTACCAGAAGGGGAGCAACACTGGACCTGATGGTCACTAATGTAAGTGAGCTAATTGAGGATGTCAAGCTTGGAGGCAGCCTGGGCTGCAGTGATAACACACTGGTGGAGTTTGCAGTCCTGAGGGATATGGGTCAGGTAAGGAGTAAAGTCAGCACACCGCATTTTAGGAATGCATGCTTTTAGCTCTTCAATAAGACAGTCAACACACCTCCTGGAAAACTGCCCACAGAGACAACACAGCTGGGAGATCTTTTAAGGATGCTTTCCATGGAACACAAAAGCCTGAAATCCCCAGGTACAAGAAAATTGGCAAGGAAGACTAAAAGCTGGTTGTGCTGAGCAGAGACCTGCTGGTCAAACCAAAGATGAAGAAGTAAATGCACAGGGAGTGGAAGCAAGCACAGGTATGCTAGGAAGAATATAGGGACACAATCTGGTTGTGAGGGGATATGGTGAGGAAGGCCAAGGCACAGCTGGAGCTGAACGTGTCAAGAGATGCAAAAAATAACAAAGGGTCAACGGCTCAGTATCCCAATGGACATAGGTGCTGTCCCTCAGAGGTCCACACCGGGACCAGCGTTATTTAGTATCTGCATTAATGACATGAATGAAGGGATCAAGTGCATCCTCAGCAAGCTTGCAGATGACACCAAGATAAGTGGTGCAGCTTGACATACCTGAGGGACAGGATGCCATCCAGAGGGACGTGGACAAGCTCAAGGAGTTCATGAGGTTCAACAAGGCCAAATGCAAGGCCCTGCACCTGTGTACTGAATCCCTGATATCAATCAGGCTGAGAGATGAACAGATGCAGAGGAGCTCTGCCAAGAAGGACTTGAGGGATATGGGTGAGAGGCTGGACTTGACCCTTCCTTGCAGCCCAGAAGGCCAAATATGTCCTGGGCTGCATCCAAAGCAGTGTGGGCAGCAGGTGAGGGAGAGGATTCTGTCCCTCTGCTCTGTTCTAGTGAGACCCTACCTGCAGTCCTGCATCCAGCTCTGCACTCCTCAGCAGAGGAATGACACCAATGTATCGGAGCAAGTCCAGAGGAGGTGACAAAGATGATTAGAGGGATGGAGCACCTCTGCTGTGATGAAAGGCCAAGAGAATTGGAATTATTCAGCCTGAAGAAGATAAGATTCTGGGGAAATGTTTATTGTGGCTTTCCAGTACCTAAAGAGGCCTGTAAGTAACATCAGGACAAACTTTTTAGCAGGGCCTTTTGCAAGACGACATGGGGGAATGGTTTTAAAAACTGAAGAACAGTCAATTTAGGTTAGATATAAGAAAGAAGTTTGTTTAAAATGAGGTGGTAAAACACTGGTACAGATTGCCCAGAGAAGTTGTGGATGCCCATCCTTAGAAACATTCAAGGTCAGATTGCACTGGCTGACCTTTAAAAGGTCCCTTTCAACTCGAACTATTATATGACTGTATGAAAAATATTTGTACAACAGATTTTTATACAATCCATTGGCTGTAATACAAAGTTAACAATCATGATACTACATTTTACTTTCAAATAGGATCATATAGCATATCTGATGACAGCCTGAGAGTATATTTATCAGTTTATTGATACAGGCCAGCAAAACAATAGTATTTTCTACCATTTTTCATTAAATACATGGAGTGTTTTGGAATGTTCTTTCAGTGCTACAGTTCTTTTCTTAGCAAAGAGGTCTTGCAAACAGACAAAGTTAGGCTTGTTTTTACACCTTTAGAAGATTCTCAAAGTTATTCTTTCTCATCTTATGATCTAAAGTAAGCTTTTACAAAATAATGGTAATTGAGAGTTGTTTTCCAAGTACTTTCTTCCCAGCAAAAAAAAAAATCTGAAAACTGAAACCCCAAATTTAACATTCATGATTAAGCAGATAGATCTCATATACTAACCACAATTACCATTGGCACAGAAGTGTTCCATTCAGTAAAAACTCACCAAGTCTCATTCTCCTGCGGTGAGACTTAGCCTGATTAAATTAACAGTGCCCCCAAATTAATAATGCTCTGTGTTTGGGGGTTGTTTCATTCCTTTTAAGGGCCAATTCATATAAACGCTCACCTTCATGAACCCCTCGCTTTTCAGCTTGTGAAGCTTGGAGGCAGCACTGTGAAGACGTTTTCTCTGAGAATTCAAAACTGAGTCCATCACCTGCCACCATGTGCGGCAATTCAAGAAAAAGGCCAAACCAACAATACAGGTCACTGTTATGAGAATAACATTCACCGTCATGTTGGCTGATTCCACATTAAAAATCGCCAACAGGGCGATGGCAGAAACAACGCAAGACAAGATGAAGAGGAAAATCACAAAGGATGGGAGGCAGCAAGTTTTCTTCCACTTCTTTTTACCTAGGAAGTAAGTATTGCTGTTAGAATTAATGTACAATGTAATGACAGGTGAGCGCAAAATCTATTAACTTGCATACTTCTCATAAACCACTAACTGGCACAAAAGCTTAATGCAGTGTTACCACCCAGTCACAAACCAGTGGAATCAAACATCTATTATTTGCCAAAATTATTGGAAATTATGAAGCAGAGATATTCTTTTTATCTTCAGTTTATTTCCATCATTTCAAATAATCCACACTGGACAGAAATGACAATTTTGTATCAGTGCTATCACCCCTTCTGTGGCATCTCTTTGTAAACTGTATTTATGTAAATAAATTGTAGGACAACAGTACAGGAACTACTCAGTTTTATCTGCAACCTGCTACTCACACAATCTAACAGTAATGGTACCACTGAAGAACTAAACCAAAATGGCAAGCTGCAACCTGAGGCCATCCTTTCTTCCATGCTAAAACACACATGAACGGGAAAACTGCAGCAAATATGGTTTGGACAGCTCACAAGGGCCCCAGAAGAGAGTACAGAGCTTCTGACTTCAAGTGGACTGATAAGAAAGAAGCAAATACTGCAGTGGGAGCTTAGCACAGCTAAATTAGTGACCAAAGAAACAGCATTTTCCAAAGCAGCACTCTCTGCCTTTAGGACCTGTACAGATTCATTGGTACATCTAGAAGAAGACTGCTATCTTCTGGACATACTTGATAACACAGAACAGAATAGCAATGATCTGAAGCAAAATTATGACAGCTAAACATCAGTATTTGAACTGCAGGGGGAAAATCAAATTTTTAACATGCTAAGTAGAAAGAATACCCAATGGCTTATATGTGGTCCACATTATTCTCTATATGAAGGTATGAGTTGCTAAGGTTTTTCACATTGCTGACATAGTGACTCATAGGATTGTGCTGCACGACAAAGCAACAGAAATGCATCAAGACAGAAATGAGAGGCAAGAAACAAACAGCAACAGCTCAGATGCAATTAGATTCAGTTCTAGATGTAAGCAGAAATATAAGCATCCTCTTACTAGAAATAGACAGAACTGGATTAGAGACACACTTAAATATCACAAACAATTACATGATAATTGAAAGAGGTGTGTCTGCAAGTTTACAGACATAACAAAAATTAAGATACAGAAGGCTAAAAATAAACCTCAGTGGAATTTCTGTGAACATCTAGAGGTAATAAACCTATGACCCTGGACCAGTAAACAACAGGAGAAAAGGAGAGAATGCGTAAAATGATCAAATAGGCAAAATAAATTCAAAAAATCAATTCTTTAATTAGACAGAGGACAGGAAGGCAACAGAGCAAATACAAGTGTACACAAGATTACAAATGAAAGGGAAAAGATGATTACTGCAAATAATCACAAGAAGCCAGCACTACACTGACATTCCCAAGACAACTTCAGGAGAAATTACAGCATCATTAAAGCTGTTTCACTGAGATCAAGGAGAGGAGTTGCAGAACCTAACATGGAAAAAAAAGGTGAAAAAATTCACACATCCCTTTCATAAAGAACACTTAGTGAATGTAAAAAAAAAAACAATGAAGAGTAAGTTGTGTTCAGCACACAGCTGAACATAGCAAACATAGCATGTTTTTTTCAGCCTCTGCAGGACAGAAGAGTCTAAACATTTCACTTTGTGAGATGTGACATATTCCTCAATTTGTGGACAAAAATAAATGAGAAGTAACTGACACATAATAAACTTAAAGTACAAATAAATCCTCAATTAATTGAAAGTTAAGCACTAGTACTTCTTCTTCACAATATGAAGCTCTACTCTGTGTATTTCTTTTTCTAGAACCCTACAGATGAAACAGAATGAAAAAGCTTGTTCCATTTGGATCAAATAGGTACATTTCATCCCATCTGACTAGTGCTAATCACAGCAATTCATAGGTTTGGACCAGCACGTTCTACACATTTATTATTTCCAAGAATAAGTAGTGGTCACTCATAAAAGCTCTAAATTAAAATCTAATAAACTAAACAACCCTCTCGAAGCAATACACAAAAACATATACTTCCCTCTATCTGACTCAGACACATTGACTTAATTGCTATGGAAATATGCTGCATCTATAACGATATAATAGAAATATACATTTCCATTGACATTTCTGAAAACTATACTTCACAGGAGATATTCCTTTATTATATTAATAAAATCAAGATTAGCAAATGAAACAGGGCATTTTTTCTCTTCCAAACAAAGAGTTTTCCCTTCTCTATGAATTTCTGCATGGCTACAACAATTTCTAAAAAGAGCTTATAATGCGAAAAACAGAAGCCCTGGTAACAGTGCACTGAAATGGAATAATTGGAAATGCCATTCAGGTAGAAAAAAAAAACAACCTTGTGTATCTTCTGTCTTAAAAACTCGAAATAGCCTTGTTGCTAGGAAACCAAATTCCCTTTCACATGCATCAGAGAGGGTAGCAATCATCTCAGCCAGTGAAGTCTCTCCACCTACACTGGACAGTCTATTGTAGTCTGTAAACAAAAATCTGAAAGAGAAAAAAACATGTATTTTGTATACTTCAGAAAACTTTAAATATTTTCTGGCAACTAAAACAAAAATCTTCCTGCCTCTCTGTAGTTAACATTTTTTTAAGTGGTACAAAATGTAAAACACTTTAATTTTTTAAAAAAATCTACATGGAATTTAACTACTTTTCCATTTATCAACCTCTTCTTTGCCTCACTTCCTATCCTAAGACTTGATTTCTTAAAAAGATAAAAATTCTCACATCACTAATAGTACCTCAGATGACAGTAAAAACATGAAAATATCTTTATGATGCCAAACCATAATACTGACAAATATTTTCAAAACTGCATTCTGATCTGTTTCCAAATATTTATAGAGAATTAAAAAAATACAGAAACACAAGATCACATAACAGCACCATGAGGCTAAAATAGAAGTCTTTAAGCAACAGAAGTAAACGAAATTTTCAAACACACAGCATAAATTTTCTTGTTTCCAGGTAAACTAAAAGCTTTGAACAGTCTGATGCTCTACTTACAGGGAGAAAAAAACCTCCAAACCTTAACAGAAGTAATCGGTGGAATAAGCATTAAACACACATAATACACAGCATACATAAATTCGTATTTTATCTGATATGAATTTTCCTTAGTACAATAGCCAAAACTCCTAATTCTAAAAAGCACTAATTTTCACCAACTTTGGCAGATAGTTTTTCTTGAAAACACTACTATCTTCTTCACTCTGAAAAGTTTATGATCTTCTAGAGCTACTGTTTTTCTAACAGCAACCTCAACTTTTCATATGAAGCTAAACATGCACATTAATATGCACAGTTTGAGAAGTATCAGAGTGAGCCTGACTGATTTATTCAGGAGTAAATAAATAAAGTAACTAACCTGACAGGTAAAGCTTTAGTGGTTTGCTCTGGTAGTTCTGGTGGGTTCACAAACATGAGTTTGAGAAGCAACTCTAAATATCCAACATGTCTTGCCAACCTTGTACTTAATACCCAGGCCCAGTTCCATCTCTCCCCTTCTCTCCGGCCACCAAAGTAAATTACAGCTGAAATATTAAAAAGATGTTATGGTTTTATTTTAGTCATCATTGACATCTGAAAGAATCATGAAGTTTGAACAGATAAATTATGGAATTATGTAAAAAAAGTTATGAACTTTCAGCAGTTAGGCTGAAAATGAGAATGGTAAGAGTAACACAATGAAATTAATAAACAAAATCCTTCTCTGTTCTCAAGGATGCCCTCTCACAAATTACACGGAAAACAAAGGGTCCAAAGGGGTCTTAATGTCTACAAAACACTTAGTATTTTTTCTGAATGGCAAAGGATATCTACAAAGCAATATTTAATGCCAAAAATAAATAAAAACCTTCATGAATTCCATATAAGACTTACTAAAGAAAATGTAGAGAACAGCTAATAAGCTGAGTGACACTGCTATTCCAAGCTTTGCATCCACTGTGAAAGCAAGCAATAAACCCAAACCTCCACACAACAAAAGTGTGAGGAGTACAACAAGCCAGGAGAACTGAAACAGAGGTTCAATCTGCTGCCCTGCAAAAGTCTTCATTTCATCTAAAACAAAAACACAAAGACCAGTTAACATACGAAGTCATTAAAGAACAGACCATTTTTGAAAAGAACTTTTTCAGCAGACTGTGTAACTTATCCCGATTATTGATCCAAAAAGAGACAATGATGATTGAATTTTTCTTCAAACTTCAGTACAAAACCTTAAGTTTTCATCCATGCAATGAATGAAAATATTTAAATACACAATACTCAGATTCCTTGCTGCAGATTTTCTACTTTTGAAAGCATATTAAAAGTCATGCCATTTCCAATCCTCCTGCAAAAGTGTAAAATGTATTTCATGACACTAAGAAAAATAAATCCACCATATCTGTCAAAAAACCCCACCCAACCCCCAAAATCTCAATCACTGAAACATGACTGTGTTCCTCAAATAGTCAGATATAAGAGTACAATGTAAAGGCTGTAGTATTATTTCTCTTTGTTGATTTTTATTTACTAAAACAGGAATTCCTGAAGGAACTTATTTCGGCTCTACAGAATAAGAAATAATAGATACACAATCCAGAATAAAAACAGGAATGAGGAACAGGAAAACTGAGAAAGTGTTTTAGAAAGGTAAGACCTCATCAACAACAAATATCACAGAAAAGATACATATGTGTTTGTTTATGACATGGAACAGGAGGTGGAAAAAATGAATGCAGAGATCCCATTTTGGCTAATGGAGAAATCACAGAAAGTAAGAAACACCAAGACTGGTAGAACTATTTTGAATTATATTGAAACATCTGAGAAAAACACCCTTTATAAGAAAATGCTAAAACTAAGTAAGATGTCTGTTTCCACCAGGAAAAATACTGATTCAATTCATATACTGCAGTTGCCTTCTTCTGTCATTTCAGAAAGTTCAAAAAACTCAAAATAAGAAACAGGAAAGGGGAAGAAAACTAGATGCAAAGAACATACACTACAGAGAATAAAATATTAACAGCCTGATAATTGTTCTTAAGCATTAAAAAGAAAAAGACACATAGGATGCCCAATAAATAAATACTGCAGCAGAGGAGGTCTGAACCTGATCTGACACACAAACAGGCCCAGCAACGCATATTTTGGCAGCCAGCCTTCCCGCAGTACCTAAAGGGTAGATTCACTGCTGCAGGAAACTCACAGGAAAATAGACAGAAGCACTTAAAGACTGTCTTGACATTGTATAAATGAACAAAGCAATCTATGGATGAACTGACCACAGAAAAATTTAAATCCTTTCATAAAGAAACAGAGACCAGATACAACATTACATGAACCAACAACCCTCACAAAAACTAGTAACTCTAATGTGATGCTTTTCATAGATAGATTGTAAGTACTAAAAAGACTAAATCAAGTTTTTACCTTCCAGTTTCTTAAGCAGGAAAGATTTTCCACTTCCCCACTGTGCATACAAGCCTACACAGATGGGTGGCTGCATGGTTGGTTCACTCAGAATATCAGCCAAAGCACTGCTGTACAGATCATAGCCCAGCATGTCACCGTCAGATTCAGTGGGAGACAAGTGTCCTGCAACACAAATACCGTGCTACACAACTTTGCTCTAAGAAAGTTCTTCAGTATGACAATTCTCATACATAAAGTCATGACAAATTCACCCATATTTTATATATACTCCTGCCATGTAACAGCTGCTATTCTTTGTACATTCTTGTTCAAAGGAATTTTAAATCATACACATAAATGATACATAATTATCACAACTATTAAAGCCTACTACAAGATTCAAGACCCCAAACCACAGGAAGTCAAAGAAAGTAATTGCCACACAAGCAAGATCCAAATAAAAACAGTGATCAACAGAAGTCACACAGTATCCAACATCTAAAGTCAAAATAAAAGGTATATTTTACCTTTGCCAGGCTTTTAGAGTGAAGAGGTTTTTGCCAACTGATTATTTTCAAGCCTTCCCATTAGGTGCAACATTAAAACATTCAGAAATCTGTAGCCACCTTTCAATACATAATTGAATAAACTGAACTGTCAATATATGAGCAATTTAAAAAAAAATACTTATACTTACTGGCACCAAATATCTGCGTTAAAATACTCTTCTGGTGGCTACAGTCAATATTGTAAGGAGTTTCTCCTGTCTTGTTGGGTCTATAAAGCAGTCGACCATCTTTTGGATTTCTTAAGAGTAATTCAGCAAGTTTACGGCTTCTTCCACGAATAGCAATGTGAAGTGGAGTATCTCCTTTCTGCAATTAAGTGAAAAGCTAGTAACATCTAACATGAATTCCTAAGATCATGGACAGACTGTATGTTCAACGCTGTTTCAGAAGCATTATTTCCTTGAAATAAATCTTAGGACACTTTCAAATAGCATCAGTGACTTACAGCAAGTATTTTTCTCCTTGAAAAAGCATTACAAATGTTTCAGAGAAGACACGTGAAAAAGCAGTTCTTAGAATGCTAAACTTCAGACAGTGCTTTCTTTCTTAAATGCTTACAAATATCCTAAAATCCATTAAAACTGTAGTCTCTGTGTAGAAACAAATGTCTACAGGCAAACAGACTTGTTTGGAACAAGAGATAGTGCTTGTTAGAATTGTATCAATGTCTGCTTTGACTTCCCAAAAACTTCACATTAAAAGCTTTCTTATTGCATCAAATCAATATTATTACTTATGCGCCCTAAATAAGAGATTAAAAAAGCACCAAATAAATGTTCCTGTATTTAAGAGGTTTGCAGTCAAAGTAGGCAATGTATAAGAAGACAGTAATAACCTGTTGTATTTGTCCTTGGCACCCTTTAGTTTAATGTCTATTAATCAAAAACTAAAATGACAGCCATTCTCTATGTTCTTCTTCAAGTGTACTACGAATTAGTTGTTTTATCTGTAAAAGTTTTATTCCTCACCTGGAATTTTTTTTCAAGTTATTAAGAGCACCCTAATAAAAAACAAACCAAAACTCAATATACTAATGGTGGAAACAAATCTACACTTAAGTGTTCTGATCTCTTTAATTATTAAACATATGGGAGACTAAGAATTTAAGCCTTATGGTGTATTTAATTATTAAGCATATGAGAATCTCTCTTGCTATATTAGCCTCAACAGCTCTCTCCAAAATCCTGCTGCAAAACTAAAATTATTAAATATACTAAAGTATATTAAATATACTAAAGTAAACAAATATTCTTTACCTTGTCTACAGCAGAGACCTTAGCTCCTTTATCCAGAAGAAGCTCTACTATTTCAATATTTCTCATCTTGGTTGCCTTTATAAGTGGTGTTTCTCCATCCTAAAATGGAAAAGTAGGACTAATATAAAGATCTCCGTATATCCAAAACCAAGAAAAAAATAGTGATTGGGTAACAAATTAAAACAAAAAAAATTCAGATAAAATTTAAAAATTAAATATGCTACTGTACAAGCAACAACACTTTAACACCGATGTTTGTGAAAAAGTATACCAGACCCAGTTTTCTAGATGGATTAGAGTCAAAGAAGAAAATACATTTCTGTCAATAACAGTGTCAAATAGAGAAAGACAAAATTCAGATATAATACAAGATATTTGAAAATATTTCAGTGCTGTGCCAACTACTTCTCTTATTTATTTCCTTACTGCTGCAATGCCTGAACTCATGCCTAGTAATATCAGAAACCTCTTTCCCCAGTTTCCAGTAACACCTGCTCTTTACTTCTTATTCCTGGTCACGTCAATGATGCTGAGGTAAAGAATCCACGTGTTCCCTCCTATCAAGGATTTAACAGCAAATCACATTTATCAACAGAGGGAACACTACTATTACTGAGAAGCCTCATTTCAGGAAAAAAAAATTAACAGTGTTCAAGGTACCAACACTTCACAAAAACTGAATGTGGTATGATCTTCACATCATATAGGAGCTGAGAAAAGAATGAATCTTAAAAGAAGCAATTCAATTAAAATTCTAATTGTTACCTTGGTACATGTCTCAGTATCAGGGTTGCATTGCAAGATATCCCTCACCATCGTAGCATTTCCTTTCTCAACTGCCCAATATAAAGCAGTTTTATTATCCTAAAAAGAAAAAAAAAAAGACTATTAAACATAAAAGTATTTTCATTTAGTTGGATTAATTTCAAAAATAGTATTTAAAGTATGATGACTATATATTGAAAATTGCATATAATACAGCAATTTTAGCACAGCTGAAGGCAAAGGGAAAGGTCAACAAATCTAATTGGCACAACAGAAGAATTTAGAGGGGAGGATGCAAATTTGACTAGGGAATATAAATCTATTTTGAAAACCTTTGTGAAATATATTAAGAGCTTTAACAATCCAAGCAGACTCAACCTGTCTTGAAGAACTTTCCGAAACTACATGCAAGTATCCAGTTCTAACTCAAATATAGAAATTACCTAATGAAATAAACCAACTATTTTTCAGAGGCTGTGCAAGCTGGGAAGCTGTAAAAATAGGTGGACAAGAAAGTCGACACAAAGTACCAGAACACTGATCAGCCAGACATTTTATCAGTAAACCTGGACAAAGGTTCATAGCTTCAAATCTGCTTCTGTGATCTTTTTTTTCTCCCAGTGATGTGTGGATGTGTGCTACCCCAGAAAGTCTTCACATATGCAATCTTTCTGTAGCCTAGTGACTGCACCATGACTCTTTCTGTTTGATGCATATTTGTGTAGAGACATTTAAGAATAGCCTCTGAACACACACCTGCTTCTAAGCAGGAATGTCAAAGTGTCCCTTGCAGCCTTCTACCTTGCCTGCTTCTTTCATTTGCAGTGCTTTCTCTTCTACTCGTGGGCTTCACAGCAAACTGAGTTTAAAGCCTTTCTCAACAGTTTAACCAGCCCAGTCACTAAGATTTCTTTCCTCTCCAATTACTCGGGCTTCACCTTCTCTGTCCTTCAGTAAGCTGGCTTCCAAGACACCAGTCTGAGCTGTATATCAGCTACACAGCCAGGTGCTCCCAGCTGGGTCCTTCCCCCTCCCAGACAGGCTGAGGGAAACACCACCTGAGCATCACCTGCCCCAACACTCACTCTCAAGGGCCTTTTAGTCACATTTCATCTGCTGAAGGTATCTGCCGGCTAGTGACCATATAAATGAATGATCAGCAAGGAACATCATTGCTGGAAGGCTGGTCAAGACTCAGCAATATTTCTGAAATGTCACAAATTTGGGCAGTCAACACATCTCCCTAGAACAGGCCAGCAGGCAGGTGCTACAATGCCAAACAGCAGGGAAGTTGCTCCCAGCAGGGAAGCAGCACTCATCTCCAATTTTGATACTGCTGGTCCTAAACTGTGATCTAAAGTGCAGAGCCAAAATACTGCTCTGATGGTACTGACTCCTGCTGTGCCTCCTGTAAGGCTGCAGAAGTATTCTCTACATCAACCACTGCAATTTGCCACTCATGCAACCTCACACTGCCAGAAGCCACAAGCTTCCCTGCAGCCAAAAACGTTGCATCCTCTTGCTGTTTCTGTATTGCTTCAGTCACAGCAAGACATTGAAAAGCTTCAGATTTTTAAACCCATGTCACAGCCAGAAGCTGAGACACACAGGTCACCAATGTCAGCTAAGAGGAAGAGATGCAAATGCTACATTTTCTTGGGAATAAAAACTTGTTGGCTTCTCAGAGACGCTCCACAGCAGCAGCCACTGAACCTTTGCAGCTCCCAGTGAGTACTTAGTTTAATGTTCCGACTTGGCAGAACACAAGTGCCAACAAAGCAGTGATTTGAATAGCTTCAAGCAAAAGAAAGCAAGTTGAATGTAACAAAAACAAGTACCATGCTCAATGAGAGAGCTTCCAGTAGAAGATAAAACTAATACCTTAATCAAAGGACAAAAAAGAAAGAAAGGGCAGGTAGAAAACATGGAAATCACTGACAACAGTGTTTAACAGAAAGCAACACAGAAAACTGGTGGAGACAAGAACCAACCAAGCACAGTGACAGAATTGCTCTGACAACAGATACAACCTCTGGTGCATCACATTTCATTGATATTCTATTTAAAGTATGATTAAAATCATTATATTAAGTGTCTTTTAAACTATATCATTATTCTAAATCTGTTCAGTAGTGCAGATGAAGTTCAGTTTACATCTTTTATTTTTCAACCATTATACAATTAAGTGAAAAACCTGTGCTTAACAAGCCATTACTTTTACATGTATCTTATATCTTAAAATCTGCACAGCAATGTGATGCATTTTTCTGTTTGATGGAATTTGAGTTTCCTACAGAGTAGACAGAGCAAATTTTAAAGCCCTGTTTTCAGGAACACAGTATAATTGTTTGGTATAAAGATTCACATCCTATTTAAGAAGTACTCTAACATTTACACTTTTGTACTTACCTGACCTCTGATATCTATATCAGCATATTTATGGAGCAGGGCCCTCACAATTTCAACGTGACCACCTCTAACAGCCCCAATCAACACCGTATCTCCACTCTAAAAAAATTGTGAAAGAATATTGAACATGAATTAACATTACTCACCAACAAGAAGTGCAACAGAGAATAAATTATAGCTTCCAAATATGTACTATGTCTATTCATGTTAAGAAATCTGCACTCATTTTAAAAAAGAAAGATACAGAAAATAGAACTATATCTGAAAATATGGGTATGTAATAGAAAAAATTCTTGACTTTTTTTTCAAGAAAACAAACACTCCATAAATAGGTCTAGCTTAAACCACTATCCTAAAAAAATCCAGCATAAATTAATAATAAATATGGAAAAAGTCAACCAGGAAGACCAAACACTCATAGTAATAACCTATTCACAATCACACAAGAATATTGTCTGTCTCTTTGAGATGTTTCACAGCTGACAAAAGCTCCTCAAGAATTTTAAATAAATTTATGCCTTTTTTTCTGCAGATTTGACTGCTATCTTGTTTACACACTCTATGCTATTATAAAGAAAAAAAGCAAAAGGCTGATTTCATCTCAGATCAAAGTAAAAAATATTTTGGTGTGGAGTTCAGTGCTGAATAGAGTTGTATATACATTAACAAAGTTACAGTTGTGCTCAAGGCTTCTGATTTTAACACACTTAAGGACATGCCAGAATTTCAGAAACTACCTTACACTCCTGAAACTGCCTAGTACTCCTTTTATGATGAAACAGGAAAAATAAATAAAAGTATAGAGAAACCACAGGTCTGGAACTCAGAGAGCTCGGCAGTAGGAAATGCCCCATCAATCAGTCATCACCTACTTGGCTGCAAACCAAGAAATTTTCTTTATCAAAACCTACTCTAGCATCTGAAACTAAGAGTACTCATTGTTAGGTGTATTTTTGGAATACAGTCCAAAAATTACAGCAGTCAGCTGTGCTGAAAGCTGTAATTTCTCCTTTCTGAAAGCACAGAAATGCAGACCGCTGTAGAATGTTGGGGCTGAAGAGGTGCTTCTTAAATATTTTAAATTTGCTTTGATATGTGCCTGAGGTCAAATTTGTTGTGACATGACTGTAGCTCAGTACACTGCCATCTAAAAAAGCACCGACACCTGAAATACAGGAAAATGGATCCAAAAATAATTTTAAATTTATGAGGCAAATGTTAGGAAGCTTTCCTCTATTCTCTGCAACCCCAAGCAATCCAACTCATGCACTGTCAAAAACACATTACTGCTCTGAACTAAGTCACTGACTGTGATAGAGACATCTACGTTTAGGTATCTAACCAACTACAGCCTCAATGCTGCAATGCTTGACCTGTCTGTGAAACACCTCCCTATCAAGAGGGCACTGCAGACAGTCAAAAGCACCTGTATAAGTAAGCAAATAAAATCCTCAGCTGCCAGCAAGCTGATTCACACTGTGGGCACTGCTCATGTCACATCTCTACTGAGAAATGCATGTATGGGTAAGGTACACAGCATTACATTTACACCTCTTGAAGTGAGCTGAAGTCTCCCTCCCATATATGCAAGTTTTCTAGTAAAAAGTTTCATTGTAAAATATAAAGGTACATGCTGAATACATTCTTTTTTACAGAATCCATGGTTTACAGTTTTAGCAGCACTACTCTACCCCAAACCTACAGATTAGTACAGTATTAGTCTTATGTTACAGATATGTCAGATGCCATATGCTCTCAATTCAAGCATCTCAAAGAAAAAGATAAGTTTCAGTAGTTTATCCTTTACTTTCACATAGCAAGTTTGTCCTTTACCTTCACATTTACCACTTAATGTACTTGTAAAAGAGCAATACACAGAAATACCCCTAGATGGCAGAAAAATTAGAAAGCCAGAAAAATCACATATTTACAAATCTGCATACACTGGTATTTAAACATAAACTATATATAAAATGACAATTATGATGAAAATTGACTCACTCTGTCAGGAATGTTCACATAAGTTCCAGCATCAAGAAGATCCTGCACAATTTCAGTATGTCCTTCCTTTGATGCAATCATCAAAGCTGTATTTCCATCTTTATCTGTCAGGTTTACATTTGGGTTCCTTTTCAGTATTTCTTTTACTGAGTCAGTATAGCCACCCTTCACTGCTACAATAAGTGCAGTCATAGAATTCTTTAAATAAAACCAAAAGACTTTATTGTACAGTGGATATAGCAACCACCATTATATCAGCAGTTCAAATAAGAAGAGGACACATCACTCTCTTAATCATCCAAATGCTACTTCACTATTGTGTTTTAAAGTGCACCATAAACATGCTTTTTAAAAACAAAGAAATAAACTGAAAGCAATAGTAGAGAACACTCCAAATGCAAAGAGTAAAGTTCAGATCAGCTTATTCTATCTCTTGAATGCCACACATACGATAAAATAATTTTCTTGTCATATGGGAGCATAGTATTATCAGAGTACCCAGGTCTACCAATACTGTTCACAAAGAGGATTTTTGAAGAACTTCAGAAATAATCATATGAATACCAAGAGTTTTCCTAATCTTCCACTTAACTTTTAATGGACTTTGTTTTTGTTTTGACAAGCAGTTTAAATGTAATCTGTTTTATTTAAAAACAATATGTAGCTGAAACTTCTGAAAAAAATTCAATTTCTGAAAAGTTAGTCACCATTATTATTTTCAAAAGATGATTTGTGTTTGATTAACTTTTCAAATGGCACTGAGGAGTAAGACATTTGATGTATCAGGCATGGATACTGAATGAATTTTGATAGCATTAACCTTCAGATAACAACTACCTAAATTAATTTATGGTCATTAAAATTTACACTTAACATACCGGTGTGTCCATTGTCAATACAACTCCCTAGTTACATCATAGTTTTATTAAAAGGTACAAAGAAATTTCAGTAACTCTCACATGCAGTCTGCAAATAGCTGGAAAGCAAAACACTCCAATACCAACTTTTCATCTTGTTTCATTTATTTCTTGGTACTTGTTTTATAAAAAAAAACAAACAGGACACATAGATGCACTTATCACTGGAAAATGCAGTTACTTACAGCTCCTTCTTGATCAACATCAGCTCCCATCTGCAGCAGATATTTCACACACTCCAAATGACCTTTCCTTGCTGCCCAAACCAGTGGAGTGGTTCCATACTGAAAAAAAAATTAACATTTTATCATGTTGCTTTCTGTATTTAGTATCCCACACAATCTAGTATTTATCCTATAATTCACTGCTTTTGTTTTTACAAAAATATAATTCGGTCTTGTAAATTAACACAAGCATTTGAAAAGCCACTTCAATTTTTGTTTTGTAGATAGCTGTATGAATTATTTTTCTATACGACCTAGGATAGCAAGGTTTCCAATAGCTCAGAAAACAGAAATACATTCACAACCATCTTGAGCATCCTATGGAAAAACGTCTTCCAAGCATAACAACTTACTCTAGCATGCTAATTCTAATTTCATGAGTAAAATATAACAGCACGTGTTTTTCTAATCAAGAACTCATAGATTTCCTTTTACAAGAAATTCATCAAACACTACAGAAATTAAATGTTATATAGGTATAACTTACTTTGTCAGAGCAGTTGACTTTAGCTCCATGCTGCAGTAAGAGATGGACTATATCTGAGTGGCCACGTCCTGCTGCCCAAATAATTGGATAAACACTGTATTGCTTAGAATTAAAAAACAAATAAATAATTATAATTATTA